>CM038470.1:17524014-18124014 GCA_021464415.1 Lonicera japonica
TAGGCCGAGATGAACACTTGTACCCTAGGGGTATTATTTAAAATTTTTGATTATTTAACCCACAAGTGTCATCTTCCATAGGCAAAAATGAACACGTATGCCCTAAGGGCATTATTTAAAACCTTTTAGCTGTTTAAACCACAAGTGACATCTGCCATAGGCCGAGATGAACACTTGTGCCCTAGGGACATTATTTAAATTTTTTGACTGTTTAAGCAACAAGTGTCATTTTCTATAAGCCGGGATGAACACATGTGCCCTAGGGGCATTATTTAAAACCTTTTGACTGTTTAAGTCACAAGTGTCATCTACCATAAGCCGAGATGAACACTTGTGACCTAAGGGTATTATTTAAAACTTTTTGGCTATTTAAGCCACAAGTGTCATATATTATACGCCGAGATGAACACTTGTGCCCTAGGGACATTATTTAATTTTTTTGCTGTTTAAGACATAAGTGTCATCTGCCATGGGCCGAAATGAACACTCATGCCAAAGGGGTATTAATTAAAGCTACTTTACAGGTCAGGCTAGCAATTACATAAGGTATCAATCCACAAAGTGCTGCCTGCTCCACATTGCAGCACGCACTCCGTATCTTGAAGGGCAACATCATAACAATATCAATTTGGAAATCAATAAAAATCGATAAAATATTCAACAATATTGAACGCCGAAGCAAAATTTTATTATATTGAAAGCAAAAGCATACAAAGAAAAAATCCAATACTGGGAAGAATACATAAATATGTCCCTATGACAAGAATTCTAAATCTAAGAAGGGGAAATATCGGGGATTCATCATCATCTTCCTCATAATCGAAAGAAACGTTAGCACTGTAAAGATCAGAAGGGCATAGCGCAGCTTGACCAAACAGTTCATGATCGAGGGGGAGACCAATACGTTCAAGGCTGAGTTTGTACCCGACTTGGTAAATGAGATCCTTGAGTTTGAACATTATAGACGCACAATCGGTATATAATTATAATATATCGATTTGGTAGGGGATAAATCGAGTTCGAGGTAAATATGAGTTCTGCAACCAAAGCGCAGCACATGTTCGACTCAAATTCAAGTTTGTATAAATTTAACCTATTTGACTAAACACAACTTAAATGTAATAATTTTTCATGAAATACCTTTATTATCTTGTAATTATAACAAGACTTGGTGTAGGCGGGATTGAGTAAATTGAGTTCGGACATATGTATACTGAAACGGGGCATATTTGAGTTTATTAAAATAAAATTAGCTCATATTGTGTTAGGTTCTTTCTAACTAATTGCTTATATTAAATTTTGATTTATCTTCTTCATGAGTTAAGTTTGGGACAGGTTTTTAGGTATGAGTTTCATAACAAAAATCCTGTATGGTTGAAGTCAGTAATGTTGTAAGCATGTGCATGTCTAAATAGATTTAGCTAAATTGAGACAATTTTTGTTTATTTTTTTATTTAAATTTTTTATTAGATTTCGATTTAAATATAATAGTTTTTTTTTTCAAATACAATTTTAATACCATATAATTACAACATGTTGGGTGGGTTGAGGCATGATAAATTGAGTTTGAACATATGCATATAATAAATGGTTAGAATCCGTGTTTTCAAAACAAAACTTGCACCTATTGAGTTTGATTTTTTTTTGTAATTAGTTATTCATAAAATTGAATTTCGTTATAGATATTTTATAGTGTAGAATATCCGTAATAAGTTGGATTTGGGATGAGTTTTTCTAAAATCGAAACAAATATAAGTTCCACAACAAAGTTGATGCAAAAGTTTAGGTTGGATTTAGGTTCACATAAATTCAACCTTTTTTACTTAACCCAGCCTAAATTGACTATTTTCTTTTGAGTATTCATTTAGTATCTTATAACTACAAAACCGCGATGTGGATCAAAGATCGACTATCGAATTTGGGCTATGCATATTGAAATGGAGAAGGTTTGAATTTTTAAAACAAAACCTGCATAAGTTGGGTTAGATTTTTTCTAACTGGGTGCTTATATTTAACGGCTTACGATATCTTTTTATGAGTTGGAATTTTTGGTATGATCGAGTTTTGCAACAGAAACCTAATACGAGTTTAGGTTGATAGTGCCATAGGCACAGAGATATCTAATATATGTACTTACATTACAAGTTATTTCCTATCATGGCTTGTTTCCTAATTTGCTAATTACACTTTTGCTTATAGTTATTAGATTTATTGAGCAACAACAAATATCTTCAGAAAATTATGATTTTTTTTTAGAAAATTTGATTACAAAACTTTAATTAAAGTTTACAAGTTTTACTGCAAATTTTGAAATAAATTTACAAATTTCACTAAGATTTGCAAGAAAAATTTACAAAGTTTACAAGTTTAAAAAAAATTACAACTTACAAAAAAAGAAAAAAAAAATTATCTCAAAGTTCATAAGTTCACAACAAGTTTTTTCAAAAATATTGCAATAAAATTTACAAATTTAACGACAAAAATATGAATTGTAGTGAAAACTACGATTTTTAACTACAAAAAATATGAATATATAGAAATAGTGTCATCAATTGTTTCCTAATTTTTATTTATATATTTTAATTTAAAAGTATTCTAAAAATTTTGTTTGTAGTAATCTAGGTAAAGTTTTTTATTAAAAAAGGTGGAATAATATAAATTGAGAATAATATTAAATGTGAATTTTTGTTCATAATAATATAAATTTAGTTAAATTTTTTTATAACATATTCTTCTCATTTAAATTCATACAAACTACTGATTGACCCATGATTAATTTAGGGTGGTGATGTTGGCACCCCCAAAATCTCTTGAAAACACTCCTACTTTAATTCGGTCATTCGCCGGTTGTGAAGGACCGAATACAAAATTGCAAAAATTTGAAAAAACTTAAAAATACCTTATTCGGTTGTCAAGAACCGAGTATATAGACTTATATTCGGTCCTCAACAATCGAATAATAGATACTTTACTCAGTTGCGAATGACCGAATTAAAATAAAAATATTATCAAATATTTTTTAGGATGCCAACATCACCCCCCTTAATTTAAGATACTTGTATTTTATTTGAAGGACGACACTAATTAATTGGGTACGTAATATTCTAGAAAACTTGGTATTAGTAACAGAGGGAATATTTGGCCGTCAAATGCACACACACATATATATATATATATATATATATATGTCCCTCTATTTGAGTTGTAGCTCTACAAACACTCGAGTCAAGTCAATCAATCAATTAACCAACAGGCACGGCACGATTAGCAACCATTACTTTTGGTTGTTGAAATATTAGAAGAATCCTGGTCTGAATTGATAGAAGAAAAACCACCGCTATCAGTTAGTCCGTAATAAAATATTATATACTTAAAACATAATATTTTAATCAAATCTTTCGTATTCTTTTAGAAATTGATAACATATATCATAAACAAAAGTAAATATTTTTTTGTTCTCTCTCTCAATTTTGTAATTGTCTTAAGTTTCATTAACCTGTACTCAAATACAACAAAGTATGATTATAAATTATTTATACAATAATAAACAATTCATGAAATTAAAATCGTATGTAATTTACTCAATCCATTTCATTTGTACAATTTTCTTGATTTTTTATTATATGAGATAACTTTAACACATGCAACATTATCTATTGACTAATTATTTGATGTCACGATTGGAAAGAGCACGAAATTTTTGCAATTGAAATACTGGGTTGCTCGTGGTATTTTGCTGCAACCTATTCCCACAATCTTTGAGCAGTTTGATTAGTTCCATTTACGAAATCTACCCTAATGTTAATATAAGCTCGACAAAGAATTTTTTCTTCAAATGATGTCTATTTTCTCCATAAGATCTAGACATAATTAATGACGGAGGGAAAGAAGATTTAAAAGGCAACAAATTTTTTTTGAGATGAAATTCTCTATTGAAATGAAAGGAGGGGTGATTGTATATGTGAATGGAAGAAGTTGGGATTAATTTATAGATGGAGGTGTTAAAGAGCCGTTAAAGTCCAACCGCTAAAATTCAAAAAAGAATTACATTTGCACGACATATGATGTGTCGGCCAAGTCCATGACCTTGGACGACACATGATGTGTCAACCGAAGTTTAAATTTTAAGCTGGATGACATATCATGTGTTGTTACAGGTGTCAGTATTCAGCTAATTTATCATGTGTCGATTAGTGTAATAGTTTGTCAAGAGTTATTTTTTAACTTTGGTTTACCTTTTACTATATACTATTAGCATTATATTGAACGATATTGAGCGTGGTGGCCATGGTGTAAGCTAAATTTAGCTTAGACCATTTGCACCGGTTGTGTCAAAAAGTTATGCTAAATTGTTATATTTAGCCTAGCAATTGAGAAAAAGTTGCACTAGAAAGGATAAAAATAAAAAAGTAGATTGGTAGACGATGGACACAATGTCAGCTAAGTGTGCATTCTTTCAGTCGACATTATGTGCATCGGCTAGTGGTGGTCTAACAGTACACCCACACCTTCATACGACATTCTGTGTATCGACTGTGGCATTTTTCAAAAAACAAATGTGAGCCGATACGCATTGTATTTTCTCTCCTCAGCCGATACAATGTGTATCGGCTATGGTAATGTTTGTTCTCTTCTAAATTTAGCATACCTTTACTATTTGGGATACACTGTTAGCATTTTACCCATTCTGGTGGAGCATGATTTATGCTAAAACTACCAATTTCACATATCAATGAAGATGTTCTTATTAATTTTAGGGGTGCAGATGGCTTAATACTCCGCTATCGTGTATATATATATGCCCATGAATATAATTTATATGTAAATATTATTGTTATACATTATTTTGTAAAAATATTGATCAAAATATAAAACAAAATTTCTATATAATTGTATAGATTAAGAATGTAATGGTTCGTAGTTGTAACTTTGACCCTCCATTTTTATTTGGTATGAATTCATCATCGACGTCAATAAATTTAGAGTGGATACAAAACTATATGATTTTTTTTTTTAATGTTAGCTTTTTCCTCTTCAATAGTGCTTTATATATTGCAAATATTTTCATGAAATTAATTTACATGGTCCAACTCAGTTTTAACTTAACTTTCTCATGTAGTTTTAAAACCACATAATTATTTTAAAATAAATTTTGTTTGTTTTGCCTTGCTTAATTGATAACACAAATTCAATATACCCTATGGAGCAATTTCTACCATTCCCTTAGCAACTAATTAAAAATAAAATAAAATTAGTAGTTGCGTTAGTACCCACAAAGCACCAAATGGGAACTCTATATATGGTTTCACTCATATTCCCAAAAAGAAAAGAAAACAAATTTTGAATTCACATTTGGTACTAATAATAATATATCTCTTAGAAAGGGAATTGGATTTTAGTGGAAATTGAGGTACTTAATTAATTAAGGAGACCTTGAAAGTTTTATCTTTCATAGCTTCTCAGTCTTTCTTAATTACTTCAGGGATTAATGTAACACAAAAGTGAAAATGATAAGACTGAGTCAAGAAGTCTTCGTACGCATTGACCTATCACAAATAGAAAATTTTAGGTTTGCATCTCTTGAATATTTAAATGATGTCTTGGTATCTTGCTTTGCAGTATCTATAAAAGCTATGACCGGATACTTTGAAATTGAATTCTCTTCAGAAGCAGATACTGTAGATAATTAATGTGATGTAATAGCCGCCTTGAAACTGTATCCTTTAATTACAACAATATACGGATCGCATAATTTAAAAATTTTATTTGAAGAACCAGATCTTAAAAGCTCCTTCCAAGTACTGGATGGAGTCAATTTTAACCCAGACTGATACTTAAAGTTATAATAATTATTTATAACGAGATGCAATTTTAACTTCTTGTAAAACTGGTATATTGTTATAACAACACAATATTTATAATATTAAAACCCCCAACCCCAACCCCCCCCCCCCCCCGTTGTGACACATTTCAGAAATTTCTGTTCATCGTGCAATTTCTTCCCGGTAGTAATAACTTCTGTGACAAATTCTACGTTTCATCACTAAAATAATGTTTTTTGTGATGAAACACAAACTTTAATCGTTAAAGAAGTATATTTTGTAACGAAAGCGTGTTTTCATCACAAATAATTCGGTAATAAAGATATACATTATATGACGAAAATATCTTTTCGTCATAATTATTTTATCACTAATTTAAGAATTTGTTGTCGGTAGTAAATAAGTCACCACAATATATGGCATCTTATTCATACAAATTTAATTTAAAAGTTTCTTGTTACTACACAATTCACAATGCATCTAAGAATATACATCCCATTTTAAAAGTTTCTGTGGGTTGATTGATTGTGCGCCTATATTAGAGTTCCAACATTTTGACTCGTGAACACGCTTAAAATTGAAGTGGGTGGTTGTACGTGCATGCAACATGCACTACTACAAGTATTATTTGAAGAATTAATTGTTTTAGTTAGCTTAATTAATTAAACAACTCCTTAATTGTATGCACCCTTCATGCCAACTTAATTAAACTTGTTTCAAAAGGTTTACTTTTCTAACTAAGCGGTGACTCATAACTAGATAAAGACTTTCGTTTTTTATTGCGAAATATTAGCATCTAGTCTTTGTCTAAATTCTTTTTACAATGCGATATGCTAATTTTTTTTCAAAATATTGCAATCCCTCATTTATGGTATTTGCTTCTGATAGAACTCAAATACACAGATATATTATTTGAGTATATGTGATTTCTCGATCACAGATACAGTACCTGTGATTTCTCGCTAGAGATAAATAGCAAAATCAAGGACTACAACCTATAAAAAATAGCAAGAAGTGCATTCTAAAGAAGTGCATACTTCATGCATTCCAACATGTAATTCAAAATGAAAAGAAAAAAATAAATGAGTTATTGGTTCAATGGTTTAAATTATTATTAATAATTAAAATTAAAGGATCCTGGTTTGATTCTACTTATCAACATAATATTTTTGGCAAAACATTAAGTATTGAGTGAAATAGGAAAATCAAAATTTTAGTGTCATAACTATTCTAGAATGTAGGAAGGGGTGTTGGATTTCTATATTATTATAGATAAGTAGATAACCATGCCTACATGGATGTATATTAGACTAAGATTTTGAATGTAATTTTCATCCTTTATTGGGTAAAAAACACTAAACCCCCTCAAACTATCACTTTTTTGCACTAACCCCCCCCCCCCCCCATTCCCCCATTTTCTAAAAGTGACACTAAACCCCCTAAATTATTAGATGTTCTTAACCCCCAAAATTACATAAATACCCTTATAAATAAATGCCCTTTCATAAATTAGGGGGTAAAGTGTCAAGTTGTGATAGTTTGAAGGAGTTTAGTGTTTTTACCCCTTTTATAAATTAGGGGGTAAAGTGTCAAGTTGTGATAATTTGAAGGGGTTTAGTGTGTTTTACCCAACTTTGTACAAGGGCATTTATGTATTTTTGGGGGTTATGTGATTACATCTAATAGTTTAGGGGAGTTTAGTGTCACTTTTAGAAGATGGGGGGTTTAGTGCAAAAAAGTAATAGTTTGAGGGGGTTTAGTGTTTTTTACCCTTTATTTTATACAAAGAATTCATTACTTGTCCCATATATATATATATATATATGTATGTATAATTTCAATAATTTTTAATAGACATACGTATCTGACATAAAGAATGATATATAAATAGATAATTCAACACTCATGTTTCATGCTAGTATTCATGTGTCTACTCTAGTGTGATAGTAAACTTGATAACTGGCCGATTTTCCATTTTGCATGAGTTTCTAGTTCAATTTGTGATGATAACGTTGCTTCCATTTGTGTCACTCATATCCTAATAAATTTCATTCTAGTCTAAGTTAACTATGGTTTCTTAAAATAAAAAAAAAGAAGAAGTTTATTTAGATACTATCATTTTTAAGAAAAAAATAGTTTCATTGAATCTTCAAATACAAATCGTAATTTCAGATATTTCAAAAAAGAAATAAAATTATTAAATAATAATTTGTTTGAATAAGTGAGTTTGTTCGGGTGGTAAAAATCGAGTCTCACCGGTATTACTATTCCTCCGGTAATAGTTTATGTTTGTTAAAAAAGTGATTAAATAATTATGGAAAAGAGAGATGGGAAGTCAATAACTAGTTAGTTGGACACGGATCATGCGAATTTTTATTTTTATTTTTTTTCTTTTCGAACAAAATGAGAACTCAATAATTTGTATGGAAAAAAGAAATGAGAACTCATTTAATTAATAAGTGGGCCGAAACAAATTGTTATGATGGATGACCGGCCCTGATATAATGTTAAAGTTGCAATAATTTCCAGTTTGCTATTTTCAACACGTTTTCAAGAGCCAATTAAGGAAACTATTTTTACATTTTACATTTTTATTCTGTATTTGAACTTAACAGATGGGTAGGGGGGCAAAAAAGGAAAAAAACTAAAAAAACAGAAGGAGTAGTAGGGGTGGGGCTACATATCCTTATCGGAACTTAATTTTATGCACACAAAAGGTAAATAAAAAATTTGTAAAAAAAAAAATTAGTCCGTCATTATATTAGACAATATTTAAATAATTTTAACTAGTAAACACAATATATATATATATATATATATATTTTGTCTTTATAACAAAGTATCTTTATATCACATTAAAATAAGACTAATTCTGTTTGAAAAATTAAAATTATCCGTAACTACAATTATTATCTTTGAGAATCGAGTTTGGATAGTGCTCGAATAATTCGTCCAACAATTTAACACGGCATTTTTACCGCTGTCTTGCATTCGTGGATTTGACATTAAAGGGATTATAAGGGTAGTACGTGTTTTGACAAAAAGGACAACCCACTCACCTTAGTGAACCATAACTGCCGTCCACTTGTCACTTCTATTGTTTGACCGGTGCCGACGGTCTTATTGTCTTGCGGTGTTTTAGTCCGTGTAAGAGCATTTCTCACAATCACACCGGATATATTAAATGGCTAATTTAATATATTTTAACTTACAATAAAATAATTTGTATGGTAAATATTAGATTTATACAGTAAATTTATTATACTTTTAAATTTTACTTCATACAGTATTCTTTCACTTGTATCAGCCTTACGAGTTTAGCTCACTCGTATGAAAATAATAAAAAAAAAAATCATACGAGTGTAAGACACTCGTATGAGTCATATATGACCCACATGAGTGAAACATACTCGTATAACACTACATATATATATATATAAATTATTATTTTTTTATTTTTCATTCTATCTCACAAAAAATTATAAAAAAAAATGCTCATACGAATAAAGCACACTTGTATGAGCTCATACGAGTATGCCTTACTCATATGAATCATTTTATTTTATTTTTAAGTTCAAAATTGATACACGCAAAACACATTTGTGTAGATATTTTTTATACCATGCATGCTATATTTTCTCTCAGAACTTAGTTCACATTTACAAATTTCACTCTAAATTTTAGCAATCACGCTGTGAATTCTTTTTTTTTTATTAACGCTATGAATGCTTTAAAATAGGTAAATTTACTCATAAATTTATAAATATGAGACTAATTTTTTTAAGGAGTTACACTAAATATAGTATAGAAAATAGTAATATGGGTGTGCTAAATCATTATGAAATATTTGTTTAAGAAAACAAAAAACCAAAAAAAAGGGTTCATAAGGGGTGCCACACCCTAAAAAAATCATACAAGTGTGCCTTACTCGTACGACTCATACGGGTGTGACACACCTTTATGGGTTTTTTGTTACGAGTAAATCTGACTCCTATAAGTAAAATTTAAGTATATAGTAAGTTTGGTCACTTTCTAACATACAGAGCTAAGTTTGCCAATTTAGTTTCTTCCACTGTATAAGCCAGTATATTAGATTTGCCAATTTAACATACCTACCGTGCATGCTCTAACAACTAGATTTCAAGTTCGATCCTAATAAGTAATTAGCAAACTTTAAGGGTAAATTGTAAAACTTTTCTCCAACCTTAACTAAGTTTAGTTGTTGACACTTTCTTTTGGTTAACCATTTACCATTTTAAAGGAGAATATTACTATTAATTATATTAATTAAACGCAATGGATAGATACCCTTTACATTATAAGAAATAAAATAGGGATTTAAACCTAGGGCCTTTTTTTCTAGGGTTCATTAGAACAATATTGTTGGGAGAAAGGGATATATAAGAATTTCACCACCACTACTAACACATGGGTTTGATCAGTGACCAAATAGCTAGACTTATATATCTGGTTATTAATCCCGATAAGATGTTTAAACATAAGATATGATTTATTTATACGTAAGGCCACGTGTCTTAATTTTTGGTCAAGTTATAATTTATTTCTTAAAATATAAAAAGTATTTTAGTAATTAGTCTACGTGCAAATTTAACCTTTTATGCGCTTCAAGTCAACTATATACGAGTCAAATACGTATGCATAGTGCAAACAAGTATGAGTGATCTGGAAGATAGCTAGAAGCAGTCAGCGTTGAGATAAAAATATCCCCACCAGAAAAGCATTGCCTTTAGTTTTAATTGGGGTTGATCCACCGCAAAAGTTAAAGAAAGTTTGAAACCACTTGGGCCATAGCTAGCTTTATAACAAAAAACCATTACATTTGAACACAAAGCTATTCTTAAAATAAGACAATTTTGAAGTCATACTTAAGTGGGGAAACAACGTAAAAGAGCACTAAAATTCAATTAAAAGTCATTAGAATTAATTGCGAGTTAGAATCATATATTTAAGAGAGGAAAATGGCAAGTATATACAAGTAACTTTATATATAAGAATTATTCATTTATATAAATATATAGAGAGCAATACTATATAGATATATATATAAATATATTATTAACGGTAGTCGCCCATGAGACAAATGAAGTTAAATATTGTATAAATAATATCCGCATGACCTTTTGCACCTAACAAATTAATATTACCAGAAAGCCTCTCGCCTTTCGAGATCTGGTCCATCATAAACTCAATCAAATTAATCTTCTTAGGCTTTTTTGCTTAGCATTTCGTGATTGCAGTCCTGCTGAAGTCGACTTTTATCAGCTGGTTGGGTAGTGTAATAAGGTTAGAGGCGCAACTAGAAGATTGAGTTTGCCCTATATTTCAAATTTTTTTTCTTAACGTATTGAATATGCATTGTATTTACAATGCGCATTTGATTAGTAAACAAAAATGTCACATAAACAAAATAACCTTCTCATATACCCATTTTTTTTTCTTTAACTCACTTCTATGTGAGCGAGTGATTCCGTATGGACAGCCAATATAAAATCATTGGCTGCTCCAACTCCCCCGCTAATACTTAAATCTATATATCTGATTTACCTCCTGTATCGAATTGAACAAAATATCATATACATATCTAATTTTTTTCTCTTTAACTCATTCACATGTAAACTAAGCAATCTAAAAATTTAGAAAAGCCAGTGGGGAATTAGTCCAACTCAATCCTCCGAAAGGTGTGAAAGAGGAAACCCGCCGAAAGCATATTCAAAATGTGGTATATTAATTAGGCACAAAAATAATTAAGATCGAAAAACACAAAAGACTAAAAGGAGGGGCAGCCAATAAGGGCGTGTTTGTATAAAAATTAAGAACAACACTGCTGACAAGTGTTTGGAGTTAGCCAAAGCCGTCCCATAAAATGGACAAAAAATGTTCGCTGGCAAAATCTTACAAACCCAAACAAAGGCTTAAATTTTTTAATTAATTTAAGCTCTCGTAAAATCAAAAGGCATGGAACACACAGGGCCTTTTAGGGCCTGTTTGGATCACATACAAATGGGTCCGTCCATTTCCCTCCAAAAAAATTAATTTTGTCTTTAGTGAAAAATTGTCGCTTCTTATGTCCCCTCTCAGATAAACCTCATATACATATAATTCATATATCTACGTACCTTTGATCCCATTTCTATATCTTTGTAGTTATACATACATACATATATGTATATCTATATCTATATCTATATCTATATATAATACACTATAAAAGTAGCACTTAGTGGTAGTACTGTTGATTGATATAAAGAAATAGAGAGGGTCGAGGATTTAATTCTCATACATGGAATAAAATTAATAATCAGAAAATTCGGCCCAACTACATTAATCCATATTTAGATCTGCTATGCGATAGAAGAGGGGGTTTCAAAAAATATACACATTCTCCATGATCAAAGAGTATCGATCTTTATTGTATTATGTATTAGTATTACGAATTTTAAGTGCTTTAATTTCCTGGCACGATATAGGTATATATATTTATCGTATGGAAATTGACAAAATTCACAATAATATACTAATACTTCAAATATATAATGGAAAATTGTTTTTTTTTTTTGCACCTTTTTAGAAATAAATTAATTTCAATGCAACGTAAAGCCCGCGGTAGCAATAGAATCGGGTGAATTCAAGAATCTTAATTTGAAACTAATAATATATATACTCACATACTGAAAATTTTATCCACTTTTTTGTGACATTTTGAAATATAACCTTATATATAATAAAATGGATAATACTAAAGTGGAATCTTTAATTAATTGTATGCAAACTCAGACGGTTCTGAGTTTTTCCTTATTAATTTTACTATGTTTTGGAAATATATTATACTAGGAATCCTAGTTCAACAAAAATATTAGATTATCTCTCTCTGTCTCTCAAAATTTAGACTCTCTCTCTCTCTCTCATGCATGCACATACACTGTCGCTGGCCGGACGCAAAAAGACAACAAGGTCCTTCCAAAAACCCAACAAGTCCTCACCCACAACTCACAAGGCCGTCCTCACAGTTCGGTGATAAAAGACTGTTACCTGAATTTAAAGGTCTCAGGGTTATTAGGAAAAATTATAAATATATCGAGATTAAATTATTTTTTATCTAAAAAAAATCCGTGCCAAAAAGATATATTTTCACAAACTCAAAAATTTAAGTGTTCAATTTAAAACCGTCACTTCAAATATTACTTTAGAAAAATGGGACTATGAACGAGATTCTCAGTGGCAAAGGACCTCACAGAAAAAATCTCTTTAAATACAACCCAATACCGCCTCTCTTAAGCCCCCCAACTCCCTCTCTCTCCACTTTCTCTCTCTATACTTGCTCTCTCACACACTAAAATGTGCCAGCAAAATTGCACTCCTGTCTCCCCCAAATGCAATAACAATGAACCAATGGCTGACATGTTTACACCAATGATCACCAAAAGCCCCACAACCCAAATACAAGAAACCCAGCAAAAACCCCACAAAACCCACCTCTCACTTATCGTAAAAGAGGCCAATTCCATAGCCAAAATAGCCTTTCCAATGATTTTAACTGGCCTATTACTCTACTCTCGCTCCATGATCTCCATGCTTTTCCTCGGCCGCCTTGGGGACCTAGCCCTAGCTGGTGGGTCCTTGGCAGTCGGGTTTGCCAACATCACTGGTTACTCCATCCTCTCAGGCCTGGCCATGGGCATGGAGCCCATTTGCGGCCAGGCCTTTGGTGCTAAAAAGCACAATTTACTCGGCCTTTCTTTACAAAGGACCATTCTTTTACTCTTAATTACTTCACTCCCAATCGCCATTTTATGGCTCAACATGAAGAGAATTTTACTCCTTTGTGGCCAAGAGGAAGAGATTTCAGCTCAAGCCCAATTGTACCTCTTCTACTCGCTCCCCGATCTCTTAGCCCAATCTTTACTACACCCTTTAAGAATTTACCTTCGAACCCAATCAATAACCTTACCCTTAACATTTTGCGCAACTCTCGCAATATTTTTTCACATACCCATTAATTATTTGCTCGTTTCAAAGCTAAATTTGGGGATCAAAGGGGTTGCCCTTAGTGGCGTATGGACCAACTTCAACCTCGTATGTTCGCTAATACTTTACATAATTATATCGGGCGTTTACAAGAAAACATGGGCAGGTCTCTCAACCGAGTGCCTAAAAGGGTGGAAATCTCTCCTTAACCTTGCGGTACCGAGCTGCATTTCGGTGTGCCTCGAGTGGTGGTGGTACGAAATCATGATTTTGCTATGCGGTTTGTTGATAAACCCTAGGGCCACCGTTGCATCAATGGGCATTTTGATCCAAACCACCTCGTTAATCTACATTTTCCCCTCATCATTGAGTTTCAGTGTCTCAACCAGAGTCGGGAATGAAATTGGCAGGAACAACCCCAAAAAGGCCAAGCTCGCCGCAGTTGTGGGCCTGCTGGCCAGCTTTCTAATGGGATTCTGTGCATTAGTTTTCACAGTCAGTATCAGGCACACCTGGGCCTGCATGTTCACACTCGATAAGGAAATCATATCATTAACGGCGGCAGTTTTGCCAATAATTGGGCTCTGCGAGCTCGGGAATTGCCCACAGACTACCGGGTGTGGGGTGCTAAGGGGCACTGCGAGACCCAAAGTGGGTGCCAATATTAATTTGGGGTGCTTTTATATGGTTGGGATGCCGGTGGCAGTTGGACTAGGGATTTTTGCGGGGTTTGACTTTGAGGGTCTCTGGCTCGGCCTAATGGCTGCGCAGGGCTCGTGTGTGGTGACCATGTTGGTGGTCCTGACTCGAACCGATTGGGAGTTGGAAGCACGGAGGGCACACGAGTTGACTGGAGCTAGTGTGGTTGACGATCATGGCAATGAAAGTTTGGAGGAAGAAAAGCCTTTGAATGTTGAAAATAAGGTGGATTCTTTGTGTTAATAAGGTGATTATCCACTTAATTAATCCATTCCTTTTGGTTTTTGGTTTGTAAAAAAAAAAGAGGGAAGAGGAGAAAACGGGTAGTTAATTAAGAGGTTCTTTAATTATTATTTTTTTCTAAACAATATTTTGATAGGTTATATAGGCTATATATATATCCAATGGAATTTTGCTTCTTCCTGTTGAAATACAGAATTTTGACTTTGTTTAACTCTGAATGTCGTGGAATTCTAGCGTACGTGGACCTTGGCGCGAAGGAACGCCATTTTTATAAAAAAATATATATTATATATATAGTGTGAGCTATTTACAAATACGTGCACAGAGATATTGACAAAAGGTGCTATTTTACTTATTGTTTATGCATGATGAATTTGATTTATTTTATCTGGCTTAACAATGCTATTATTTGCCATAGCCTTGTAGTATAGTCATTATTACTGGTAGACATTCAAAAAGACTGGAAATGGGCTCCCTTGGTCACAAAATAAAAACCCAACTTTTTCTTTTTAGAATGTTAAGTATGCATTGATTTTTGAGATATTTGTAATCAATGATAAAATTTCAAGATACCAAATAAATTATCTTTAATCAGTGATCAGAGGTTAAAACTAGTTAGCATATTCTTAAAAAATTGGAAAATTCAAATTAAACTTGGTTTAAAATATAGAGCACTTAAAGGGTTTATGCTACTATTCAGAAAAAAAATTTATAACATATTCGTGTATTACTTGTATCAAAAAATTTAAAATTTAAATGTTATATATTTTATCATATCGTCAATAACCCTACTCCACCCTCCCAAAAAAAAAAAAAAAAATTGGTGCAACATATTTATGCATATCATTTGTCTAGAGATTAAAAATTATCTCTAACGAAGGTTCAACCATATTCCCACTCGTAATTATAAATAGGTGGGTAGATTGTTCTTAATGTAATTATAGTTTTTTCTGTATGTTAGTTGTTAGAGGTTGGGTGAGGGCAATTACTTTGTTGAGAATAGAATCCAAACTTTAGTTAGTTGCTTAGGTGGGGAACAGACATATATCCCGTTCTTTTACCATCTGGCTTTATATATATATATATATATGGCATCTTCTTAATTAAAAAATATTTAATTAATGAATTCATATAGAGGGTCCCATAACAAAATAAAAGTGATACCCAAAAAGGAAAAATGATAATTTTGGGCACATTGTTAACGATGCTTAATATAATCATGTAAGAATATTTATACTAAATATATATTCAATGTGCATCTTTAGAGCACGCGTTAGAATTTGTTTTTATAAATCTATCAAGTTTATATAATAATTATTAATTATTTTTTTTTGTTAAATCTTTTGTATCTCGATCAACTATATTAGTTATAACTTCTTTTGGCCGGCCTCTACATCATAATGGGAGATATAATTCCATTTAATCCATCCAATGCGAATGCATTATGATGCATAATGTTGCTCTTCATATCCAATGTATTATGTAGGTTGTAGTCTTAATTAAAAATGTGTAACTGATGAGAAACATAGACAGATGTAACTTGTATTCTGATTTCAAATTTGAGGAGACATGTGTATTACACGAATCAAATAAAATAATTAGAATATTTTCTACATATACATGCATCCGCTATTGCTATAATATTCGAAGTGCCGTTCTCTATGTCACAGGAGATGATCAAGACCTTAGGCAGCTTGACGCATCTAGATTTTGCATCCTGTCTCGCTAGCTAGCTTGATTGATTAGAACGGATATATTGAGTGGAGCAATTAAGGATATGAGATTAATTTCATATCCCTGGCTATTCCTGATACTCCAATTTTTATTTTTATTTTCTTTTTTTGACTAGTTAGATTTAAAATAAGAATTGAAAGTAGTTAAATTGTCTGTTCAAATATCCTATAAATAAAATAGTAGCTACAACTATAAGTAGCTAGCTAGCGTGATAGAATTTTCCGTGTTAAATATTTAAAAAAATAGTTTAAACTTTCACACACACACACATATATATATATATATATATATTGTTTTACAAAGTGTCAAAATTAAGTTAGTTGTTAGTGTATTGTAGTAAGATGCAAACCTCGTCATATATAATTCAATATATATTTTATATTTTTAATAATGACACAATTAATTTGAAATGTATTCAAGTGTATAGTATATATATATACTCCATTAGTTTATAATTAAGAGTTCAAGGTTGATTTTCACATTTTTTTTAGAATGTACAGATTTTATCACAAGCAATTAAATTTTAAGGATTAAAACAATACTTGTTCATGTCGCAAGTGTTGATACTTCGATTATGTTTTATAAAGAAACGTGGGTTCTTAATTTCATACATCTTAAAAAAAATAGTAGTAGACTCTTAGGGCCTGTTTGGTAAGTGGTTTGTTTTTTTTTTCCCCAAATTTTAAAACTCAACTCAAAATCAACTTTACTTTTATACTTCTCAAAATTTATTTCACTTTACTTTATCTCTCTGAAAAAACTTTTAAAACACCATAATTTTAAATTCAAAAATCAAAATTAAATAAAAAAATATATATTTAAAACATACTAGTCGAGATCTATAAAATAAGATCCATTATGACTTTTTTTTTAATTTTTTTTTATGATATTTTTTAGTTTGTTGAAAAAAACTCAAACAAAAACCAAATTCACTTTTCAACGTACTTCCAAATTCTACCAAATACCATATTTTAAAAACTCAACTCAAAACATCAATCAAATATCACCTTAGGGTCTGTTTGATAATAACATGGAAAAGAACAAGAAAAATAGTTTATTTTTGTTTGAAGTTGGAAAATAAGTTGAAACATGAGGTGAGATGACTTATTACTTTGTGATTTTTTTAATGGAAAATTTTTCTTTGATGGCCGAGGAAGGATTTTTTTTTTTTTTCAAAAAATAGTGAAAGATGGAAGGACATTACTAATAAAAATGAGCATGAGATGGAGAACCTCTTATCATATGCCTTAGTATCTGTTTAATAATAACATGAAAAATGATAAGAAAAAACACTTGATTTTGTAAGAAGTTGAGGCATGTAGTGAAATATTTTCTTACTTTTTTACTTTTTCCATGAAAAAAATTTCTTTGGGGGATTGAGGATGAAAAAAATTCCCACATAAAATAATGAAAGTTTACAAATAAAAATAATCACAAGATAGAGAGTAATTCATCACATGCCTCAATTTATTTTTTAACTTTTTACACAAATTAAATATTTCTCTTTTTATTTTTTACATTATTATCAAAAACAACTTAAATTTAAAAGGGAGATATTATTATAACCTTTTGGCATGTGTGTAGGATTTCAATACTATAAAAAGAGATAATGATGCTAGCTCAAGCATATATACCTTAATAAGTTGGGAATATATTTTTAGTGGTCAAGTGTATCTGACTACAAAAAGTATAGCAAGTTGCAAATTGAAATTAGTGCAAGTCAACCAAACTCAGGACTCCAGAAAGATCTTGGTCTTCTTCCGTTTTTAATCATAACCACTCGCTCTTCTTATTTTGTATGTTCATCTCTCAATTTTGGTCAATTAATTTGAGCATTCCAAATCAATCCGTGGGCATCAGGAACTACAGCCATGGAAGTTCGTAGCGTACGTTGAGCTTCGCTTTTAAGTTGAGTTCAGCTGTTACGCTACACATAGAGACAGAGTCAAGATTTAACGATTAAAATAATTATAAAAAATAAAGTCATATTTATCGTATGATTAATCCAATCATTTATTTTAAAGATTAAAAAAATAATGTCATATTTTGCTTATGACAAAAGTGTTCGAGTCAACTTTCGCACATCTCAACTAATTCCATTCGGGGAGGGTATCAACTGTTAGCCACTAGAATTTTTGCAACTGCCAGGATTGGAGCTAAGAAACTCCCAGTCGAGCACAATTTCTAAACCCAAGGTCGCAAAAAATTAATATCAAAGCTTAAAGGTGTCAAAAATTTTCTTATGAAATGTCACTATGTATATATTTATTTTCAGTGTTTAAATACCAATCTTGGCTAATACTTTTAATTTATAATTATGTAAAATAGAGTTGGAAAAGTATATAAATAATTTCGATCTTAATAGAAGCTGGGCAAAACATATATGCCCACGTTGGACATATCTCAATTTGACAAGCCTGTTGGTAAAAAACATATTTATTTGTCAGGCGGTTGACATTTATTTAAAGACTAACTCTTTGACGTTTGAACCAAAATTATAATGGAAATCCCAATGTCAATTAATTAGAATAATGTAAATAATCAATTGAACAAAAAGCTAAATAAACAATTGTTCCCCGTGCATTTTCGAACCTAGCAACTTGTCATCTTGCACACACATAGGATCATGCTTACTTTCATGACAAAATTATGTGCAATTAAAGAAGCCATTTAAACATTAAATAATAATAATAATAATAATAATAATAATTTATTTTCAGTCTGCGGATCAAGACATTTACATATGGAGGAGTCTGTTGAAGGGTCGTAACAATAGAATTTAGTGTCTTTAATTCCTAATGAATGACATTTGTGAATTCATATATAAAAGGAATTCATTTGTATACAAGTCAATGTAAGTCGTTATTTATAAATTTCTACATTGAAAAATCATTAAACTCTTTGTGTATATATTATGAGTTGAATTAGTAATTATATGTCACTCGCACGTGACACATATGTTTCACCTTTCACAACATTCATAAATATAAAAATATAATCTTGAAAAAATCATCTGCCACGTGTTTGGTTATGTGTGTGGTGCCGGTATAATTTATAAATATTGCAAAATTAAAAAATATGACTTGCACATCCCACCTTTATTTCTTTATTTCTTTATTCTGAAGATAAATATGGTCTGAGAATAGAGCTATGTATCCTTGTATATAAAGATAAGTGAACTTTCACGTAAATAATTATGGAGTAAATTACTATAATAACTCTTAAACTATTGATTTGGTGCTGCTTTGATTACTAAACTATAAAACGCTTCACTTTATTCCTTAAACTATTAACGAAATACACTTTAATTCTTTTGTCCAAATTTTCTGTGAAAATTTGACGAAATTAGGTCATGTGCGCTGCACATAACTTGTTTTGAGGGCAAAACTGTCATTTTATTAAATTGTTTCAGAAGAAAATCAGTTCAGTTTTTTACAACATCAGTTCGGAGATTGTTAATAGAAACTATGGATCAAAAAAATTGGTTTTTAAAGATTATAGTTACGTTCCACATCAACTTAAGCAAATTATCTCTTCTTCTCCTCTCCTCTCAACGCAAAAGCAGCAACCCCACCATTGCCAAGCTCTCTTCTTCTCCACAAAATCGCAAGTCTCTCTCTCCATTCATTTCAGACTACAAAATTTTAAGTCTCTCCTAGCCTTTTTGGTTCAGATGTATTTCTTTGATTCTATATATATACTGTTAAATTATACAACACAAGAAATAGAGAAATTATAATGAGCAAGAATTCCATAATGGATTACATTGTTACAATCTTTTCATACATTTACAATGGAGTTGACATGAATATATATACAAGTAAAGAAGGAAACAAGAAGCCTAAAATGAGGAAGAAAGGAGGAGACAAGGAGGGAAACATGGAGGAGGGAATAAAGGAAAAGAAGAATAATTCTAAGCTTTAATAATTACAAATAATAATGCTAATTTATGTTGGAGAATATCATCATTCAATATCATCATTTCTAACACCCCCCTTCAAACTCAAGGTGGCAAATGGGCGGTCAGCTTGAGTTTGGAAAGCAAATCCTGAAAGCGTCCTTTTACTACATGAGATGATCTCCAACAAATTGGAAAACTAGATCTAGAACATAATGATTATAATTACATAATTAAAGAAATTAAAGAACAAAACATAATGAATACGGAAGCAGTGGAGCATGGAAGCAGGAACATGGAGGCATGTGTGTAGGAGCATGGAGGCATGTGCTTAGATCTACTTTAACACCCCCCCTCAAGCTGAAGGAGGCTCTTAGGGATCCGAAACTTGGATACGAGAAAATGGAATTTGGTTTTTTTTTTTTTTTTTTTTTTTGACATGTTCGATGATTGACCGGCAGACGGAACGGCGGTAACGGCGATGACGAGAGCCGACGGAACGGCGAGGTCCGGTGTAGAATTTCCGGAGGAAAAAACTTGATCTGAATACGCGAGCAGTACGTATAACAGTAACAAGAAATTGAATCAGAATACTTGGAGGTGCAGCGAAAGGCGACCCGCCGGAAATATTAAATTGAAGAGATTGAATATATATAGATATGTTTTTTTTTTTTTTTTTTTTTTTTTTTTTTTTTTTTAGAGAGGTGGAAGAGTAGCAGTGGTGCTAGTAGTCAATGATGGCCCTTTCTTTGGTTTTGGTTTTAGAGAGATAAACTGAAGTTTCGATATGAGAGGCGAGAGGTTTCCGAGGGTGTTGGTGGTGCGGAAGGAAGGGAACACACATTATTGAGATAAAAAAGAGAAAGGCGATGGATTCTGAGAATCATCAGCACCAAAATTCAAGATATCAGTGAAGTTAGAAGCAGAGAGCGAATTGTATCCTATATCTCCTAAGGTAGTCCAATCCGGAGTCATTAATCCGGCAACCTCCGCAACAGAACTAATTTGAGGAGACCCCTTTGAGAAACCATCCAAAGCAACTTGGTAATTGACAGAGTCGGATATGCCGGCATATCCACTGCTGTCAGAGGATCCCCGTGTTCTGAAAGATTCACGGTCGGTAGATGGATATCAGGGGTTGATGAAAGGAGCTTTAAAAAACTTTTGTAGTGAGGATGCTCCAACAAATCTTCCTGGGTCGGAAGAACCCCAGGTTCTAGAGGATTCTCTGAGGGGCCAGATGGAGAAGCGAAGGAGCCTGGTGGGTGAGCAAGGGAGTCGGATGGATTGGCCCTTGAGGAACTTGCAGGAGGGTTAAAGGAGCCAGGTGGAGAGGCAAAGGAGCCGGATGGGTGAGTAAAGGAGCCGGATGGAGAAGCGAAGGAGCCTGGTGGGTGAGCAAGGGAGTCAGATGGATTGGCCCTTGAGGAACTTGCAGGAGGGTTAAAGGAGCCAGGTGGAGAGGCAAAGGAGCGGATGGGTGAGTAAAGAAGCCGGATGGAGAAGCGAAGGAGCCTGGTGGGTGAGCAAGGGAGTCGGATGGATTGGCCCTTGAGGAACTTGCAGGAGGGTTAAAGGGGCCAGGTGGAGAGGCAAAGGAGCCGGATGGGTGAGTAAAGGAGCCGGATGGGTAGGCAAATGACCTGGAGGCTGGAGATTTCTCCGGCAGTTTTCCGGTCGAACGGTGGCGGCGTCGACCAGAGCCGGATGGAGAAGCGAAGGAGCCTGGTGGGTGAGCAAGGGAGTCGGATGGATTAGCCCTTGAGGAACTTGCAGGAGGGACAAAGGAAAATGACGGATTAACCCTGGGAGACTCGCTGTCCAGTCGAGCCTCCAACGCCGTCATTCGTGACTGCAGAGCCTCAAGCTTTTGATCAAGAGAGGTAAGGAGGGCAGCGCATCCACCAGCAGGATTTAGGATTCTTGCCTTAGCTTCAAAGAGAAACGAATCGAGAGTTTCACGATGTTTGTGATCCGGTACGTGTTGTAAAAAGAATTCAACACTTTTTACCCCGAAAACGGAAAAGATTGTGTGATAATCTCGACGATGATACGCATTTAGAAAGATTTTAACTGATTCACAAGAAGGAGGACAAGCTCTGCGGCGAAAAGAGCAGGCAGGACATGGAGTACTCGCTGGCGGATGCTGATCGACATGGCTGTTTGTATTGGATTTGAATGGGAGATTTGCAGTGAGGATGGTGCTATTGGGTGATTTGCAGTGAGGATGGTGTGTTTTGATTTTAATGGCAGGAAGCTGGTGAAAGGGTTAAAGGCGCCGATCTCGAAATTTGAATTTCGAATTTCGAGGTCGGAGCAAAAAGATGTCGGCATTTGATGATGGCGAGGGTCTGGAGTTTACGGAATTTGCGGGTTGTCGGTTATGGTATGGATTAGGGGTTGTCGGTTATGGTATGACTGAGGAAATGGACGGTGTTGCTTGGGATTGACGGAGGAGAGAATCGGGAAGTTGAACGAGTGGATGAGTGGTGCAATGAGATCAACGGCTCTTGATGTTAGAATAGGAAAATAAGAAGGTTTAGGGGCTAGAATAGAAATATCAGAAAGTACAGGGGTGAAATTGTAAATATATCTGACGGTGTCTGGAATATTCCGTCAATTCTGACGGCAAGCAAACGGCGATAACCGCTGACGTGGCTGACACGTGACTGACACGTGGCGCTGACTGGATGTCACGTGGCGAACACGTGGCGCTGACTGGATGCCACGTGGCACTGACTGGATGTCACGTGGCGCTGACTGGATGCCACGTGGCGGACACGTGGCGCTGACTGGGTGCCACGTGGCGCTGACTGGATGTCACGTGGCGTACACGTGGCACTGACTGGATGCCACGTGGCGCTGACTGGATGTCGCGTGGCGCTGACTGGATGTCGCGTGGCGGACACGTGGCGCTGACTGGATGCCACGTGGCGCTGACTGGATGTCATGTGCGCTGGCGTGGCTGACACGTGGCGCTTGTGTGTCAATGATGTGGCAGTTGCAGTTTGTAAGGAAATAGAGGAAAAATAAAATGCTATTAGTAGGAATCGAACCTTGCACTAAGCTGTGGTTACCTGATGGTCTTGCCAGCCAGGCTGAATGCTTCAATAATAATTATTTGGACGTGGTTTTATTTGAACAGGTTTGCTGCGTAAAGTCTGATTCGAGTAGTGTTTGGAGGCGTATTTGATTTGTTTGATAATGGTGATAGGTGTGGTGGCTTGGTGGCGAGGTTGTGTGGTGGCTGGTGGTTGGTGGCGAGGTCGTGATGGCTAGTGGCGAGGTTGTGCTCTGATACCATGTTAAATTATACAACACAAGAAATAGAGAAATTATAATGAGCAAGAATTCCATAATGGATTACATTGTTACAATCTTTTCATACATTTACAATGGAGTTGACATGAATATATATACAAGTAAAGAAGGAAACAAGAAGCCTAAAATGAGGAAGAAAGGAGGAGACAAGGAGGGAAACATGGAGGAGGGAATAAAGGAAAAGAAGAATAATTCTAAGCTTTAATAATTACAAATAATAATGCTAATTTATGTTGGAGAATATCATCATTCAATATCATCATTTCTAACATATACAATACATATTTATATATACACACATGTACATATATATATATATACATCCAACAAAATCCCTTATTTCATTTTTCTCAAATTCTTCTGTTTCCTTATTCTCTTGCAAATCCCCATACGGCCATACATATAACCATACAAGCACACATTCACATAATATATACATGTATATATATTACAACCTAAAGGTAACACATAAAGCTAATAGAAGAGTCTCGCTAAATAGAAGAAGAGAGACGGTGGTTTGCAGAGAAGAAGAAGAGGCCATGGACATGATGATGATACGTTGGGCAGGCCGAAGATGACAATGGGTTTTTTTTTGTCTTTGTTTTTCTTAATTTATTTTTTGTTTGACGATTTTGCCCTCAATTCCGTCCAACTTAACAAAGCAATTCGATGGAAGGGTCAAAATGAATTTAGTTAATAATTTAGTGGCTAAAGTGATAGTAGGCCAATAATTTAATGGCGATTAAAATAGTTTACTCTTAATTATGTATCAATTATATGTGGATATATATATATATATAATTAATTAAAGCACATAACATATATAACTACACTTCAATATTTTTTTAAAGTCAAAATTAAAGTAGATCAACGCATTATGAAATTAATGAGCCTGCAAAAGAACAAATATAATGAAGGCTGACTTTCAGCAAAGGGCCCTATGAAAAGGTTAAGGAGACAATTAGATAATTATTAAAATGCGGCCTTAGGAAGCCGCCCATTAATTCTCTACTCAATTATTAATTAATATAATGTAATGTACATCATTAAATATCCTTGACATATATATACATATGTATCAAACAGTAATAATTACACCAATATTACATCTTTTCGAAATATATATATATATATATATATATATATATATAGATTCTTTTAAAAAATGTATGGAAGTTAACTAATTTAAGTATCATCTATTTCAAGAGAGTAAATATATAAATTTTTTAAGGAAAATGGGTGGAGATGACTTTATAATGAGAATATCATATCTATCAAATTTCATTAAAAAAAATTATAATAAATATATATATATATATATATATATATACTTCTATGAGATAATGGGTTATAAGGTCTCGCTCCGTAATATTTTATAACTCTAAAGACAAACTCATATTTAATAAAGAGAACTAGTAATAATTTCATAATTTGGTTTTACAATAAGGACACTTTTCATTATATTAATTTATTTTAAGGAAAATGATAAATGTTGATGGACAAAAATACTCTACTATATCATTTATTCTAATTATACAAAAGATATATTATTCTCTCTTACATACACATAGTTTAGAGAGAGAAAACAAAGAACAAGAGAAAAGAGTTGTCTCACCAATAATCTCACCTCTTCCACCACCACCACCACCACCACCTGAATCTGAGCGTCGTTCTCATCATCATCATCATCATCATCATCATCTTCTTCTTCTTCTTCTTCTTCTTTCTAGATCTACAATCATAAAATATATGTAACTTTTGATCGAACCGTTGGATTTGGCTGATTTTTGGATATGTTGTTTGAAAGACAAAGTTATTATAATTGCGCAAAAAATTAAGACGATCAGAGGTCGTTTTGCTATCGAAATCGATTAATTTCGACAGCCCGGTGAGATTTAAAAACAATATAATCGTAACTCTTTTTTTTTTCTTTTATGAACCCTACGTCGATCCATATATATATATACATATAAATAAATTGAATGGATGTTGATCTCATCAATTTTGTTGTTCTCTATTTTATAATGGTGCTAAAATTATTTTAGCACCTTCTAGTTTATTGTTCAAGTTGCACACCTTCTGGTTAGTCTTATGGTTACTGTCCAGGGGATGCTAAATGCATTTAGCACCTTCTAGTTGCTGTCCAAGAGGTGCTAAATGCATTTTGCACCTTCTGGTTGCTGTCTAAAAAATGCTAAATGCATTAAGCACCTTTTGGTTGTGGTGCTAATTGCATTTAGCACTCTCTGGTTGCTGTCCAGGGGATGCTAAATGCATTTAGTATCTTCTGGTTGTGGTGCTAATTTCATTTAGCACCTTCTGATTGCTGTTCAGGGGGTGCTAAATGCATTTAGTATCTTCTGGTTGCGGTGCTAATTTTATTTAGTACTTTCTGATTGCTGTTCAGGGGGTGCTAAATGCATTTAGCACCTAGGGAGAGTACGGACTGAACAGTATTTACAGATTGGATAAACCGACTATATACTGAACAGAGTACAGACTGAACAGTATTTACAGATTAGATAGACCGACTATATACTGAACAAAACGCGATCAAACTAACATATGGGGAGACGACAACAACGGGTCTCTAGATCCCAACAAAAGATAATATGGGAAATAGTAACACAATAACACAAACAGAAGAGACAGACGCAAATAGCAAAAAAGAATAGAACACCAAGGATTACAAACATAACAACTAGCATTTCATTACATAATGGCTATGAACACACAAGATACTTCAAGAGACACCACACTTTTAGACTAGCCTTGCTTCTTAAACTGACTCTGCTTCTTTAGCACCTTCTGGTTGCTGTCCAGATGGTGCTAAATGCATTTAGCACCTTCTGCAACCAGAGGGTGCTAAATGCATTTAGCACTTTCTGGTTGCTGTTAGTATCATAATGAGACGATATTATAAGGAAGGGGTATTAGTGTCTTTTTTGTACTGTATCCTTAATTTACATGGCTAATTTTTAAACGCCCTTTATAATTATATTATTATTATAATAAGCCCTTATACCTAATTGTCTCTACTTTTATATTAAGCCCGAAGGCATTTAAAATCGTGATAGGTTTTTAAAAAATTTCATTTTTATTATAGCGTAAACAAGTGAGAATGACTCGAATTCTCGTTATCAGTGAGGGCATTACGCCTTTTGACCACACGCCACTTAATATTTTTTTTCTTTATAATTTGTATATAACAGAATCATAGACGCATTGCGCCTTGCACAAAAAACAATGTGTATGTATATTTAATTTGTGTGTGTGTGTGTGTGTGTGTGAGAGAGAGAGAGAGAGAGAGAGATTATATATGGGGGGTTGGTTTGGAGGAAATTTTAAGTCATAAATACATTGTTATCTATATATGAGCCAACAACTCCATTAATATCGTGTTATGATTAATTTATTAAATAATCATCCATGTATTAATGTCCTTTGGGCGCGCAATTCCGTGTATGCACTACCCTTTGCTATCAACGAGTGGCCTAAATAAATAAATATTGTGTAGAATATTCACATGCATGCTTGTTTAATTGTGAGAGCTAGCTTTTATTTGGTTGTTTTCTGTTCTCGAGTTGATATTGCTAGATTTGGGTCAGATTCAGATTCGGAAGAGAGGTAGACTTATCAACATCGAATTCGAATTACAATATCATAAAGCAGAGTCGGTCTTGACTATTTGTAGGTTCTGGGTAAAACTTAAAAATATGTCGTCTTATAAATAAATAAATTATTTTTATATATTTAAAAAATAATTTTATTTTAATAATAAGAATTTACATGGCACAAAAAAATACATACAATTGCAAAAAGTTTTGCAAAATACTTTACACTTAAATATCAAATTCTCTCTTATTATTTTAAAATCAATATGAATAAAAGAAAAAATATTGGCGCCCCTCTAATTTTATCTAGTAGCATGAGAAGATTGAGATTGAATATGGGAAGCAAGATTGAAGATCGAATAGTTAAAAGAACTGTTTTCTTACACACAATTAGAACTTTGGAAGCCCAAGTTTTTTTCTCAGAAAGTTTCATTATTAATTAAAAACTTTTATTTTTTTAATATATATATAAATAAATCAATATTTGTACCCCTCTTAAATTTTGGGCCAGAGGTGATCGCCCTGCCAGCCCTATCCCAGGGCCGGCTCTGTATGAAAGAGAAGTAGTGTACATTAATATTGTGGTTGAAACTCCACTAGAGATCTCGAGATCGATCAAATAAGCTAAAATCTTTTTTGTCATAAGAATATTTAATCCTTCTTCATCAACATAACTATTACGTAAAAATCGCTTGAATTAAATATACTCTATATTATTGAAACTAAAACACGTAAAATAATTTCACTTTCCTCACACCATAATTAGCATACATACACGTTCGAAACTAAATCCTAGTTTTCTATATAAATTTAATGACTCCATGGCACCTCCATTAATTAACTTAAAATAAATTCGATTTTCAAACTCAAAACACACAAGCTAGTTTATGAGTTACTCCAGATTAGCTCATTTAAATCGCGTTTTATAAGATTTTTTTATTACAGGACGACTAAATCAATTTAAATTTAATATTTCTATATCTTCTTTATTTTTCACTCTTTTAGAGTTAACACCATCTATATATGTGGTTGAAACTAACTGGACAAAACTACCACTACTATCAAATTAATATTTTTTTCCAGAAAAAAAAATGTTTTATAATTATGAAACACTAAATATAGCACTTTAATTTGGAAAAAATGAAAAAAAATCCGGATAAGGGTTGGCCCAGTGGTAAGTAACCTTCATTTTTATCTGGATGTCAAGAGTTCGACTTATGAAATCTTTGTTTGTAAGGTTAAGGAAGAGATTTAGAAATCCCTTAATTTTTTATTTTATTTTTAAAAAAAATGGCAAAAATAAACTTTAGCTTTGACAAAGGAGCAAGGCTAGTTAAATGTTATATCCTATTCTTAGCATATATATTCATTATATATAAATTAATAATCGCCTTCTTAGTCTAAAAGGTAAGATCTTCATACGCACATGTGATTCATCAGAAGCTCTATATATATCTTGTGATCTCTACTTAATTTTTTATATTTAGGTCCAGCAACTAGAAAGAGTTAATTATTAACCCTTAATTAATAATTAGAAGAAGATAATGAAAGTTTAATTTAGAGAGGTACTTTTAAATTGATCTTATATATAACCTATATATCTATTGTATTGGGTAAACGAGGACTAATTAATTTAGCAATCAAACTTGTGTATTTGAATAAAAAAAATATCTAAGATATATACATGTTTATTTTTCCTTTTTTAGTTGCTCTGATTTTGTTTTTAAAAAATGAAAATCTGCGTCAGCTCTTAAAAAAACTCCCATTCAAATATGTCAAAGGGAAAATATTAATACTTTAGATATGTTCTAAATAGTTTCACGGTGAAGCTTGAGACATAGTGTGACCTATTACAACTAATATACATTTTTTTGTAAAAAAATTGTACGTATGTAATTAATTTGTATACTACTCATATACATATAAATCGGTTAAATATATATATATATAATATTAAAAAAATTGTACGTCTAACTTTTCAAGAAAAATCATTAGTTACAACAGTTGTAACGATAACATAGTACAACAGATTGAAAGCATAACGAAATTAAAGATTTATATCACCCACCGTCCTTTACATTTAGAATATTAGAATCACGTCTTAATATATATCACATATTCAACGAACGATATAATTAAATCTGGCATATCACGTTATTATTACAATCGTTGTAAAAGCAAGCTAGATAGACTAATGCCCTAGAATATAAGAATATTAGATATATATATATATATATAGCATGCATGATGAAATCAAGATGTAGACACATTAAAGGAGAGTAGGAGAGACATAACGAAATTAAAGATTTATATCACCCACCGTCCCTTACATCTAGAAAATTAGAATCACATCTTAATATATATCACATATTCAACGAACCATATAAATCCGTTATATCACGTTACTATTACAATCATCGTAAAAGTATGCTAGATAGACTAATACTCTAGAATATAAGAATATTAGATATAACATGTATGATGAAATCAAGATGTAGACGCATTGAAGGAGAGTAGGAGACACACAAAGTGAAGATAAGCTTCTATCCTTTTTTTTCCCTTAGTTAACCCTTTTAGATATGATAATGATATGATCTTCTTTTAATAAAGTAATATTTGGGATATGGTTGAAGTAAAGTAGAATTATAAATGTCAAAAGGAGTAGGCTTAAAATTGAACCGAAAGAGGAGACAATGAAGATTAGTAGCCTTTCAAGGAGACAAGAAGGTGCACGTAACGAAGCTGTAGGCTCGGTATTCGGAACCCTCTAGGTTCGGGATTGTTAGGCTATCTAGTAACACCCTCGAGAGTATTAGGACCAATTTTTTTATGGATGTTGGTATAAAAGCACTCTAAACTATTAATTTTAATACTTTTGTTTAAAAATATATATATCCACATAGTTAGATTATCTATTTTAAAGACTTCCATATACTTTAAATTCAAATGGTTTTCTTGTTCACTGTTAGCAACTTCTTCAAACCATTGTTCATTGTCTACTTCTCTTTGAGGTTCATGAAACCACTTTTATGGTTTAAATTAAATAGGGAATTGTACCTATAAAACCTTCTTGTAATTTCAAAATGTTTATGTCATTCAGATCTCCTCTAAACAATTATAAACTAATAAAACCATTAAAACATAAGTAAAATAAAAATTCATATCCTAAATTGTTGATGCTTTAATAAACATTTTTTTTCACATGTAAATGTCTAATGATTGCACATAAATAAATAAAATTCATAGGACAAACACCTATAAAATACTACAAGTAAAAGTTCGGAATGCACTCCCAAAGGAATGCTATGAACCCAAAAGAAAAACTAGAAACACAAATGAAAAAAAAACAGAAAGAAAAGAAAAACATAACTTACAATAGACGAGCGGGATCAAGAATGATTTAATTTTCATGATTATTCTTTTTCATATCACTTTTTTATGAATATGGATTTTTATGAAAAAATCAACTTATTGCAACAAGAACATGTCCCGTTCCAATTTAAGACATGTTGAAAATCATATGATAGAATAGAACACGAAATATTAATGCTGATTTAACTTTACATTTTATAATAGATAGAGTGAAAACTACTAATATAAATTCTAAGCAAAATGTTCACTTCTACATATGAAATAATTTTGTCCCCAAGATAATATTTTTTAGTGACGAGAGAATTGTCGCAACCTATGTATAGTTTTTTTTTTTTTAACATATTTTTCTTTGAGTGCTTTAACAATTTAAGGTGATCTTCTAATTTTAAAATTTAGAAATGGGTGCTTAAATAATAGGTGTCAATACTAATTATTTAGGGTGATTTTACCAACACTCTTTTTGTATTTATGTCTCTTTGATGAATGATCCGGCCAGTGGGTCGTAGAAATCTGACCAAGTCCAAATAAGATTAAATCGACCCAGAACGATGGAGTTGGTAACCAGATACAGTAAAGGTAACGAAAATAAACAGTAAATTTGCAGTAACGAGAATGGATTTTTTGTTTGTCGGATAGGTTCCTACAGTAACTTTTATACCCAATCCGGTAGTATGTCATCCTTGAGTGTGTGTGGTGGTGTACGCTAAGTTTTAATGGCTCAATTCAGTTTGACTACAGAGGAGAGTGCTGAAGTGTATCTAGGTAAATGAAAAAACTGGAATTCTTACTCAGTGAGCTATCACTTTGTAACGACCCGGTCCCACTTCAGTACGATATTGTCCGCTTTGGGCAGCGTCCAGCCAGGCCTCAGCCTTGGACCTGCCCTCGCGGCTTTGTTTTTGGGAGCTCACAACCAGCTTCCCAGGGGGTCACCCATCCTGGGATTGCTCTGGCCCTCTACTCGCTTAACTTCGGAGTTCTTATGGGATCCAAAGCCAGTGAGCCCCCAAAAGGCCTCGTACTTAATTAACGACCATTTCTTACTTATATGGGTATCCAAGGATCCTCCATCTTCCGATGTGGGACACCCTCTTTGAGCTATAATTCATCCTCCCAATGGAGTACTCATCGCTCGCAGGGCGTCACATCCTTCCCTCCAAGGGAATCGACATTCTCGTCGGCACTTCGTACTCTGTGAGGTCCGCTCTGATACCATTTGTAACGACCCGGTTCCACCTTAGTATGATATTGTTCACTTTGGGCAGCGTCCAACCAGGCCTCAGTCCCAGACCTGCCCTCACGGCTTTGTTTTTGGGAGCTCACGACCAGCTTCCCAAGGGGTCACCCATCCTGGGATTTCTCTATCTCTCTACTCGCTTAACTTTGGAGTTCTTATGGGATCCAAAGCCAGTGAGCCCCCAAAAAGCCTCATACTTAATTAGCGACCATTTATTACTTATATGGATATCCAAGGATCCCCCATCTTCCAATGTGGGATGCCCCCTTTGAGCTATAATTACTCCTCCCAAGAGAGTATTCATCGCTCACAGGGCGTCATACATTTTCTATTTATATGTATAGAATTAAGGTCACAATGCTCATTAGGTTAATAGTAAAATGGCTATAAAAGGTATAACTTGTCCACCAAACTTATCCTTTTCATGTGGGAAGAGATGCTTCTATCCATAACTAATTTTGCACTTTGCAAGTGTCCTATTGTCATTCGTCTTGGTGCCTATAGTGGCAACAAGCACCGATCTTGCCCACAAGTGTAGGTCTCTCTCTCACATTGGCTATGACGCCCATATCGGCACGCTTGTTATCCCCGATCCCGCAGACATACTTAGCTAGTGTATTTTTACTCGGCTAAATACTTACGGCCTTACTTGACTATTGTGAATCCTTATTTATTATTCGAACTTGCTCCACGAGTCTTGGGCCTGCCTTCGAATACCCGGCCCAATTAGAGACTCTAGTTTTTTGCTCTCACATGACCCAAGGTAGACAATTAAGTAATTTTAGGTTGATATGGGAGAGTACATTTTTAAGATTATTCGGAGAGCGATTAGTAGAAATGTATATAAATTAGTCTAATTAATCTTTATTTCTAAAAAAAAAGAAGGAAAGGAAAGTCGTATATGCATTCATGTGTTGCTACACTTCTATTTCAATAAAGCTTATTTTATTTTTTAAAAAGATTGAATTGTAGGGTTCTCTACACAATGAACAATAATCAATTGGTAAAAGAAAGATGATATCCGATGCACCTAATGTGCATATATATATATATATTCTAATATTTCTTTAATTTTGAAAACCAAAACTATAAATCTTCTTTAAAGATCGTTCACAATTATAATCTCAAATTAGTTCGGCACATACAACTCCCAAGACAGTACACAATCAATGTACAGAGCAAAAATGCAAGAGAATGCACCGGCAAAATGTATAACCAAAAGTTTATATTAAATATTGGGTGTTCTTAAATGCACCCACATAATTCGTCTTCTCACCCCACAAAAAGTCAAAGTTGCGTTAATCTTAACTTAAAAAATAGCGTAAAAACCTTTCTTCTCGCCCCGCTTTCTACAATTTGAAACAATCTTCACTAATTTATCTTCTCATGTAAAATCCCAAATTTTAATATTTTTTTATATTATTTAGTTAGAAATATAATTCGTTTCTTTAAATAATATTTTATTATTAACAAATTTATAAGTTGAAATTATTCTTGGCTATCTCACGGTAATTTCCTTAATTAGGAAAATAAACATGCAAGTTATGTAAATATATACATACATATATATGGTGCATATTTACGTGGTGTAGGAGATGTATAATTGCTTCCTTCCTTACAAGTATGTGACCAAATCTTAGTTTTAAAATCTTTAATTAGTTTGAATTTTTGAATTTTAAATTTTGAAATTTGAAAATATAGATTTGTTTTAATCATTTTAGGTAATATCTTCTCGCTAATTGTTAGCTAAGGTTTTGGTGTAATTATTATTAATTTGATTATTCCTTTGATTTTTATTGTTCTAATTAAGGTTAGAAAATTCTTGAAACTAAAAAATTATTTATTTAAGAATAATTAGAGTTAAAAAGAAAAGCAAAGGGTGCAGAGGATAATTAAGCAAATTGAAATTTAGTGAGATTACGGAGGAAAGAAAAAAATATATATTAATTGAAGGGAGAGAGAGAAAAGGAATGAGGGAAAAATATATATTTATTGTATGTTGTGCTTTTATTGTTTCAATATTTAATTTCTTAAAATTACTCGTAAAAAAATATTGAAAAATAAAATAGTTTCGCCAGAAAATATCTATCATTTTAATATTTTGTAAGGAAATCGTTTTCTTGAATCTCCAAAAAATTAAATATCATAGAAATCGAAAATAACAAAATATTTTAATAAATGATTTATTATTATGAAAACTATTTTATTTTTCCAATTTATTTTTTTCATTTTCACAAAAGATAACATATATTTATATACATCTTTTAATATTTTTGGTATAGTGAATTAAGTCTTACATTTACTTATTTGATAAAGATAAAAATAAAATTTGTAAATAAATTTTAAATATGAATAATAACCATTTAAGAGTAATGAACAATAAAAGATTATATAAAATATCATATAATTACTAAAACTGTATTTCTGACAATTAACATTTTGTATCTTGGAGGTACTATTTAGATAAAAAAATTTAATAAAATTTATTAAGAACGATGTAAATTTTATTTATTATGTTTTATATTAATGAAAAAAATAATATTATTTAATGTTTTTTCTTATTGCGACGAAATTTTATCATCCCTATATTGTTTCAGTAAACTCACCCTATCGCTGGGGTGAAGTGCAAGATTTTTTAAAGATTTGATGGGGTGAGAAGAAAGTATTCTCACACTGAGGTGAGAAGACTAATTTTGTGGGTACATTTAAGAATACCCTAAATATTTTCCCAGTATATCATACCTTCTTTTTTTTCTTTTTGGGTATTGCATGTAGATATATCATACCTTTCAAATAATTAATGATTGCAATAAAATTAAGGAAAATATTTATAATTATTAACATTATTATTAATAAAGCTAATTTTGTAGTGACTAAAAGTAAAAAAAAAATATTAAATAGGAGCATAGCCAATCATAACATTCGAAGAATGCACTAAAAACAATGTTATACTTATTGATTTTGCATTTATCGAATATTCACACCAAATACATTTATGAGTTGTACATTTTTAAAGTATATAATTCATTAATGCACTCACTGTACTTGTGGGGTAAATTAAACCATTAAAACTATTATTTTCCATTTAGACCCTTGTCAATGAATGCATTATTCGTTCGATCTTCAAGCATTACAAATTTATAACCGGAAATCAGATTATACAATATATATGTAGTATGTACGACCCCGGGGGTTGGCCTAGTGGTAGCTCACTAGGCCGCAAGTCCTTGGTCGACCGGTTGATAGCCGGATCGATTCTTGGCGCTTGCAGAAAACCCACTTGGGCCACGCTCTTTACCGCCTTGTGCGAGCTCCCGGAACGGAGCAGATTAGTCAAGGTCGAGGTGCGCGTAAGCTGGCCCGGACTTGAACACTGTTCGGTAAAGACCAAAAAAAAAATATGTAGTATGTACTATCTATATGTATATGATACGTATATACGTATAATTTAGTCCCACTTTCCAAATTTGATACTCTATAGCTCTACTTTCAGTATTTATAATTTCTTCCTACTCTTTTTTTTATATACTGTAAACAAAATGAAAAACTACAAACAATCTCAACAAGAAAATTAAAAGACAAAATTAAATCAGACAACCGGGAGATAGCCGAATTTACTAGCTGATGACACATGCTTATAAAACAAAATCCCAACCTTCTTTTTGCCAGTTGTGTAACCTCATCAAGATAGACATGCGCATTCAAAAGACCTAACTCGATGACATTAAGGCTCCGTTTGATAGTAATAACATGGAAAATGGAAATAAAAACAACTAATTTAGATGAAAAAATGAAAAATAAGTTTAGACATATGGTGAGATACTTTCCATCCCATACTTATTTTTGTGAGTATATGTCTTCCATCCTCCTTTAATATTTTGAGGAAAAAGTTTCCCCACCATCATCCAAAGAAAATTTTATCATGAAAAAAAGCAAAAAGCAATAGTTAATCTTACCGCACCCCTCAGCTTATTTTCCATCTTATCACCTAAATTAGTTATTTTTCTTTTCATTTTTCATGTTGCCATCAAACGGAGACTTATGTACCATGGAAAAAATTACATTCCACTGTACACTTTAACCTCACCAATAATTCACAACACTTTTTTTCTAAATGCAACCCGAATTTTTTATTTTTTCCTAACCCGAAACTTTGTCTTTCTTTAATAGTATATGATTTAGATCTTCGTGTTTTGTTTTTCGTTGGAACACTAAAACCAAATTCCATCAAAACAAAATTAGTAATTCTCAGTTTGGCACCATTTTATTGATATAGTTATACTAAAATCTCTTATATTGAAAATATATGGGGCTTTTTGTATAATGGGTTATAAGGTCTCGCTCCGTAAAGTTTAATAACTCAAAGGATGGACTCATGTTTAATAAAGGAAAGTAATACCAATTTCATGATTTGGTTTTACAATAAGGACACTTTTCATAATATTAATTTATTTTAAGGAAAATGATAAATGTTGATGGACAAAAATACCCTACTATATCATTTATTCTAATCATACAAAAGATATATTATTTTCTCTTACATACACATAGTTTAGAGAGAGAAAACAAAAAAAGGAAAAAAAAAAGTTGTCTCATCAATAATCTCACATCTTCCACCACCACCACCACCACCAACACCACCTAAATCTCCGATCGTATCGCCTAGAGGAGCAAGCGCCGTTCTCATCTTCATCTTCTTCTTCTTCTTCTTCTTCTTCTTCTTCTTCTTTTTTATGGATGCGCAATCGTAAAAGATATATAACTTTTGATCGAACCGTTAGATTTGGATGATTTTTGGATATGTTGTTCGGAAGACAAAGTTACTACAATTTTGCGAAAAATTAAGACGATCAGAGGTTGTTTTGCTATCGAAATCGACCAATTTTCACAACCCAGCGAAATTTGAAAAAAAATATGATCGTAACTCTTTTTTTTTTACGAATCCTACGTTGATCCATATATATACATATAAATAAATTAAGTAGATGTTAATCCCATCAATTTTGATGGTGCTAAAATGATTTTAGCACCTTATAGTTTGTTGTCCAAGTGGTGTTACTTTCTAGTTGTTGTTCAGAAGGTGCTAAATACATTTAGCACCTTTTAGTTGTTGTCTATGTGGTGCTAAATACATTTAGCACCTTCTGGTTGTGGTGCTGTCCAGGGGGTGCTAAATATATTTAGCACCTTCTGGTTGCTGTCTAGGGGTGCTAAATGCATTTAGCACCTTCTGGTTGCACTTTCTGGCTGTTGTATAAAGGATGCTAAATGCATTTAGTACCTTCTGGTTGCTGTCCAGTGGTGCTAAATGCATTTAGCGCTTTCTGGAGAAGGTGCTGTCCAAGGGTGCTAAATGCATTTAGCACCTTCTGGTTGCAGTTTCTAGTTGTTGTCCAGGGGGTACTAAATGCATTTAGCACCTTCTGGTTTGGGGGATACTGTACAAAAAAGACACTAATACTCCTTCCTTATAATATCGTCTCATTATGACACTAACAGTAATCAGAAGGTGCTAAAGGTGCTAAATGCATTTAGCACCTTCTGGTTACTGTTAGTGTCATAATGAGACGATATTATAAGGAATGGGTATTAGTGTCTTTTTTGCACAGTATCCTTAATTTACATGGCTAATTTTTAAATGTCCTTTATAATTATATTATTATTAAAATGAACCCTTATACCTAATTGCCTCTTTTTGTATTTGGCCCATGATTTTTGAATTGTTTTGCATTTAACCTACTTCATTTGATTAATTAGATATTGGCTCAATGTTTTGGATAATTACTAATTTGTTATTTAATAATTGATTTTATATATATTTTATTCATTCTGCATTTTTCCAAATTTACCTTGTTTTCCATTTCGTTAAAATTAAATAACTTTTAAAATCTAAACTAACAAAAATTAAGATAATTATATCCACTTTTAAAATTTTGAAATTAATTTCAAACTTTAAGTCAAATAAATTAAAAATAATATTGTTCAAGATTTTTATATATTATCCTTAACAAATTCAAACAGATTATAGTGTACACGTATTAGACATATTACATATTTGAATTCTTTAAAAACTAATACAAATATAAGAATTAAGTCTGATGGGTCATTATCAAATGCCCGAAAGATAATCTTAAAAGGTTGTTTTAGTAGAAAGGGTATACTTGAAATTGTGTAATTAAGCACATGATTATCTCGATCAAGTTTAATTCTCGGTTGTATCAAAAAATTTAAAATCATTAAAATGCATCTCGGTCAATAAACATCATGGGATTAATTATGGTGCGACCTAAGTAGATATAAAAAAAATAATGAAAGGGGGGCCGAAAAGGAAAACTGAACATGAGTAGAACAGTGGTAACATGAGAGGGAAGTGGCACCCTAGGACCAAGACGAGATTGCGTACGGAACCAAGCCTCCTGCCTCGGATCATGCGAGAACATATATATATATATATATATATATGCTTTTCAGGCTTGGAACACGAGGCACCTGAATTCCGTGTCAAACTTCGATAATTCTGATTTTCAAAATCAATGGGAAGATACAAGAGGTTTGCGGCGCCTTTGAGTGTGGGTAGTCGTCCATTTAAATGGAATTTGGTTCTTTTTCATTATTTCTTTCTCCCGACTTTTTTTAATATTTTTTATTTTAAAGGTTAAATAAATAAAAAAATTATAAAATTTAAATAAAGATGATTTATATATTGAGTCGATTATCTTTATAAAATTTCAATAAGAAATTACTCAAACTAAAATTGGATATAATAAAATTTGATATATATATATTATCCGTTAAAATTTTAGATTATTATATCACATACATTTAAATTGAATATTTTAATAAAATTTTGTAGAGATTATATACTTATTATAAAGATTCTTTCTACCAAATTTCATAAAAAATTAATAATAATTTGTTTAAGCCCTCGAAATATAAGGTATTAAGAGGAAAAGAGTAATTGAGGCGAATCAAGTCCCATTAAAATCAAGTTTTATCTAAGTTCGAGTCTTACTAAAATTAAAATCTAAATTATATTTCTTGCTTACGTTGTTTTTAATAAATTGTAAAGAAGAAAAATCTTACAAAATACGATTAAATTGAAAAAAAGAAGTATTTTTTAGTGTTTAAGGGTAAATCAACTAACTTTGTGGTATGGTTCAAATCTTTCTATTTTTCTTAATCAAGTAGTGGAAATGGTGCGAACCTTTTCTTTTTTTAGAATCACGTAATGTAAAGAATGATTATAGAGTTAAAATTAAAAATTTAGAAGTATGCCATAACTTTAGATAGTAATTTAAATTAATGTTGACTTTATATATAATTTTTTTGAATAGTATAAGATGAACGTGCATGTGAACAGTTATCGTAAATAGTCCTTGTGAACAGTAACCGATGAATAGTATTTTATGTCATGATAAGAATCTCCTTTTAAATAATTTTTTATGTGAAGAATGATTATAGAGTTAGATTGAAAATTTAGAAATATTATGCCATAACTTTAGGTACTAATTAAAATTTATGTTGACTTTATATATAATTTTTTTTGAACAATGACAATGAATAGTACCCGATGAACAATGTTTTCGTGAACAATTTTTTACCCTTTTTTGAGAAGGGCTTCGTGCTTTCATTTTGTGGTGATGATTTCTTGGTAGTGGCGGCGGATGGTTAGAGTTTTCCTCTAAAGATTTGTGGTTGCTAGATGGCTAGGATTTTGTGTCTCCTCTTATACTATTAAATAATTTTAGAATAAAAAAGATAATTATATATAATTATATTATGATTCATTATAATAAAGAGACCTTATATATAGGATTATGCACATAAAGTAATAAAATAATAAATAAATAAATAAATCATTCAATGAATCCTACCTATATATAAGTCAACTCTGTATTTAGAAAACTAGTAAATAGAAAATATTCTTAACAAAAAGAGATTCCGATAAGCACCCCTGAGATGCTGAGGTCATTGATTCCGTTCATCACATATCTTTTGGCAAGAGCAGGTGCGGGGTGTTATCGTATTTCGGTTAAGTGTGAAAAATTATTTTAAATCGAACAGGGATAACAAAGAAATTTAAACCTATTAAATTAAAAGATATAAAATTAACAAATACATATATGTACGTAACATTATACAAATTATACATGTATAGATTAAAACATATACATATAGACATGTATACGTATAATAACATACAAGCATCTACAGAATTAACTGGTCTTAACGGATTAACGAATATTAACTGATATCGACCTATTAATTATCTTATCTTATCGAATTGGCACTTATATAACAATAAATTATTAAGGTTCAATCCATTAACTTATAATTTTGTGTTGATTCAGATCGTATTATTGTGTCATTTGTTATTTTATTAAGTCTTACTTTAAGATAGAGGGGGTACAAAATTTTGTCAAAAAATTAAAAATTGTACATTTGCTGCTGAGTTTGTGTTATTCTAGTTCAAGTGTTTAAAAAATAAAAAATAAAAAATTGTACATTTTGCATTACTAAAAGTTATGTGTCGAGTGTTTAAACCATGTACCTAAGACCGAGAGGTAGAAGAGGGAGAGGGGGAAGGGAGAAGCAAGGCTCGAACGACGAGCCGTGCAAGATTACAAAATTTCAAGCCACTTATCTTATCACTATACATTTAAAATTGAAAAAGTGGTTGTTCTCGTGCCCACACATTACAATTCGAAAAAATCAATTCACCTATCTCTTGAATATCAAATATTTTGTGTACATGTGTACTGCTTAAATTATATATATAAAAAATAACAAACAAACAAACAAAAAGCCGTATATCATTATCTAAAACTAGTCTTATAAAATATTTTATTTTAATTGATACGTTATGTACGTACCCTGAGTATTTTTGTAAAGATTCGGCTAATTTTTATACGGAGTATTTCCTTAATCAAATGACGAACATCTAATGAGGCACTAAGCACTTATTCACCTAGAACATTCTCAAGCTTGCCTTTGAGGTTGTTTATTTTTTACCTTTGAATATTTAATGAGAGGGTTTTAAGCATTCAAAAATACAATAAGCTTTTTGTTTTTAAAAATCATTAAGAGGTTAATGAATAATTTTTTAATGATAAAGCATTCAGAATTAAGAGGCATCAACCCCGCTTAATGCTTAATGCTGAATTTAAATAATTATTATACAAACACTTAATATTCAGAGCCTCATTTAGGATAAAAAAAACATCATATTCAGAATTTGGACTTAGAATTTGGCACTCATTAATTAGTATTAAACAATCAAAGGTTAACAAAATAAACGCACCCATAATCAAAAGTCTATGTAACATTTGAAATAACGTGTTAGAGTTTTGCCCCTAAAAAATTGTGAATAATTAAAACAATACTCCCTTCATCTCATGTCAATAGTTCCGCTTTGTTTTCAAGATGTCTCAAATTAATTACTCCTTTTTGTTTTTGGACAAAAATATCAGTAGTTCCATTTTTTTAGGGTGTTCTTAAATGCACCCACATAATTCGTCTTCTCACCCTACCAAAAGTCAAAGTTACGTTAATCTTAACCTAAAAAATAGTATAAAACCCTTTCTTCTCACCCCACTTTCTATACTTTGAAAAAATTGCCACTAATTTGTCTTTTCACCCGCTTAAAATTTAAAAAAAACTTTATTTTTTTCCAACAAACAATCATCTACTATTTTAATTTAATTACATATATCTCATAAATGTAAGTTTATAATAAATATTCTTATACTTTTATATTAAGTGCTAGATTTTTATTTTTATTTGCTCCGGCACAATAACATTTTTAATAATATTTTTCTTAATTTATTCAATCTTTTTATTTGTGCACACATGTAGAGCTCAATAAAACTCATGTTAAGTTATCCAATGTCAAAGTTAAAATTTTTTTGTCTTACCATGTGCTTAATATGTCATAATATATATATATATATATATATCTATTGCATGTTGTGCTTTTATTATTTCAATATTTAAATTCTTAAAATTACTCGTAAAAAAGTATTGAAAAATAAAATAATTTGGTGAGAAAATCTCTGTCATTTTAATATTTTGCAAGGAAATTGTTTTTTTTAGTCTCCAAAAAATTAAATATCTTAGAAATCGAAAGTAACAAAATACTTTAATAAATGACTTATTTTTATAAAAACTATTTTATTTTTCCAATTCATTTTTTCCCTTTTCACAAAAGATAACTTTTTAAAAAAGAAAGAAGAAAATGTTTTTAAGTCGTTAAAAAATCATTTAAGAACAAGCAGGGTGAGAAGACGGATTTTGTGGATGCATTTAAGAACACTTGAAAATTTTAATCACTATTCACTTTTTTTCCCGCTAGTTTTTATCTTTCTTCTAGTATTTTTGATAAAAATAAAATTGATCTTCTAATATTTTTGATGCAGTGAATTAAGACATATTTATATAATATATGAATTAATTATTACTTTTGTTAATTAATTAGTTAACTTCAACGGCTTCTCCGAGTCTTTGTAATCTAACCTAACTTATTACTCCATATAGCTCACATGTACGTTTTAGAGAGAGAGAGATAGAGAGTTTACGTAAGTATGTATAAAAAAAGGTTAATAAAGAAAAAATAGCTTAAGGGCTTTTCTAGCTTTTCTTTAATTATAATTAATGTTTAAATTTTCATATATATTATAAAAGAATTACTTTAATTTTTGTTTTATTTATAATTGTGTTGAAAATAACTAATAATTTTTTCAGAACGCTTAAAAAATAAAGGATGATCTAAATTTAATTGAAAACGGAGTAAATATTTCAAATTTCTTTTGTATATCAAGCATACTACTATATATATATATGGATCAACTTTTGATCTTTTAATATTTTTGATAGTGAATTAAAACTTATATTTACTTATGTGATAAAAATAAAATTTGTAGACAAATTTAAAATATGAATAATAACTATTTAAGAGCAATGAATAATAAAAGATTATATGAAATATCATATAATTGTTAAAACTGTATTTATCATAATTAATATTTTGTATCTTCAGAGGTACTATTTAGACGAAATTTTTAATGAAATTTATGAAGAACAATGTAATTTTTATTTATTATGTCTTATATTAATGAAAAATTTAATATTATTTAATATTTTTACTTTTAGCGACAAAACTTAATCGTCTTTATATTGTTTTAGTAAACTCACCCCACCACTGGGGTGAAGTGCAAGATTTTCTAAAGATTTGATGGGGTGAGAAGAAAGTATTCTCACACTGGGGTAAGAAGACTGATTATGTGGGTGCATATAAGAATACCCTTTTTTTATCATACTTATTAAAATTAAATTGGAGTTTTCTTAAAAATTAAAATTGACAGCAGTTAGGGAGTAAGTTGATATAGCCCTCTTAAAAAAAGGAGGGGGGGTTCACCTTTTGATACAGCCTTTCACTTACTGGGCCTACTTGCAAGCCCATCTAATGAAAAGTAGCCTAATTGATATAGCCCATTCCATCATAAAAGAAAAGGCCATTTTAATCACTGAGCCCACATGCAAATCTGACCCCAAATATTTTAGCCCATTTGTTTACCAATTATTTTATTTTATTTTTCTGGGACCAGGCGCACCCACTTTTATTTGCACGTCTACTCATAGACAATAAAATAGATCGAAGTAAAACTCCTTGAACTATATTTTTTTGTAAAAAAAAAATAGTAAGATCTAAATCTCTCTTTTTAACTACAGGACAGAAATTTTCACCCAAAAACTCTCTTGATTCATGTGAATATTTTATTTTGTGACCCCCACGAAAGTTGGCATCTAGTGGATTTATTTGAGACCCACGTATGAGAAAGAGGACCTGAGTAGAACCTAGCATTTTGTGACAGTGATTTACTGACCTAAAGCTAACCAATTTATTGTGTCATTTGTACTTTCTATGGCCATTAATTTTAAATTAAAAATATGCTTTTTTTCTAATTTTATTAAAATTTATATTAATGATCAACGACTAGAATTATATATATATATATATACACACACATTAGAAAGACAAAACAACTCCAAAATACAACAGATGCATGAGATCAAACAACTATACCATGACAAGCTATACTACATGTTGAGACAATTAATGCATAAAATTTCCCAATAATAAATGAGTTACTCTTTACTTATCATGTTAAACTATAATTGTTGGCGAACTTAATGCATGTACATGAATTATTATACCTTGTCATTTTGATGCTATACAAAATTTTAAGACATTTTTGAGTTGATTGAGTGGTTAAAATTTGTGGATTTAAATCTCATTGTAAGTTATATTTATTTCTTTAAATCAAGGAATGCCAATTTGGTAATTTAATATCCCTCTCTCTTAACCTAGCCTAGCTCTCTTTTACAAGGGATATACATTTGCTTGCTTGGAGTGGAAATTGGTCCTCTATTTACAGTACAAGCTAGCCAAGGGATATTGTCACATGGTGATCAGTGTGATATGAGAGAGAGAGAGAGAGAGAGAGAGATTGCCTCATTCTCACATCTTCATATATATACACGTTGCGTGATTCTTTTAATGTAGGTAAATATTAGTTGTATCAACTTTTTGGTCAAGTAGTAAATTAAAATCATAACAAGGGTCTTGTTCAAAAAATGAGACATATTTGGGAGCCAAGTTATAAATAATTAATGTCTCCTGAATTTTTTAATTTCATTATAGCTGGTCTGCCTTTAGTTAGATCAAGAATCGAAATGTGCACAAACTGATTGCACACCTTATTCTGAAGGGGAAAAAAAAAGGAATATTTGTTGTGGTGGGGTGTTAGGTTCCTTTGGGGTCCTCTCTCACGCAAAGTATTGTTACAGCAATGACAGGGAGAGGGCTAAGAAAAGCCTCCCTGTGTCATTGCCTTAAGATAAAAAGAAAATGTGTTTAGTCAAATAGAAATACTTAATTAATTTTAGAGAAATATCAAGCAAACAAAATTTTATCTGAAAATTTGATTTATAAATAAGCTGCCTATATTATCAAAATAATTATCGTTTACCATAGTATAATACTAATTTAAAAAATTATATTATATAATTTAAAGTCGTAAATTACTCTAACAATAAATATAATTACTTTAATTATTGTGTTATTCTATATTTCTACTAAACATATAGTTGACATTGTCTTAGTTAAAGAATAAAATTAATGGATCAAACCCATAAGGTCATATTGGCATAAAAAGGAGAGCATTGGGCTTTTTATTTTCCTTTTTGAATAGGTGAGGCGGTGGTCCAAACCCAGTAAATTGGTCCACCTAGTTCCTCTCCCACCATCACAATGTCAGTGTCAGTCTTTTTACAAGAAAAATCATACCCAGTTTGCCTTCACTGGGAGGTGAAGCAACCAAATCAAAGAAACTTTTTTTTTTTTTACTGATACAATCTTATTCTTTGTGTATTTTTAGTTTTATTTTCCATCCAAGTGATATATCGATAGATCTCAGAACTCAATGAAAAGGAGAGGAGGCAAGGATTCAACACTTTCTATTTAAAATTACACACTTATATATAATCACTGGAACAAGTTCTAGATCACTCTATTCCCACTAATTTTTAGCACTTATTTTGTATTAACCTTTTTTTCTTTTTGTTGTAAAAGTGGAATTAATATAAAGATTTTGTAATTCATATCAAGTTTAAAAACCCACATATCAAGCTCGTCGTAGAGAGGGGTGGGGTGAATGTTATGGAGTTCTTCCCAATTGGATATGCTGGTTATGCTGCTTTGATTGTTTTTCTTTGCTTTCGTGTTTCTGTTTGTAATTTTAAAATAAAAGTAAAAATTGCCATGCATCATTTTGTGTTGTATATTTTTATATTTGAAGGCTTCTACATAATTATATTTAGTGAAAATTCATTTGATGAGTATCATTTAAATCTAACTCATCTAACCTTTTAGAATATCTTACGACTTAGGCAGTTGGATACCAAGCATATTATGTCGCTACAAATTATTTGTAAAAGTTTCAAGGAGATTTTTGTAAGCTCCTAGTGAATCACCAACCTTACCACGTATATAAATTGACATTGGGTGTCAATTAGTATGTGTGAACCAAGAAAGAGAGAAATATAAAAATAAACCAAGCAACAATGATTCCAAAATAAGTGAGGTAGTGTATGTGTTATATAAAATTAATAAATTATATTTCTCTTAGTAATTATCATTTCATCATACTTTTGTGTTAGAGAAATATATAAAGCTCTCAATTGGGTTTTATATTTGGGAGTGTATCCTTATAGACACATAGTCGTTGTCGTTCTGTCGTTGTATTCAAAAAAAAAGAAGCAATTAATCTTATCTTAAAGACCTGGCCAAGCACAGTTCAATTATTTTAATTTTTTATTTATGCCACCATCCATTTTCTTCAAATATCACCAACATTTTGTGGGCCCACTTTAATGAGAGAACTTTATATCTCTTATTATGGTTGGGTTAGTTAATTGATTACAAAGTATTCCTACTTGACTCTCTCATGCTCCATTTTGCAACTCTCTATCCACCGCAGGAAGCAAGGCATAAAGAGATCAATAAATCATTCATCTAACTGCTACTCTTTTATTCTCACTTAATTACATGTACCTAAAAGTAGGAATATATTTGCCTTACTGGAGTTGGTTCCATTTTTGTTGCTTAAGTCAACTCAAAATGGAAGCCAATCATTCTATAATTTATGTTGGTTTTTCGTTTGTTCATGATGTTTTTAACTATTTCATCTTAAATTAAAAAGGTGACTATCTTTTTTAAAGATGTGCAGGTCTAAATTTTGTTTTAAATCGTTGTTTTCTTTTTGGTTTTTTTGGTTCATTAGAATAATGAGGGAAAAGGAGCACACATGCATGTTGGAACCGGACAAAATACCAAAATAGATTACAAATGTATATAAAACCCAAACTAGAATCTTAATTAAGAATGAAATATTTATTTTGCGTTGTGTATATTTTTATTTTTAAAAAAAAAAGAATGTCTAAAATTCTTCCTTTTTACTTGCGCTGAATGATAATTGATTTGTTTCTATTACTTTTGCATGAAAAATATAAATCGAACCAACCCCACTTAAAACATATCAATTAAATTCGTTATTTTCAGTGTTTGTAATGAACAATGTCTAAATTCTAAAATTAGGATTCGCTTGGAACAATCATGCATTAATCATCCTAACTCTCACCAACTAACCAATCATCTAAATCATCATCACTTTCAAATGCCACAAAAAACTACAATTGGGAATGTCTTCAAAGTGAACCACAATGCATAAAAACCACAAACAAATTGAAAATGATAGTGATCGCTATTGTAGTATAATATAATATAATATAATCCCATTTATTTCCAAGATGAAACACATACAAGAAAAAGGGGATGATTATGGCTGAACAAAGCTCTAAATACACAAAGAATGGAGAGAATATATAGAAGATAAACCAAACCCAAGAGTAATACAAATCCACAAAAACACACACTATGACGCAAATACTTATAAAAACACCTAAATAGCTACTTCAAAGCAAATCCCAATTGAATTTGGGCTGCATTATTGTATTATTGTTCCCTGTGTTGGGCCCGGTTTTCGAGGCCGAAGGAGGGGCCGGCAATGGCAGTGGGACCGCATCAAACGTCTCCCATTGGGTGGTCACCACGACAGGTGCCGATGGCTGAGGTGGCGGCGACTGAGGTGGTAAATGGCCGTACGAACGCCTCGATTGCGGTTGCAGGGGCTGGTGCTCAGGTGGCGCTTGGCCATTGGAGGGTCTATGTTGTTGTTGAATTGGTGAAGGCTGGTGGTGGTGACTTGGGCTGTTTACGGTTCCATTGGTGGTTGGCTTCATCATTGAGTTCTTAATCTTCAACATGTCTAGTGTTTCAACAAACTTTTGCACCCTTTTCACCTTAAAATATTTCATTATGCAAAAAAAATTAAAATATGCACTTTAGATTTCGTAATATATGTGAATAACAAAGCTTTGACTCATAATGCACATGTTTGTGTTTAGACCGTGTATTATTCGCGATGTGTTCAAGAAATCAAATGTTCAGATCACTTCAATAGCTCTTTTGTAATTATCTAGTTCCCCTTACGCAGAGGAATCCCAGCTGTTGCTTCAGTAGTCCAACGAGCTATACTAAATCCATTACTCCAGGTCATCATTACAACTGTTAGAAGGAATATTTACTACTGCTACGATCTCTTAGCAACTAGGTTCAGTAAGTTTACTACTTTGGCATAGTTGGTAAGAGAACCACAAAAAATTACCACTAACATCGCGAGCACAATTTTAAGCTGTGCTGCAATATGACAGACCAATTTCTCTCAAGTCTCGATGCCCTTAACAACCACCAAATCTAAGGCGGCCACCAGCCCCCAAATTCAGAAAAGCAAAAAAGTGGACTACAAATGAAATTACCTGCATTTTCCTCTGGAGTTTGACATCCCCATCAGCAATAATGCCATCCAATTTAAGCAGTTGATTCATCAACATCTCAATCAGATTCAATACTTCTTTCTCACCAACTTTCCCACCTCTTGATATCACTGATTCATATCCTGCCACCTAATCCCATTTTCAACCAAAACATTAATTCCCCCAACATCAAAAATATAAATTCAGAATTCATATAATAATACCGCTCATTTTGTTCGAGTTTTTGGGTTCTCCTGGAATGGAAAACTAGTAAGTTCAAGATTAAAGAAAGCAACTGGCAACCTTTGACTCAAATTCAAATTACTATATAGATTTTATATGTGAATTTTACCAGTTCAAAGTTCTTGAGAAGTACAAAAAACTCGAACTAGACAAGTATTGTATGTTTTTCTTTTTCGAATTAAAATGCTGGGAATTAATCCTTAACTAACATTGTATCAAACATTCTCAAACCCCCCTGCCAACCAACACTCCCATGTATTATGAGGATATTGGGAGACCAGCACTGTACTTAAATTTCTGATAAAATATAATTACCTATACAATACAGCCTATCAACCTCAAAACTAACATCGGAGATGGATTTTTTTAGACTTTATGCATGAATCTAACTGTTAGAAATACTTGAGAAGTGCAAAAACTCGAACCATAAGAGCAGAGAATTCAAATTCCTGAAGAAAGGAAAGCAAAATATTTACCTGTCCAGCAAGTCTGTCAACCTCAAAACTAATGTCGGAAATGGATTTAGAGGCCTTCTCCATCTTGGCGTTCTTTCGCATTTCAAGGAATCTCTTCTCTTTGCTAATCGGGTCCTCGGTTAGCACCATTTTTGATCGGTCCTTTACACCTACAACATCAAGGAAGGCTTTTGAGTCCCTAGCTTTGTCCTTGAAGAGCAGTTTCTGGTCTTCATGGTGTAATCCTGTTGGACCTGATAACATCTTCTTCAATTCCCCTGCCAAAGGGAAAAAAAAAAATCAAATTTTGAGGAAAATATCTTTACTAATAAATAAATAGGATAGGGGAATGAGTAAAATTAAATTTTATTAAAATTAAATTAAGCATTCAACACAGTACTTACATGAATGCTGAATTTTAATCCAATACAACATTAAAGAGGTAAAAACAAACAACTGTAAGAATACTATTTACATTTACTCAACATTAAAGGTGCCTGTAATTGCACTTTTTCTCGTAGAAAAAGTTTAAAACTTCATATTTTATCTTTCACAATTTCAAGGACTTCCATTCTTTTCCACGTAAACCAAGCAAAGGCACCCAAGGATGGCTCTATAACACTTATTTTCAGCGGAAAATACAAAGTTTCGAAATTTTCATCTCTAATCTTAAGAGGGATTTCATGCATAAATTTTTACAACTTTATTTTATCTTTCTCACGTATTTCAAAAACTAATTTCCCGAGAATTTTTCTTTTTCATCGAAAATTATTACATTGAAAGACAAAAATTCAAAGAATTTATTTCTTTTCTGAAACACTGATATATTATGCAAAAAATTAGCATTCAATTTAGCATTAAGGACAAAATTCAACATTCTGACTCTAATTAGTCTTAATGACTTTCTAGTCCAACTTTTTATCTTTTGTTAATGCGATATCAATGTAGTATAGGTAACATTTTATAGTCAATTCAAATAAAACCATATTTATTCCAAAATTAATTCAAATATTAAAAGGAAAAAAAAATAGGAATTTTTCATAAGTTAAATTCACCATTCAACATATAACAATTAACATGAAATACACTAATAATAAATCATGTAAACTAATATTTTTCATAATCGCGAAAAAAAATATTTCTCATATTCACATAAATATACATATATTTATATAAGAATTTTATCAAAATTGAATATGGTATGATGAATGAAGAATTGGAGGAGTAAATATAGAGAAAAAAGAGAGTTCGATTTGTGGGATGAATTTATTTACCAAAAGTAGCTTGAGAGCTGATATTGATTTCGTGGTAAACCGACCCGTATTTGACCCGGACCCTAATGGTGGGCGGTGGGACCCGATTCTGATCTGAATCTGGGTTTCTCTTCTGTACCAGCATTCCTCCCGGCCGCCGTTCCCACTCACTCTCCCCGCCGGCGCCGTAATTCCCCTCCGCCGGTGCCACGTCCGGCAGCCCTCTAGTCTTCATCCTCATCATTCTCTTACAATTTTTTCCTCCGTGTAAAATTAAAAAAAGGAAAAAATCGAACCGAATTGAATGTTTGAGTTCAAGAATTCACAAACCCAGATCAGAGCATTGACTTTGCGGAAAACCCAATTCGTAGAATCTCAATCTGAAGAGTCAACCTTGTAGATATACAGAGCCTATTCACACACACGCACACATATATATTTTTACTCTAAAAATTGCTAAAATGGAGCTTAAGCAAGTGGAAAATGGAACAAGTGAGCCTTCAGAGTTTAATTTGAGGAAGAATCGAAGAAGGCCCAAAAACTCCAAAATCTTGTGAGATATTTTCTTGGGAGTAAAGTTCTTTGGAAGGAAAATGTAGCTAAATAATTAATTGTAGAGCAAAATCATGCCCTACAATCTTTAATTCTCCTCTCCAATTTCTGAAGAGATGCCTCAAGAAATTTATTTCTCAAAGAGAGAGAAATATAAAGAAAAAAACTGAACAGACAGCGAATGCAAGAGACCGCTATATATACATAGTTACATACATACGAATTAATACATTTATATAATTGAGTAACTAGAGTTATTTCTTTTCTTTTCTTTTCTTTTCTTTTTTTGTTTTTTTCTCTTTTTCGGTTGAATGGTCTCAATTTTTTTCCATTTTTTTCAAACACGATAATTTCCGTGCATGAAAAATTAACCTCTCTTTTAACGAAAGTTAGTTTTTACCATATAAACTACAAGCTATTATCATAGTAAAAAAAAATGGAAGTTAACCATGTCTCTAGAATTTGATACTTTATGAAAATGTTACTAAAACATTAAAAACTTAAGTAAAATTATCTCAAGTCGTGTATTATTTAAAGATTAAAATTTATATCTATATAATAAGAGTTAATGAATTTTGAATCTTAAAAATATATAAACAAAATAAAATTGTGTGACTCGTACTAAAAATATTTTTTGAATAATTGAAAATATCTTCAGCATTGGTTATAATAGAGAGTTTGTATATATACCAAAAAGAAAGAAAAAAGTTGCTCGAGCTGTATTAGGTATAGTTAGTGGCGGAGTTAAGAATCTGGGTAAGGGGGCGAAATTCAAAACATACAAAAACATATTTAAAGTCATAAAATTTAAACGTAAATATAATAGTATTAATGATAATAATTATTTTCTTTTTTAAATTTATAAAAGGGAGGTCTAAATCTCCTTTTAATTTCAAATAACGAAAACCCTTCTCATCCCAACTCGAATAGCAAACGTAAACAATTACAAGAATTTACAATAATACAACGCAAATATAATAGTATTAATTAATAGTATTATGCAATTAATCAAGAAACATAATTAATATCATGTAAGAAACTAATAAATAAAATATAATAGCATTTTGGGGGTAATTTTCAATAGAATTTCACACTCTATTGTGAAGGATTATTATAAATTCGTGTTTTCCTCCGTGAGTACATGAAAATCGTATATTTGTTTGCTCAAAATAATTATGAGATAAATGAGAAACTGTCACATAAAGTAAGTTACTTGAGATAAAAAAAATGGAATGAAAATTGGCAAGCCTCACATCAGAACTTTGTGAAAAAATTAATGAGCTTATAAGGGATCATCTCTTACGAACTTGATAAACTTTTAAAAAAAAATTAGGCTTTCTTTCCCGCCCGCTTAAGAGGCCTAAGCGGTGCAAATCATAGTCGCTTGGGCAACCAAATTTGAAGTTTTACACATACGTTCCTTTATATAATTCTACCTTTTACGCACATAAATACTAGTTTATACACACATAAATCTATTTATATTATATAATTCTACTTTTTACACTTTGGTTACCCTCAAATACTAGTTTCTACACACATAAGTCTATTTATATTATATAATTTTACCTTCTACACTTTGATTACCCTCAAATACTAGTTCCTAAACACATAATTCTATTTATATATTTTTTGTTAAAAAATATCCCATGTATGATAAAAAAAAAAAAAAATCAAAATTAAATGGGGACGTTCACCCCCACTTGCTATTACATAACTCCGCCTATGGGTTAATCAAGATACTCTATTATTGCCAAATTCTAGTTGTATAAAAGACCAAGGCTAAATTATTATAGCATGTTCAAAATATGACTAACAATTTGCTACTCTTATGCTATTTGCCTCCCCTCCTCCATTCATTATATATATATATATTTTAATATTCTCGCCGTCGTAAAATTATTCTAATTTTTATATTTTTAAAAAATATATTAATTTTAATGTAATTAAATATCGAAATAAAACTCTTTTTTTCATGGTAAAATTTAATAATCTAATTACATTCCTAGATTTTTTTATTTTATTTTTTTGTCAAATTGAGATAAAAGGTGGTATAAGGGAAAATTGCTCTAAAAATATTTCATTTACCTTATGTTGGGGTATTGCAAAATTGGACTTGTTTGAAAAAGTTCTATGCAAAAGAATAATGAAATAACTTTTATGTAAATTAATATTTGACAAAACTATAAAAGGAGTGCAAAAGTTAACATTGCAGTTGATTTTTAAATGTAATTTTTTTATGAAATTGTACAAAATTAAGTTTGCACTACATGTTTTTTAGTATGTTATTATAAATAAGTGTTTAGTTGACAATGATTCAGAATAATTTCAACAAATTACATATTTAAAACTTATTTATTAATAAAATACACACGATAATTTTTTTAGAATTATGCAAAGCTAAGTTTGCACTCCTTGTTTTCTAAAACATTACGATGTATTTGGCTTATTTGACATTATTTTTATAGTTTTATGAGTGAAACATAAGAATATATATGTTAAAAAATATAAAACATTATGCAAAATGAAGTTGTATATTTTTAAAATACAATTAATAAATAGACTTTTATTTTAAAATAATAATAAAAATTAGGCTCTTATTTTTAAAAAAATATTATTTGCTAAATTTTTTTTAAAAGATATTGTAAAACAAAACCTTTTATCTCATTTTCAATATATTCTCGTCCCCGAAGTTACATACTTACAAAGTTACAAGCTATAGAATACAAAGCATGTGTAAGGAAATTTGTTTTATGGGATATAATTATATAAATGTTAAAAGGTAGAGTTAAATATATATATATTGTGTGTATATATATATATATATTATGGAAGTACAAAAAAAGCCGCCAGAGCTCGTGATTAAAGTGTTAAAATTTGGTAAGAAAGTCCAGAAGAAGGAAACTTGGGGGCTTTCACCAAAACTTGAGACCACTGTTTGTCGGAAAGTGTTTTTCTTTTTTTTAATGATACGTCGGTGTGAGAAGGGGTATTTTTTGAATTTAAATAGTTATCCAATCATTTGAAATTAATTATCTAATTGATTGTCTAGAGTTTAAGTTTTTAATTTTTTGAGTGATGATAAAAGTATCTTAAATTATAATTTTATTATTATATGTATTTATTGTAATTGTCGTATATTTTCTTTTAAAATAATTTATCTCATTTTAAAATGTGTAATTTTATATAGATATAAAAATCTCACATAAATGTCAATTACTCATTGATTATAATAATATGCGATAAGATTATTTTAACCAATACATAATGATCATATTTAATAGGTCAAATTTTATGTTCACCTATAATTATTGTTTTAAAATATCAAAGATGAGGGGGTGACTTTCTCAAGTAAAGAACTATTACTTTAGCAATAATATTTCACTTGTAAAACATGTTATGGTGAGATTACAATATTAGCGGGATTTTATCAATACCCTTTTGAATGCTGAATTTTTAAATGAAACCTTTGAAAAATGAGTTATTTTATTTTATTTTTAAATGGTGAATAAATGACATATTTTAATTTTACCCTTACTACGCATATCAATAATTATGAATAAAAAGAGCAAAAAGATTATTGGAATAAAATTTCATTTAAGCTAAATTTATGGTCTCATTTCAAAATAAATTGTATTATTAACTAATTATTGGTCACAATTAATAGTTTTTTAAAAGTATAAAATGAATATAGATTTATCAATAAATTAAAAGAATATAGTTTGTTTAAGAGGGAAGTTTCTTTTAGCCGGTGTGGTGCTTTGGGGTGTCTAGTAAGCAATTGATAAAAGCAAGTAATAAATCTCTGTCCTCAGATTTGAAGCTTCTCTCATTCTTTGAGGATAAGTTAGTATGTTACCATCTCAATCTCACATAAACTATTACACCCTCCCAAATTAATAATTCTATAAATTAATGCTCCAAACAAGTTGTTCTACAAAGGCATAAAAAATTCAAGACAATAATTATTTATTTATTTATTTCTAATTAATTCTGATGTTAAAATCAATATTATAGTTTAAAAACTACATATAAAAATAATTGGATTCTTAATCAAGAACAAATTGAGAATGTGAGATTTAGATAGGGGTGGAAGACATGTGGCCTTTTGAGGCTAGGATGAGGAGTATGTGTGTATCCATGTAGTCCAATTAATTTTTGTATGCATTGTGATTTTGCCGATCAACATTGTTATAGTATGCAGCGCTAGGATCACTTTTTTTTTTTTTAACAAAGAAAAAAAAATCAGTAATTGAAAGTTAAGCTCCAGAAATAAGCTTTAGTTGTACCCATAACTAATATTTTTCAAAATAAAATGACCTACAATTCAATATATAACTTCTTCTTTTTTCATTAGTTTATCATTACTAACATGAGTCATAGTAATATTTTATAAGATGAGCAAATAGCAACGACAAAAATTTTACTCTTTTATTCATTGCAATTTAATATTTTTTTCATTAACTAAGCGTAAGAAAGAGAATCACTTCGATTATTTTTACAAATTTTAATTCAAAAAGAAAAAGGTTGGAGAACGAAAGCTTAAAAATATCACCACTTAAACTGCTGTGCCTGTGCTAGTTATTTCGAGCTAAATTTCACAATCTCTAGTAGTTGGTTGGTCAATTTGTATACCGCATTAGTAATACATACATATATATATATTTTTTCTTAGAAATAAAAAGAAAAAAATTTCAAACAAAAATAACCTCGAGTGCAAACCAGCATCTCCTCTATATCCGTGCGCAAGTGTTAGGAAATGTTGTCCACTTCCCGAACTTCTAAGAAAAGTAATAATATCCTCGCCTAATTTTATTCCATATTGGGTTGCTAAATATATTAAAAGAAAAGGACAAATTTGATTTTTACCCTGAAAAAGTTACTCTGTTTTCAGGGGTAAAGTTGTCATTTCACGACAAACATTGCCAGATTAAATAAACATACACAAAAAAAAAAAGTAATAAAATATAACGTGCCACGTCAACATCGCCGTATCAACCAAGTATAAAATGGGGCGGCTTACGTCACACTCAAGTTACCGACACGTGTCATTTCTGTACCATCAAAAGGTTCGAACTTTTATCTTTTCCTCGCTTTTCGAGATATGACCCAAACCCCCTGCCAATTGCCACCGACACTTTTCAACCGCACGATTTTACCAACAACTTGTCAGCTGCACACGTGGCGGATTTATAGGGGTCGATCAGAAGGCTTAAATGCTCGTGTCGGGGAGGGCTAAAATTCTGTGCAGACGTAGCAGGATAGGGGCCGTACAACCTACCTTTTAAAGGTCGGGAGACCGGTCGTCGGTTAAGCTTTGTCTGTTAACCAAATTTAATAATGAATTAACTTTGGGATTTATTAATTTTTAACAAAGAGAGGTTTGACTAAAAAATTGTGATTTCAACCACTAACCCTTTTGATTTAAGACAACGTACCGACACCTTGACACCTTTGATATAAAATTATTCTTCCCCATAAAAGAAATACAAAAAACTTACACATGTATAAATGTGAGTAACAAAATAAATGATAAAATCTAGTACTATATATATAAAATAGGAGGAGTGAAAAGTATTTGTTGTGAAAAAACTACATGACATTTATTAATGTAAGAATTAATTAGTTACATTATTAATTTCTTTTTTTTTTCCTTTTTTTTTCCTTTTTCTCTTTATTTTTTAAACAAACTTTGTTAATCTCCTCGATTGTTAATAAAAACAAATATGTGTTCTCTTTATTAATCTTAACTTACATACCTCAAGAATTTACAAATTAGTCTTTACTTTTTATACTTTGATTATAATTTATTTTTACTATTATATTATAGATCAATTTGAATTTCATTTCGTATTTAAAAATAAGACAATATAAAATTTCTAATTCATTTGTAGAATTATAGTTGACAATTCTTTTTTGTGAAAAGGATTTGTTATGAGATTACCACATGGCGGTCATTAATGCAGGAATTAATTAGCTACATTGTTAATCTCCTTTTTCTTTTCTTTTTTCCGTTTTCTTTTTGTTTTTTCCTTTCTAAAAAAACTATGTTAATCTCCTCAATGATTAATAAAGAGAAATATTTGTTCTCTTTATTAATCTAAACTGACGTACCACAAGAATTTACAAATTGGTCTTTATCTTTTATACTTTGATTATAATTTATTTTTACTATTATATTATAGATTAATTTGAATTTCATTTCGACTTTAAAAATAAGACAGTGTAAAAATTATAATTCATTTGAAGAATTATAATTGACAAATTTTTTTTGTAATAATTTTTGATACAAATACAATTTGTATAAAAATGCTTGTGCATAGCACAAGTTATAATCTAGTTAAGGAGAAAAAACATTACACACATCCTATTTAAACTATTTTGCCACTACCCGGTTAAAAACAGTCATATTTTTAACAAGATGGACCATGTGATATTAAATAATTAAATAAATTGTCATAAATATATGTCTCAATCATTATGTTCAAAATACAAATGCTGAAAATACCTCCTTCTTTTTAAATATGTATGCTTAATTTTTTTTGGTAAAAGTTGTGTATTGATTCTGACAATATTAATTATACGTAGAAAGATATTTACATATATATTTTTTCAATAAAATTTTTGAAAAAATAATGTAATTTTAAACAATGTAATTGCCTGATTAATAAAGGGTTTCTCTGTTTTAATATTTGTCAAATCCTTTTTAGTGATTATGATTCTACATTGGAATTTGTACCAATATTTATTCCAGAAGGTTCCTTTTTTTTTCCATCTTTTGTAAGTTTTTGTATTTTATTTTTGATTGTGCTTGCTCAAACAATCTATCTTCTCTCCCCTCTTCCCATTTCTCTCTTATTTCTTTTCTTCATTTCCTTTTTTCATCAATTTTAATTACTAAAACCAAGGTAAAAGGATGTACAATAATATTTTTCTCAAAAGAATCAACAAATAATATTTTTTAGAAATAAGGGCCTAAATATTATTCTTATTATGAGATAAAAACTTGTTTATCAATTATGTTTTAAAATAAGGGTCTTGACCGAGTGCAAACTTAACTTTGCAATAAAAAACAAATTAGTGCAAATTTGTTTTGCATGATGTGTTTATAATTTTTAACAAATATTTGATTATATTTTATTTATAAAACTTTAAAACAACGTCAAATAAACAAAAATATATATTAATATTTTAGAAAATAAAGAGTGCAAACTTAACTTTGCATAACTCCGAAAAATTATTATGTGTATTTTATTAATAAATAGGCTTTGAATATGTAATTTGTTAAAATTATTTTAAAGTACTGTCAACTAAACACTTATTTATAATAATATGCTAAAAACATGTAGTGCAAACTTGATTTTGCATGATTTCATAAAAAATACAATTTAAAAATTTACTACAAAGTTAACTTTGCAATTCTTTTGGAATTTAGTCAAATATAAGTCATTACTTTAAAAAAATATTATTCCTGATTCTTTTGCAAAAAACTTTTTCATACAAGCCCTATTTTTCAATATCCTGCTTTAACTATCACTATCGACATTTAAGGAAAGATTATCTTTCTATTTTCTTAGAAAATAGATTTGTGTTCTAAATAATCAGTTTCTCAAAATAAGAAAAGAGTAATGTGGCCTCTTTGTTTTAAAATTTGTCGATTTCTAAACAAGTCAGGGTAAAGTGAAATGCGAAAATTATACATAGAAGTTTAGTATCGGATAAAATAGTTGGAAGGTCGACCCATTAACTTGACAAACTATAGGAAGTTAAACGATTAATAATTTGATGATGTATCAAAAGTGATATGAGTTAGCGTTCTACCTTACATAACAACTAATATATTGTCGGATATTACAAACTTGATTATTTAACTTGATAAACGTATTACTTTTACAAATATGAATGAGTGTTTAATTGATAGTTAATAGAATAAGTGTATTAGTTTGGTGAGATATGTTATTATTTTTTTGGGATTATATAAAATTTAATTCTTTTAGCTGTTGATAAAAAAAAAAAAAAGAGTTGAAAAATATAGAAAAAAAAAAAAAAAAAAAGTTCCAATCAAAGCCTAATTATAATTAGGGCTGGGTACCCGGTTCGGTTCGTTCTTAAAAATACTTTTTTACCGGTTCGGTTCCTAAAAACGGTTCGGTTCTGTGGCAATTTAATTAAAGGAACCGTTAGGAACAGGGTTTTAAAGTTTTTTAGCAATTTTAAGGGTTTTAACGGTTCCCCGAAGAACCGTTAGAACCGTTTTTGGCCGGTTCCGATTATTAATTTACTCATTCCAATTCCCCGAAGAACCGAACCGTTAGAACCGGTTCGTTCCACTTTCGGTTCTTGAAAAAAAAATCAAAACCGAACCGTTTTGAATTTTCGGTTCTCGGTTCCGGTTCTTATCATTTAGGACAAGAACCGAACCGGTCCCAGCCCTAATTATAATGGTAGATGGACAAAAATGATGTGTCATATGTAGCTCAAGCTAAAACGGTGAATATAACGTTAAGTTTTTATACCAAAGTTTTATATTAACTTTTAATTAAGCTAAAAAAAATTATTTTATTATTTAAGAGTTTTACGACTATTATTACTTTTCTAGGTACGAATTCACCTGCCTTCCTAAAAGATAAGGCCGGCATGTCACTACTCGACTTTGACCAGTCTAGTAATAGTCAAATAATCAATTTAAATTAAAAAACATATTTAATATTTTATGAAGGGCTTTTAATTAGTTTGTTAGTTAAACTCTCGTAATATTTTAAATGATTTAATTACTTTCATTTATCTTATATATAAAGGACATAAATAAATATATACAGTTTATTCCATAATTTCTAAACCCTTAAATTATATCCTTCTCATTTTAATTTTCTCTGTTATTCTTTTTTTTTTCTTTATAATAATTTTTTCTCGATACTTTAATTTGGTAGGACAGTTATATAGTTAATTAAGCCCCCTCCCCAATTTATCATAGAGCATTGAAATTTTTGTAAAATCTAGAAATAGTCCATACATGTTATGAACTTCACTATAAGATATATATATATATATATATATATGAATGCATTTGTTATGTTTAATTAATATTTTTCTGTTAAATATTGTTTTCTTACAACATGTACTCTTATTAGAGGCATACATTCACATGAATCTTTGATTAATTATCTATGTTAATGTGGGTATGAGGCTACGAGTGCGTCAACAAACACGTCATTTATTATTTTATTTAACTAGTAAGATTACACCAATTTGAAAAGGGAAAATAAAACTCTAGTTTAGAGAATTGATTCTTAACAAGATCCAAAAATTTAATTAAAACCATATTTTCTTACAATATATAGTGCAGTAAATGCCTGGTTTATAGATAAGCATTCTCTTTAATTTCCTTAATAAATATATATATATATATAGAGAGAGAGAGAGAGAGATGGACTTCCTATTAATAAAATGGAGGGTTTTTTTTCTTTTCTTTTTCTTTCACATCTTTATTTTCTCAAATTTATGAGTATGCAAATAGAATCTATGAGTTGGAAAATATATAATCCATGTATGTTTGACCTATAAACAAGAGAATATATTAAAAGTGGTCCAATTAAGGCCTACGTTATCATCACAATTTAATAGACAAAAGAAGACCATTGGTCGAATCGTGGCCAAATTGGTTCAAAGGCTGCTGCATCATTTGGATCCATTTTCCTTTAATGTGTTTTGGTTTTGCAACTATAAAAGTTGGTTTGATATTAAGATAGAAAATAAAAATAAAAATAATTTATTTTTATAAAAAATTAAAAAATAAGTTGATTATGTAGTGAGATATCTTTTTATCTCACGGCTTTTTCAATGAAATTTTTTTTTTGGTGATTGAAGAAGAAAAAAATTTTACAAAAAATAATAAAAGATGAAGACATCTACTTATAAAAATGAGCATGACATAGAGAGCATTTCATCATATGCCTTGATTTATTTTTCAAATTCTTACACAAATCAAGTGTGTTTTTTTATCATTTTCTATGCTGTTATTAAACAGAGCATAATATTACTCTCTTGTCCCTTATATTTAATCTGGAGGGAAGTCATGAATTTATATAAAAGGAGATAAACTTCTGCTAATATTTTTTTCAAATTAAAGGGGTAAATTTATCGTTACTACAACTTTTTCTCAAAATTAAAAGAGGCAAACTTAAATAAAATGCACATATATATATTTTTAATTTCAAGAGCAATTTTAATACTAAAAAAAATCATAATTAAAACATGGATTACCGAATGTCTTAACTTCTATTTTATGAACGTGAGATTATTGTATTTGAGTCAACATTCTTAACAAATATAACTATAGCTTTTTTGCATATCATAGTCGCACTACGTTACATTATCCATATTATCTTTGTTACCAATAATTTTTTTGTTAGTAAATGTGCCTTTAATTACTTCTCAAAGCATTAGACTAATTTGTAACAACTTACTCTATTATTAGGACTATGATATCTGAATATTTTTGTATAAGAGATAGCAATTTCGTAATTTCTAGTGTGTTTCTTAAAAATAGTAAAAATAAACATGAAACTTAACAACAAGTATATTGCATCATATTTATCCTATTTTAAGCACTCTTAACGTGTGCACTTACTCTAAATAAGCAACATAATTCCCTTATTTAGAGTATTGATATAGGAAACAAATGTTACTTCAACATTGGATCAATCAATCTCCATCTCTCACACTTTTTTTTCTTTTCTTTTTGTTCGATCTTTATCACAATAGAACGTACTTGACTTCTCTTTATTACTCATTCGGTTTAATTCCATTCAATGAGATCTATAGTTCAAAGGCTAAACGAATAATTTTTTTTATAAAATTTGGTGGAGATGATCTCCATAATGAATATATCACCTTCACAAAATTTCATCAAGAAATTCAAATCGGAGATGTTCATTTTCGACCATTAAAATTTTGGATAATCATCTCACTCACTTCTAGATTGAATCTTTTGATAAAATTTTGTGCAGATAATATACTCATCATTGATATCCTTTTCACCAAATTTTATGAAAATTTTCATTTGCTTTGCCCCAAAAGAAATCCCGTTAGACAAAATTAAACAAAAGGGTAATAAAGAGGAGTCAAATCCATCACTATGTGTCCCTACACCTGCATTGGGACGAGACTAATCTCCGCCACTTGATAAACTTGTTATCTCTGACTACAAGTACTTCCAGCGGGAATCAAACTTTTGCAATGTAAGAACGATTTGCTCACTTGAAGTATAGATTGCCACATGCGTCATACCTTGTGGTTCTCGATCTCCCACACTCAAAACAACTAAGATGCGCATTTCTTTTAATCAAATGGTAGAAAGTCAAATTAATATATAGCCAGTTCGCTTGAAATTGAAATCTGAAATAGAAATGAAAATGAAAAGCCAACAGCAAAATGTAAGTGAATACGAGTATCTAGCTAACAGCTGATGTGTAAATCTAACCAACTCCATAGTTGTGCAGGCTTTTTCGTGTTTACTTGTTTAATTTTAGTATTTCAAATTTATAATAGGAAAAATTTGGAGAACACTTAAATTAGAACAAGTGATTGTTGAATTGGATCCGACTTTTCTATGAGAGTGAAAATTACTTTATGATAGAATTGGAAAACCCGGACGACTAGAATTTCTGACGTTGCTTTTAATTTTTGACATGCGTCTTTTCTAGAAACAAATATCTAATCTAACGAGAGTCGATGAAATATAAATTAGTAAAAAAATTATGTTATTACTGGCTATAAAACCTTTTTTCTTATATATGTACCCTTTTCAAAATGAGTTACGTAGTCAAATTTAAATTTAACCAACAATTGGGTTGTAGGAAATTAAGTTGGAAAAGATGGTGGTTCTCCCACATCCAACTATGTTTTGATTATCGGGAACTGCAATTCCCTGTCCCTCTCTTTCGAGATAGAATACTAGATATATCCGTGTATTGCTTGTATTACATAAAATAAAAAAAATTCCAATTTAACCACCGGTTCATACAGTTAGAAGACAATACTCAGTATTTATTGTGCATAGTGAGAAATCATTGAAGCCAGTATTTTTATGTCAAAATGAGAAGAAAAAAAATATGTATATATAAGCTTCAATTTTCTTTTTCTTTTTTGGAATTACAAGGATGAGAATTAAATTCTCAACTCTAGCTAGGGGCTGTTCAAAACTCAATCTAAACAGACAAAACTAACGGATCCAATTTAATCTAAACCAATTTTAAGCTGGCCGTTAGACGTCAATCTGAATTTTAAACCTAAGGTCAAATATTGCATATACTGCGAGCGTGCATGTAATACTTGTGTCTTTTGCTTGGATGCTTCTACGCCCCTTTAGGGTGATAATCACTTTTAGGATCAGGTTAATCGCAGATGCAGTACACCCAGAGGCGGGCCATAAATTTTTCGAGGGGTGGGTTAATAGTAACGGACAAAAAAAATTATTAAAAAAAATATCGAAAGTATAACTATAAAGTGAAAAAAAAAATTAATAACATAATTTAAATATTTGAATTCATACATAATGAAAAGTATTTAACAAAGTTGAGCTCGACGAGTTTTTAATGATTTAAATTCATTTATTACAAACTCTAAATAAAATATATATTTGAGCTAGATTAAAGAGTGGGCTAAAATTTAGCAAAGGGTGGGCTTAAACTAATTTTCTTTTACAAATGCTAGTAAGTTTTTCAAAATTTCCTCTTGTATTGAAACTTGTCCCGTCTCCCCGAGGTCCGCTCTGAGTACACCAACAGCCGGTAATTATGAACAAGGTTGAAAGATTATTAGTTAGGAACCATTTTTGTTCAAACCAATAATTACATCCAAACTGATCCAAACAAAAAGTTTAAAGTAACTCCCAAGGGTGTCACACTGTCACGTGTCTTTGTTTGAATCCATACAATAGAAACGTACCAATAAAACCGATTTCATCCAACATTCAGTTGGTAAGAAAACTCATTTTTGCTTATCGGAGTAGAATTTTCATTTCGCCTAAGAGAGTGTTGAAAGAAATTGATGCACTCTCAAGGACTTTCTTGTGGAGTGGTGTAGGAATGGGGAAGAGTGTTACAAAGGTGGCTTAGCGGGATATTTGTGCTCTTAAAATGGAAGGCGGCTTGGGGATTCATGATACGGTGGTTGGGAATAAGTAAGAGCGAATTCAAGATTTCTGTAAGGGTGAACTATGTAAAAAGAATACTCAAAAGTCTAATTGAAGGGGGTGAAGTATTGAAAATTTTGTCGTCGCAAAAACTAAAAATAAAATTATTTCATTACAATTTTACTTTTTTTGTCCAAAATGTTAAAAAAAAATGGAGAACTACATCCGCTTTATTAAAATGTTTATTCATTGTTGTTTTAAAAACGTAGTATAAGAAAGGGTAAAAGATAAATGAGATAGAGAGCTGGGGTTAGAACAAAAACTAAGGATATATGTGTTTCAAACTCAACGTCTCCATTAATACAAAATATGCTTACTACTTGAACTACAAGATAATTATAAATGTTTGGCCTTTTAATGAGTAATGAATTAATAATTTGAACTAGGGCTTGACTAGTCCTATATTAGTACTCTAATTGATACCGGAAAAAAACACGGGGTGGGCTACAGCCGCCGCCCCCATGCCCTTGGGAATAAGGTTATATGGCAATACATTTGTGGGATTTGGCCAAGATTATGGAGCTGCAAGTGCCCTCATAGTGCATACTGGACCTGGTTGAAAATTATGAAGTTCAAGGGATAAGCTTTTAGAATTTCATCAAGTATAACATCGGGCATGGCCTAAATACTTTCCTCTACTGGCATCCAATGGGCCCTTTGATTCAGATATTTGGGCGTAGGGTGTTTGTATGATTGTGCTTGCAGGTGTGGGGCTAAAGTGAGTGGTTTCATTGCCAATGGGGAATGGAGATGGCCTACAATTGTCTCCCAGGGAAAGGCAGCTTATTCATAATGAGTTGCCTGATCTAAATGCTCAAAATGAAGACAAAGTGGAGTGAACTAGCTCTCCTAGCTAATTAAACCTATATAGTAAGGGCAAATTCACCACACAAGGAAAAGGGGTATGCCAAATGTATATAATTAGCAGATGAGAACATACACTAGACCGAACAAAAGAAATACACTATACCGTCCCAAATCCAGACTAAAAAAATTTAGTTGTTCCACCATCGCTGGGACAACCTGGAAAATCTCGTCTGAGTTCGGACAAAAACAAATTTACTGTCCGAAACCTAAACAAATCCAGAAGAAATTCATTTTCTCCTCCTACATGTGATCTAACACAAACAATATGAATAATATATCCCGTTAAAAATGTTGTTGAATGGTCAACTTACACTCCACTCAACATTTTAGCTACCATTTTAACATATGTCACCAAGCACTGCAACGATGAAAAAGGTAAATGTGGCATTCTGGCCCAAAGCAAGAAGTGGTTAAACATGTTACCATAGGGGTCAATTGGCATGTGGTGGCAGTGATTTATGATCATCTGCAGGATCCTTGAAAGGAGAGTCGAGTTCTAGTGGCTTATAGCACTGAACATTATCTTTCTTCGGTTTGATATTAGCAGTGGAATAAAAATCCTCTTCATTAATCTTAGTGTCCGCGACTTCTTCAACAGGCTTGCCCAGATCTGTAATTTTTTTCATTTGAGGCAGCAGGGAGATTGGGATTGACTTTGGGTTCACAGATCTCTTGCTTCGAAAGTAAGGCATCGTTTGGAACTTTGGATCAAAATCTTTGCTTTCTTGTCATTCTCGTTCATGTTCTTTCTCGGTTTGAATTTCAGGCTTTTACGCTTTCTTGTCCATCTATATCTATTTTCACTGAATGGTCCTCGTTCAGTTAATTCTTTTAGTTCTTCCTTCAGTTTGGGGGATTCGGGCAAATCAACTTGACATATTTTTTCAAATTCATGTTCCATCCGTTGCTCTTCATATATAGGAGCACACCTAAAGATAAATAAGACAATAAATAAGGAATACTTTTGAATACAAACTCAAAATTAAGCCATAAAAAATGGGCGATTTTGACTTAGGGAACGTTGCTAATGGTTGATATTAGACTTACGTTGTTAAAAGTGTAGTTCAAATACGCATGCATCAGCTTGAATTCTATATTGCAACCATCCTTCGCTACCTCCTAAGCCCCTAGCCTATCAGTCTAGGGCTCTCCTAAAAAGTCCATCTACCAAGGATCACTAATGGTGCATACGTGGATATATAATAATGTAAATCGATGTTGAAGTATGGTTACAAAAGTGATATCAATTGCACCTAGCTAGATAATAATGAGGCGTGTTAATTATGATGAGTGCATACATAGGTGAGTGATAGGAGAGTGTTGTGAGCATAAGTAGTGTGCGAGTGTTTTTCTAGCTGATTTGATGTTTTTTTAGGACTTTCGGTTTAAATTGTTTGATACGGGAGGTTATTTCAATTATCAAAACTGCAGGGAACTTATATGTAAACTAGCCCCCGAGTGTAATTTACCCTATTTTTTATGTTCTCTTCATTAATTTTACCAAAATTGAAGCAGAAATGTCAAAATCCCAAAATCATGGCTTCTAATCGATAAGAACATGTAGCAATCATCTATCAACGTATTAAAAGCCTATAATTGTTCAAATAGCTCTTCAAAGGTTCACACACACACACACATATATATATATATATCCAGTAACAACCTCCAAGAGAAAAAGCAGAGAGAATTGTGCAGGATGAATACAAAGCTTGATGAAGCATAGGTGCATTGTTTAATAAATCCTATAGAATAAGCACAGTGCGTTTCTTTTTTAACTGTGGGGTGTGCAGTAGGTATTTGTGTGGATACACGCGTTTTGTGCTTTTATGTTTACTGCAGATAGATATAAGAGTACTGAATAATGAAGATTGACGGATACTATTCTGAGCATGTAATAATCCAAACAGAAAATTGGCAACAAGAACTTGCAAAAATAAATAACCTCTGAAGTCCCAATTCCCAAATTCACTCATATTTTCTTCTACACTCTTCATGAAAGCTTCTTACATGCACAAGCCTCACATCTAACAACTCTTTCAATCTTAAGGCAACTCATTCTCAACCCATAAATAGCATTTGAAATCACGAAGCCGAGGGTTCTAAAACTCAAATTTAGGATAGCGGTTAGGAATTTAAGGATTTCAAGATGATATACCAGTCCAACACTAACAAGGAAAAAATATTGACAAAGGGATTACGTGAGCAAATTAGTAAACATTTCTTAAAATGGAAAAGGACCGTTACCATCAGATCCACCAAAATTGCCAAATACTTACAATTTACAATTCAATTCACAATGTGATTCATATAACTCAATTGATATGAATCTATTATTAGTGAATCCAAAATAAACACAAATATTGACGAATCTTATGATTTGCTATTCATAGCTGGATAGATATGAATCCTGTAGCACACTTAAAATGAAAAAGAACATACAAGTCGATAAGTAGAAACAAAAGAAAATGAAAAAAGGGAAAGATTCTTGACCTTGTATAAAATCTAAACAAAAAACCTGATTATGATGGTCTAATAGAATTTTATCTAAAGAAAAAAAACTGATTATAATGGACTAATAGAATTTTATCAATTCATCGAGAATTACAACAGATTTTGATTTTCTGGAGTTCCAGTTATGCCATGAGCCATAATAACTCAGCTTTAAAATGTATTTCAGCCATTTCTGCCTCTTTAACTCTGTATTCATAACTATTAATGTTATTAATTATGTATTAAGTTGTAATTGTAATTGCGTCTTAAAACTGAATTTACTTCTCTAGCTATTGATATACATGTATAAATGTATTTTTTTAATAGCATAAGTACACATTGTTTATCATTTGTTTTATTCTGTACTGAATCATCCAATCCAACTAGTGATCCATGATCATTCATTTTTTGATTCACAATTTGACAGTTATGATCCAGGCATTTTAGTCAGATGTTACGTTAGCACGTCAACCAATTAGATAAGTTCAAATATAATTTCATGAGTAAATATTTTATGCTAAAATTCTGAATTATCCAACAAATTGAAAAAAATGCATGTAGTCACTTGGATAAAATTCCAAAAGAAGTAGAACATTATATTTTCTTGCATATTTTCCACAGAAAACTAAAAAAGCACAGGGACTCTTAACAATTCTATAGCAGATTCCAAAACCAAATCATACCTGAACAGTTTTCCTGTTAGCCCATTTCATCAGCTAGACTTCTATTCAAGTGGTTATTGCATAACGAAACCAACCACCTTAGGCCATTCATACAGTATCTGAAGACATAAACTACAACTACGGCAACTGAAAACTTTGTCCTCAATTGAATAATGCACGCATTAATTTTAATCTTGTTTAATTATCTTGGACAGATTATGTTGGATGTGCAATCATGGCTAATAACCAGGAGAAAATAATCACATGCCTTATATTAAGAAGCAGTCAACATAAACTAAGGCTTTGACTTTGGCCTGTTCCTGCTTCACGTAAGCTTCTAATAAATTGTATCAGATTTCCTGTGCCATTGACATTCAACAAAGAAAAAAGCACATAATTAGAAGCAGGTCCATGCCAAAAACCAATCAAAAGAACTTCTTCTGCCCCTTGCATATCCTCTTTTGTCCTTCTTCCATCGTCTTCTCCCTTGATATTTTTCAAATTTGTTTCCTAACTGATTTTAGGTCATCCATCTCAACTGCTAGCAGTTTGAAGAAATTATTCAGGATTTCACTGCCAAGAAAGAATTAATATGATGTCGACTGGAAATGGACAGTGCATCTCTCTTCTTTTATTATTGATAAATTATATGTACTGGTAAGTAGGCAACTGCAAGTAGCAAAGCGAAGTCGTCAAACCACATAATAGAAATGTTATGGACCAATTTACATGTAACATATTTATGTATACAGACACGGTCAGAAGACCTTGGATACAAAATCAAAGGTGTCTTCTTCTCTCTCTAAAGATGGCACAACTCAAGAAATTAGGAAAAATCAATTACCTCCTGGAGACATCATTGCTCTAACAGCTGCAGCTTTTCCAATTCAGTAACACTTTAGCTCTGACATTGTTTACGAGATAGTATTAATTTGCATGCATGGCATTTATTTAAACTATGGTAAATCCTGATAATCTGAAAGAGTTAACAAGCATTCAAAAGACTGGCTTTCCATAGATAGTATTAATTTGCATGCGTGGCCTTTATTTAAACCATGGTAAATCCTGATAATCTGAAAGAGTTAACAAGCATTCGCCCACAAATAATAAAAACAACCCAACTAAATAAAATATCCGATCCATTGCTTGATCTTAGGAGTACTCAAAATAATGTAAATTACCAAATCAAAGACAAATGCCCCATGGCATATTCGAATAGTGTAAAAATCCCAAAAGTGTAATATAATACACATCTCCCAAAATAAGGGCTCTCGAAAACCAAAAGTTAATTCTAGGATTATATTAGGCTCTTCAAAGTCCCCATAATTTCCTATATGGGACTAGTTCTTTTCTTTCCCTGATTAACCATTCTAAGTGGGTCACTTTATCACCAATTTTCTCATTGACTTGAAACTTGTTTTGGCCAAATAAACATTCAGCGTCCATCTACTTGCAGAGTAGAACATGCTCAGACCAAGAAACCCAAATTTCAGAGTGCGGGTCCGACCCGAATTTGGACCCAGATTTTCCGGAAATTATTTTGGCAAATCAAGTTTACAACACAAATAGGGTATCAGCAATTGTAATAACCAAGTGAGAGAGAATAAAGAGAGAGACATACTTCCTGGGTATACAGAGCGTGATCAATGGGGCAAAGGATGTCAAAAGCCTGAGGACCTCTCGGGATGACATAGGTGTAATCCACACCCCCAGATACAAAACTAAACTGACGCGGTGCACACTATCTGCCCCACCATCACCACCTGCAGCACCTGCCACAGCTCCACCATGAGCTGACTGAACCTCTCCGTAAAGAGCCGCCTCCCTAGCCTGTATCGCAGCTACAGATACACCTTCTCGCTATCAAAAGTCAGCTCCTCTTTCTCTTACTGCTGGCTCTATTGATATCCTTCTCATTCACTTTCTCCCAGTTAGGTGAACCACACTGTTGAAGTTGTGTGCGTATTTGAAAAAATGGGAGAAGAAGAAAATGGGACAAATCAAAAGCAAGCTTAAGCGAGTTTTCCTAAATTCCATACAGGAAAGAAATAAAAAATTTCATGGGTTTTGATGGGAGTGAATTTGTCAGAAGGTTTGAGCCGTTTGGATATTAAAATTTTATGTTATTGGATGAAAATTTAGATGAGTGTAGTTCATCATGCGCAGGCTATGCTCAGGCTTAAATTGTTTTGACTCATTCTTGAGTCGTTTCTTTTGGATAACCCCTCAACGTGTTTTTTTTAGCACACATTACAATGGAAATAATTTTTCTTTTATTAAGAATTTTTTTCCGTCTTGAAAAATATATTTTCAAAAATAAATTCCTTCATCATCGTCTTTTACAGAGAGCTTAAAAGTTTACCCTAAAAAATTTTTTTGCCTCCAGCAAGGAATAATTTACCGATTCTGACAGTATTATATAAGGAGTTAGGTTTTCGATTTTTCACTGTGCAAGAAAAATTGAGATAGAGGAAAAATATGTGTTGTTGTATCCTGGGGACGGCATGACCATTACGAACTGCTAACACAAACACCGAGCAGAGTCGCGAAACGTCTTAAAGAGAGCGACCTAGTCCGCGACTCAACCCGATGTTTTTCAATCGCTGTTTGGTAATTTCGTTCCTGTTTTTAAACCACACCGTTCTTGTGACTAAGAGTTAGCAACCCGGTGTTTTCCAATCGCTGTTTGGTAATTTCGTTCCTGTTTTTAAACCACACCGTTCTTGTGACTAAGAGTTAGCAACCTGATGCCAAAACTGGATGAACTTTCATGATCGAAAAACTTACTATCCATATGGGATACAGGGCTTTAACAAGTATCATCATCTCCCCCACGAAGACCAACAAGCGGCCTGCTTGAAATAGATGGATCATTTTTTACTGTCTCATTTTTAGCCAAGCTTGCTTTGGAATCATTCGGAAGTGCAATTCTCTGCAATAAACCTAAGGTAATTATATTCATCCATATTACTTGATTAACATGCGATGCATTGAGAAATACATTGTGAGATCATATCAGCATAAACCATGCATATCAATTTGTTGAGTATATCTTTATCCTCACATTGTGACGTCTCAGAATCTCCTGCTTGAGTTAAGCCAGTCAGAGGGATGCATGATGACATTAAATACTCAATATCAAGACAGTGTTGATTAATAATAGTATCCACGCTCTTAAATAGGGAGAGTTAAATTAGGATGATAAAAATATAAAGGTAGTAGTACAAACTAAGTAATGAAGAATGCAGTAGTACAAATGGTCTGGCGGAGCGAAGAATTTATATCACACCAGGCTAGTGTAAAGTTGAACGAGTAAACGAAAAATAAGTTGCAACGCCACTTTCGACAATAAGTACTTACACTACAAAAGCTAATATATAACAATTCAGTCATAAGACTCAATATAAGTTTAACAAATTAATAATGTTGTAGAGATGATTCAATATTTCTAAAATTTATTAAGAAACACTAAATGAACTAGATTACAAGTGCATCTCCAATATTCTAATCTAAACCCTTTAGGTAGGAGAAAATTAACAAAATTTGAGGTTCGTCATTGTTTTTTATTTTATGTGTCATAAGTAAAATATATCTATGTAGTAAAGAATGATCTTCTTACCAATCCACTTTCCAAAGTCTGATTTATATAAATTTGAGCAACTAGACATACATTAATTCTCTTTGCACTGAACCATCAAATCAAGTGGAAAACAAATCGCACCCAAACAATACACAGAAGACACTTCTACCATATCATATATACTCCCCCATTCACCTTATCTTTCTCTCACACACAAACACTCTTTCGCTCTCTCTCTTTGATCTACATTCATATATAAACTAAATATATTAATATGTGATGGGACTTTTGTAACCAAATCCAGACCAATCTACTTAAAAATATAGAGAGTGAGTGCGAGTTTTTGAATTAAGATTTAGATGTATACATATTAAAACAAGATCTATCTATTAAATTATTAGTAATATGCAATTTTTTTTAAAAGCGCAAGGTGTAGTCCAGGCATTTTGCTCTAGTGAGGCGAAGCGCAAGCTTCGAGACAGGACGAGAAGAAAACTAGAAAATTATTATTAAATAATATGTGTACAAAATCTAAACAACAATGCATCATGAACACAAATAGCATTGCATTGAAGTCATCACAGAACAAAAATCATAATCAATAAGTGCAATATAAGTAGTATATCATCATCACAGGGAAGAATATCAAGTATTAAGATCGTGATGAATAATCAAATAACATATATATATATAGAAAAATGTAATACTAGATAGTAGATACAAACACAAAACAGAATCAGGGACCAAAAACTTATTTAAAGAGACAAGTCACTGAGATACAAACAAAGATAAGGGTTATAAATATAATTCTTTTTAACCGAGACTTGTATATATTTATATAAATAAACTACCCTTTATTTAGTATTATATTATACTAGTATAAACCTTGCTATAGTGGTATATATCAGTAAAGAAGATCCTTAGATTTATACCAGTGAATAAGTCATAAAATACATATCGGTGAAGAATACCAAGATTTCGTAAAGTGTTCTGAAATACAAAACCAACAAAAATAACTTATGTGTGTAGCACTGTAAAAAAAGCATACCCCTTTCCGACTTTGAGGGCTAGGATAGGGGTGTTGTCAGAAATCCGAAAATCGAACGAACAAACCGATCTGATCTGATCCGTATAATCCGAAATTACCCAAACCGAAAAAAAAACCAAAATAAAAAACGAAAACCAAGTGGTTTGGGTCGGTTCGGTTCGGTTTTCGGGTAAACCAAGTTGGGCCGAATTGCCCGAAACTTTTTTTTTAAAAAAAGGGGCTATTATTTACAATCCCAATTTTGTTATTAACACCACCATCTATAATTTAATAAAAAACACATTTCAACACCCCACTTTTTTTATCACAAGCACCATCTCACTTAACTATCACTTAACTTATTTAAAACATTAACCTATATATTTATTAATTTTTTAATAAACTAATCTAACATTAACCCAAATAATTAAACATATATCTCTCATTTTCTCTCCCATTCACAATCACATTTCATTGCTTCAAGTACAACGATAGAGACAGAAGAGACTCACTTCTTTATCATTTGAGCTCTCAAAATCAAGAAATCACAATAAAATCGAAGCACAAACATTATTGGTGAAAAGTTTGAAACTTGGATTATGATAAATAAGAAGTATTGTTCATGAGATGGTGGAGAAAGAAGAAGTTCAAGAAAAAGTTGGTGGTGAAATTCTACTCCAAAATGAAGTCAAAGATGTATTATAATTGTTACTATTGGTGTATTAATGTGTATATTAACTTTCATACATCATTATACAATATTTAAATTGAAATAAAGATGTAATCCCCAAAACAGAGTATAAAACGAATTTTGCCCAGTCTTGACTCGCTTTATATAAAAAGAGTAATCTAGTAACAACTCTCCTCAAATAAGGTGAATGTGTACAGACACACTTACCCCACGTGAGACGAGTGTGTGTTATTAGGCGAATCACTTACAACACATTCACTTGATATGGGGTGAGTGTGTGTGAATCCACTCATCTGTCATTAGGTGAGTATAATTTAGTAATACTCCAGTACACTCCGCACTCCATTGTCTGATATTAGGTGAGTCACTTATAACACATTCACCTGATGTAGAGTGAGTGTGTGTGAATCCACTCACCTATCATTAGGTGAGAGATGTAAATGACTTATTTCTTTTTCAATGTTAAGTAGTTTTATTTTTAATTAATGTTTGTATTAACTTTTAATTGTGTGGATGGTGTTAGTGATTAAAAATTGACATGAGATATGTGTTTGTGACAAATGTGGTGTTAGTGACAAAATTGGGGGGTATAAATAATAGCCCCTCAAAAAATGGCTTTACCATTTAGGCGTGTAACTTTAAAAGACAAAAGGTAAAACAAACCTAATTCATCTCAGACCTTCCCAGTCCCCATATGTGCCACACACCCTCCCATTCCCCAGCCAACGTCTCTCTTGTATCTTTCTCTCTCTCTCTCTCTCAAGTTACAGACCATAGCCTATCTCCCATTCGTAGTGAGCTCCGTACTATCGCTACACACTGCCACGGTGCAACACCGACCTTATCCTCAGCTCAGGTTTGTCTAGATCTAGGGTATTTTCGGATCTGTATATGTGTGTGTATATATATGTGTGTATGTTAGGATTATATATATATATATATTTGTATATGTGTGTGTGTTTTCGGGTTTGTATATATAATATATATATATATATGTGTGTGTGGGTGTTTTCGGATCTGTATATATATATGTATCTATTTTCCTCTTTAATAATACTCAGACTATTAGGATTTTATTGTTATATATATAAGTCTTTTTTCGGATCCGTAATTAAATGCAATGAAGATGGTGCAAATTTATTTTCTTTTTAAACTGAACTCTAATGGTATTGGGACATTAGATTATATTTTTGAAGCTATTAAATCCAGTAGCTAGCATTTTAAAATTTGAGTAAAAGAGTTTCAAAACAAAAGTTGATATATGCACGATATACCTTCAAAATTAAAGTCTGTGAACTGTAAAGTGGGCAAGATTCAGTTTTATTATATATATATAATTTATTTTTGTGTATTTGGGTGAAAGGGAGACTTGAAAGTGGGCAGTTGTATACTCTTGCATATGTTACGCTTGTTAATGCAATGGTTCGTGGTGACGCAAGGGGCATTATGGTGCTAATGAATTTGTCAACATTATGGAACTCATTGTAGCTTTTATTGCAAGAAATGGATGGAGCAAGTGGTGTGGCTGTTGAGGGTTCATTTTTCCAATCGTTGTTCAATGGGTTGATAAAAGAATGCGAGATTCTTAGATCATTTCGTGCTTGACTTCATTGGTCACCCACCGAATGCACATTCCCTTTTTTTTTTAGTTTCATATTCATTTCCTACTTAATATCCGTTCATTGGACACCCACCGTATGCATAATTGAATATTTCTTAAATTTGTCAATAAATAAACTTATCAATCATATTAATTACTTGAACAGATTCTCATTTCAGTAATCTATTTCGAATGAATGAAATTTGAAGCGTTCGGACAATGAAGCTCTGCACAAACTTGGAATTCAACAGCCAGTATAGTTTCTACAGGTACTTTACATGTCTTCATTTTTACAGTGTTCTCCTAGTTACTTTTTATGGGCACGATATATTTGTCAAGTGGATTCATATATTTAATGCAATTTTTAATTAAAGTTTAAACAATATAAAAAACCCCGAAACCTACCGAATCAGACCAAAACCGAATACTTTGAGGAGGGTTTGGGTTTCATAGATATAAAAATTGAAACCGAACCGAACCGAAATCGAACTATGAAGTTTGGGGAAGGTTTGGGGTACCCCAATCTCTACCCCAGTCGAAACCGAAAACACCCCTAGGCCAAGATGTACGCTAGATTTTTATTGAGGGATACGACATAACTAGTATAAAACTGATTCTCAATTCAATGTTGTCAATTACAAAAATATATACTCACTCTCTGTCTCTGTATATAATAGCATGCATTGTTTTTTTTAATTTGTTGAAATTTTATTAAACAAATGGCTTCACTAACTTAAGAATTAAGATTTATTCATCAGTCTTTAATTACATTCACAAGAATATAGATAAACATTTAAAGTAAAAATAAATTGAATTTAAGAAGTATTTTTTTATCAAAAATTGAATTTAAGAAATATTAAAAATAAATAGTTGCAACTATTGCCAAAATAAATTTTTAGTATTGTGTTTACAAAAATGTTAATTAAATTATTGACTGACATATAACCACTACAATAATAGACCTTCTTATTACGAGAACAAGGTGAACGGCAACAGCTTACAAAGCCATTGAAATTATGCTTTAGCATGCACAAAATTAAATAATATTAATTGTCGGGTTATGTAAAAACTATTCACAATGTTTCAAATTATGAGTGACTTTCCTTTTCAAGAAGTCTCAAATTTAGAGTACCATATTCTTTTTGACAAGTAATAATGGATCAACTGTAAAACTAAAATATAAGTCGTATTTGTGAACACTGATTAAATTAAGATCAGTGTTATAACAAGTCTTAATTTGAAAGTGGAAGGTATAGAATATATTTAAGCGTAGTAAGGGCATATGTTAAACATGTTATAAATAGAAAGAATTAGGCATTGCATGGGAATTAGTATATCATTAAATGCATGTTGGACTTTTATTCTTTTTATATTTAGAAACTTAACATGCCATATGTTAACATTAACTTATATTTAATTTATGTGTAAATGCATCTTGGTATTTATTATAATATCAAGTCTACAATATTTTTAATTAATTTATAAGTATATATGAAAAAAAAAATCAAAAATTGAGGGGGTACGACCATACCCTGCAGAATCACTTAGTTCCATCCCTGCTTGAGGAGGAGACGCCTCAAGGCATGCACCTCACGTGCATGAGGCGTAAGCCCTAAATACAACTCCATGAGGCATACGCCTCGAAACGCTAATCATACAACCTTAACCTATTTTTAAAACATTGATATTTTGTACGATTAATTTGTTCTAAGCATGAATAATGCCATAGGCACATGGCATCTTTTTAACATGATGATGCAGCGTGCATGCATGTACATTTTTACGTTCCCTCAACTATAATTATTGTTTTGTTTCACCATACCAACGACGTGCGTGAGAATTACGTGATTCTGGGACCAATAATGCTTTTAGCAATTATAAATAATTTGTTATACAATTAAAGATGATATAAAAAAAATCTTATAATGGACAAACTATGCAATTTTGCAAAAAAAATAACTAATGGTCTAAACTATTAAAAACAAAATTGGCCGTGTCCTAAGGTATCTGCACCTTCGGTTCGACTAATCTTCGATCCTTGCACAGGCCACCATTGTGCAATGTGAATAAACCCCACGGCGGACGCATGGCATTAAATGTCGACCCGTGCTCCATGGGTAATGACTGTGTGAGAATCCCGACAGGACCCCCACCCGGCGTCATTCAGCGCATGGCTCGTTTCGAACCGGTTAAAGAGTCGCCAGTATGTTTTTCGAGAAAGCGGACAAAAGTGTGTTTTGTACTCCTTTTGGAGGTATAATGCTGTATGCGCAACCAAATTAGGTCCGAAAACTATGTTACGACTTGGGAAGGTGTTAGGCATCCACGCCACCTTTACGGCTTTTAAATGGACATGCTTGTTGTCATTTTTAATCATTTTCTATTAATCTGGCCAAAATATCACATTTATGGGTTGCTAAATGCTCATCATACAATCTACTGTTTTCGGGCAAAAAAAGGGTTTTGTGAAATAAAAACCCGTACGGGTAATTGGATTATTCGTACGGACAATTTGATTGTCCGTACGGTTGAATTTAGATAGATTTCAGACAACTATAAAAGGGTAGAAACATGCAGGAGTGTTTATAAGGCATGAGGAGGAGCTTTAACTCAAACAAGAATCAGATTGGGAGCTCAACGTTTAGTTAAAGCATAACAGTTAGTGATTCAACATATATTTAGTTTATGCACGAGTTCTGGTACAAATTCATGATTTGCAGCATTTTTACATTTAAGTTCGATACATATAACGTGGCATAGGCTTTACATAGGCGATGGTGTGAATATATATAATATTTACGAATATATGTACAGTAGTAGTAATACGGTATTAAAAATAAAAAACTACATCATGAGGATGAAGTTCATATATACCTTTTTTTAGAAATACAAAACTTTGATTTTAAATATAAGAGTCTATTACAAATTATTTCACTAATCCAGCAAAGTTTAAGTACAAATCTCTCTTTAGAATATAATGTTTCTTTTTTCTCTCCCTCTTTATTTTTCTGCTTTTGAAACTAAAATTTTAAACCTTTGCCTTGAGCTTTCGGCTAGCTTATATAGCCGAGGGATTTGCCTTCGAAGACCAATTGCCCGTATGGTTAATCAAATTGCCCATACGATCAATCCATTACTTATTTCACCGACCAACTATTCTCCACTTCGGGCTACTTTAGCTGAAAGAGCTCCATTGCTTCATAGCCTAAATAAAGTTGAATGTGATATTTTAAATAAACCCTAGGAGGATTATTGTACGAATAATCTTGAGTTAGGCACTTATTCAATAATAAGCCTAAGATTCAGATGGTATTCTTTTTTAAAGTGCGACATGCTCAATTGAGTGAGAGCTCTATCGTAGCATACATCGCATCTTGCATGTATGTGCTTTGATCAATCATAATGAAATAACGATCAATACATCCCTACTATAGCATTGTGTGAGCCCTTATAGACCAAGGGCTAAAATAGCATTGCCCATAAATATTAGATTATGTCAGAAAGTAATATCTTAATGTTTCTACTTTAGTGTGAATTTCAATGGCTAAAGTAATATAGATTTCGGCGAACACAAGTATAAGAAAACAGTTAAGGTTAAACAAATTGACATGAGTACTTGGCAAGAATGTATGATAAATGATAACACACCTAAAAATTCTTTAACTCATAGTCTAAATGGTTTTGTTATGCAAACAACTTCGACATGTTCATGAGATAACATGGGTGATTAGATTTAGTATTACTTTTAAGTTATAACCAAATAGGGGTAAGATAATGCTTAATCTTGTATGATCAGACTAGTCTCAGGCATATACGAGATCTTAAGCAAAGTGTTATGTTAGTTCGAGTGGTGGATTAGTACACCTTCTTGTCAGGTTGTACACTTCACTTTTAATACAAATGAGCTTTGAACATATCCTCTTAAGCAATATATAAATATATAAATATAAGGGACTATCCCAACAATTATCAATTAGTTTTGAGTTGGATGCTCTGAACTTTAATATATTATTAAAAGAAAAGTTATTTACCATGTCAAAGTCCAACAACAACACCAGCTCCATATCACTCATTATAAATAGTTCACGTGCTAGGCGCTTAAAATTATGCCATATATAAGAATAAAATGTTACTCCACCCATTGTCATTTGGTTTTTGGTCGAATGCTTAAACTTTAATATTTTATAATTATTGCAACCAATGTGGATAATTCCATATTCAATGGTAATTTATATATATTTTTTTCATTTCTATTTTATGTGGAATGCCTTTTTAGAATACTTTTACATCTAGTTGGTAAGTTTTTTATATAGATACAAAAGCATACAAAAATTTGTCTCTAATTGTATTTCATTGCTTTCTTATTTGGCATTTATTTAGGAAGATATAGATAATTCGTGGGTTTTATAATATCCAATGTAAATGTGCCAAGTCATATAAAAATTTCTATCACAATTTTTACGTGTATAAATGGTGATAGAAATTACCAATATAACTCACATTCCACCTCACATAGAAATGATTATAGAAAACCTTATTGTAATATATTTTTTCTATTTCTCATTTTTATCATAAAAAATTGTATGGATGAAAATGATCATTGGAGATGGCCTAAGTAAAAGATGTTAGAAAAACAATCAGCCAATTGATTTATAACCTCCAGAGCATTTGCATGGGTTAAGGGTCCACCCACCCACCCTTCTATCTCTATCTTTTTCTCTCTATATATATATATATCACATAAAATGGGAGAATTGGTTTTTACATTAAAAAAAAACTATATAACTAACAAAAAGTAGAAGAGACGCACCAATATATTTTTCTCTTATTTCATCTTCTCTCCTCTTCACTCTCAATTGAACATCCCCTTTAGACGTGTAGAGCTTGAAGTGTGGTGCGTGGTAAAGAATAATTTATTAATGACGAGAAGAAATATAAGAAGAATGAGTTGTGTACGAGCTTATAATCCGAAAAATAGTTAAAGATTAAGGATTTAGCGTTAAAGGTAAGCCTATATTCTTCTTTTAGTAATTAATAAAAGAAAATATTAAAAGTATAATGTGTAATCTATACTATAAGATGTTGTTTGTTTTGACCTGAGCCACATGGTTTTACTTTTTATTTTAAAAGGTCTATTTCTAAAAAGAAATAGTGATCACACATATATAAAACATTAATTTACTTTTCTAAAGTGACGTGGATCGTGTGTAACTTGCTAGCACATAATATAGCCAATCCAAGTACACACAACACCTACTAATCAAACCATCATGACTCCAAATTTTCAAATTTACTTTTATCATAATTTTCTTTTAAAAATAATAAAATAAAGGAAGAATTAATGTGAATAATAAGGCTCAAATTCAAAAATTAGACAAGGACATGCGCAATGGATATGGAGACTTTTTTTTTTACACACATTGTATAATTTAAAAATGAAAAAGAAAATGAAGTAAAATAAATATTTGTTCAATGGTAAAATACTAAGTTTACAAAAGTATAACTATGAATTCGAACTTCTGAACTACATAATTCTTGTACTTTAGGGATCTTTTCTATATCAATGAGCCAACACTTGAAATTTGTTTACTCCCTTTCTCTGAAATTAAAAAATTATAATTTTTTTGAGCGTTTATAATTAAAAGTCTACTTTTTTTTAACTTAATCAATGTATAATATCTCACCATATTAAATAAATTCTTGTTTTTTTTAAATCATCAATCATGTTGAATTCAATTGTCTTAAAAAATATAAAAGTGCAAAAATCTAACTAAGACACTTAATTTATTTAAAATATATTGGAGTTTATATTTCATTTGAAATCAAATAATTCGTCTGTAAAGGAAAAAAATGTGCACATACGTGCTAGGTTTTTTTTTTTTTTTTTCTATTTTCTATTTCTCGGAATCTAGATTATGAAAAAACGAGTCTTGCTATATCCATCTCCATGTCAAATTTCGGGATTTTTCATAATCATCTATTATTTTTCATTTTGCATGTACAAATTGGTAATTTAGTTTAAACTAAACATTAGCAAAAATATATCTTTATTTTAATAAATACTAATGGACAAAATCCCGGTTTGAAGAAGGAGAGAAATAAAGAGAATTAAATATGAGATCTTTTTTTACTTAAACACGAACTTCTTAAATACCTAATCCAAGGTGTCTAGCAAAAAGTCTATCTCAAACATTATATAGTAGTGGACAGAAGCTTTGTTCAAAGAAGGAGAGAGATAATGAAAATTAAATACGAAATCTTTTACTTAAAAACGAACTTCTTAACTACTTAATCTAAGGTGTCTGTCTAGAAAAAAGTGGAAGATATTGGAAAAATGGCCACTAACCGACCTATAACTTGTGGAGCATTTGCATGGGTTAAAGGTTCACCCCTTCTCTTCACACACACACACACATATATATATATAGCAAAAAGTAGAAGAGACGCTTCTTTTACATTGTATTTTTATCTTCTTTCCTCTTCTCTCTCAATCGAACATTCTCTTTGGACCACCATTTCTCCGGTCTAGAGCTTGAAGTGTGGTACGTAGTAAAGAGTGGTTTATTCATGAAGGGAAGAAAAAAGAAGAAAGAGTTATGCACGGGCTTATAATCTGACAAGTAGTCAAAGATTAATGATTTAGCATTAAAGGTAAGTCTATGTTCTTCCTCCAAAAATAAAAGAAAACATTAAAGTATTATCCGTAATGTATTATAATCTGTAAGATATCGTCTACTTTGCACTTGAGCTGCACGGTTTTGCTTTTTATTCCAAAAATTCTCTTATATTAAAAAAAAGATAGTGATCACACATATATCACATTAGTTAATATGGGTCGTGCGTAGCTTGTTGGCATCTAATACAACCAATCTAGGCACATACAAAACACCTACCGGCCAAAAGACTATGACTCCAAATTTTTAATTTTGCTTTTACATTAAATTTTTTTTAAAAAAAATAAAATAAAGGAAGAATTAATGTAAATCATAAGGCTCAAATTCAAATATTAGACAAGGACATGTGCAATTGATGAAAACATTTTTTTCTCTTTTTACACATTGTATAATTTAAAAATAAAAATAAAATAAATAAAAAATAAGTATTTGTTGGTAAAATACTAAGGGGTTGTTTGGTAGATGTTTTGAGTTGAGTTTTTAAAATATGATATTTGGTAAAATTTAGAAGTATGTTGAAAAGTAGATTTGTTTTTTTTCAACCAACTAAAAATTTTATAAAAAATTAAAAAAATAGTTAAAATTGATCTTATTTTACAGATCTTGATGAGTATGTTTTAAATATATATTTTTTATTTAATTTTGATTTTTGAATTTAAAGTTATGGTGTTTTAAAAAATTTTTTAGAGAGGAAAGTAAAGTTAAGATTTTTTAAAAGTAGAGTTGTTTTTAAGTTGAGTTTTTAAAATTTAAAGAAAAAAAAAGATAGCTACCAAAAAGGGCCTAAGTTTACAAAAGTATAGCCATGAATTCAAACTTCTGAACCGGAGTTATTTTACTTTAGGGATTGCTTCTAAATCAATAAGCCAACACTTAAATTTTTTTAATTTCATTCTCTAATTAAAAATTATAATTTTCCTTTTTGAGCATTTATAATTAAAAGTCTCACTTTTTTTTTTGGACTTAATCAATTTATAATATCTCACCATAATAAATTAGCTTTTATTTTTTTAGTCATCGATCATGTAGAAATCAATTTTCCTAAAAAGTGTAGACTCTTAATTTATTTAAATCATATTAGAGTGTATAATTTTATTTGAAATCAAATAATGCATGTGTAAAGGAAAAAAAGTGCACATATGTGCTAGGGTATTGTTTTTTGTTTTCTTCTTTGCAGAATCTTGATTACTAAAAAAACGAGTCTTCCTATATCCATCCCCATATAAAATGTCCAGATTTCCAATAATCACTAATTATTTTTCATTTTGTACAAATTGCTTATTTAGTTTAAACTAAACATTAGCAAAACATTATTATTTTTTAGGATCTATAGAATCACAGTTTGAAGAAGGAGATAGATGACAAGAATTAAATACGAGATCTTTTTACTTTGAAACGAACTTCTTAACTACTTAATTCAAGGCGTCTAGTAAAAAGTCTATCTCAATTTTCAAATGTTGTATATAGTAATAGATAAAAGCTTAGTTTGAAGAAGGGAAAAAAAAACAAGAATTAAATATGAGATTTTTTACTTAAAATCGAATTTCTTAAATACTTAATCTAACGCGTTCAGCAAAAAGTCCATTTCAAATGTTAAAAAATAAATTTAAATTTTTTTTAAATTTAAAATGTAAATTCTCTTAAACTAAAGAGCAACTAAAAGAAAACATTAAAGAATGACTAACAATCAAAATAAAGTACGAGGCCATAAGGAAGCGTTTGGAAGATCCCAAATCATTTACTTTTGATTTATTTAAAGATCAAAGGCAAAAAAACATTTAATAAAGCATTCCAAAGACCCGAGTCAAAGTTGATTATTTGGCTGCATACCAAATGCGTGTGCACCTGATCCTAGCCTTCCTAGAGACCTACCCTGTTAAGTATTTCTATCTCAATCTAATCCAATAATATCTCGCCACGTACCCCCTTACACCTTCGCCACTGAACAATCTACCACCGACTTACATACACGCGCCCGTTGTATAACCTAATCAATCTATTATTTTTATTTTTGTGTTATATTAAAACAATATAAATCTCCAACTATTATTTATTTATTTATGATTTTACTGCATTAATTAATCAGAATATGGAGTTATTGTGGCCTTCAGTTACGAAAGGTCAACAAATTTCGATGAGCGAGTTAGTAGTAATAGCATTCACTAAATTTATAATATTGTGATTTCGATTTTATTTTATTATTATTAGTGATAAAAAATAAATATTTAAAAATTATTTTTACAATAAAAATTAATATTTTAATTTTACAATTATATGTTAAATTGTGATAAAAATTAATATAATATATACTCATTTTTTTTAATATGATTTAATTTTAACTAATACATCTAAAATTATTATGTAACCGGATATAGCCGGTAAACGTAGGGTTATCCACCGGTGCATCCGGTCACTCCCCTCTTCAATTCCCGCTAGCTATATAAGCCCGATCGAAAACTATACCTTGCGATTACAGTGTCGAAGAAAAAAGCGTTTCGAAATCTCTCTCTCTACTTTCTCTCTCATCAGCTATAGTCTTTAACAGGTTCGAAGTACTTTTCTTCTCATTTTTCAGTAATTTATTTGTGTAATTTTTGGTTAACATTTTGCTAATGCAAGTCTTTTGTGATTATTAGTATGTCGAAACTTCAAAGTTCCGATTTTTCATTTTTTTTTTTTGCATATTTTTGTTGTTGGTTAGTTTTTCGATCTTCGATTAGTAGCTGTTTACTAGCGTGATGTAGAATGAATTGTATTGATTCTGCTGATATATATGTCTGTAATTATTCGGTCCAAGAAGTTTCGAGTTTGATCGCTTTTGCGATTCCCAATGCCTATGATAGTTTTTACATTGATTTGATAAATTGATGGGGTTTTGTTAAAATTAGTTCTTATAATTCAATGGTTTCCTTGCTATTAGACTTTCTTTAGTGTACAAATCATCTTGGTTTGCCCTCTATAACTTTTATTCTTCTTCTATGGTCATATGGAAAATTAGGGTTTGGTAGAGGAAATTTAGGGGTTTTATAGTAGTTCGGTATTGGGATAATTACAGATCAATTTTGTGTTTTGTAGTGATTTATGATTTCTTGGGTGAGTTAGGTTTGGTTTTTGAGCTTTCTTTAAGCTAGTTTATTTAGCTTCTAATGTTTCTTTTGTTTTGACTTTTATTTTGCAAAATTTCCAGAAATTACATGGTTGAAAAAGCTGAATAATTGGATCGAGCAAGAATTTACAGATTTGTTGCTTCTTTGAGATTGGTGGCCCCAAAATACTGGTGTGAGCTGTCGTTTGTTGGAAGAGGAGGATAATTGGAGTATTTTATACTATTTGCTTATTTGGAGCTGTAATTAGTTTTTTATGGGCTTAATGTCTGAGTTATATTGATTTGGGTTTGAGTTTATTTGGTTATTACTTGTTTACTTGGAGTGCTGAAAGGGCTGGCACTGGAGAGTTACTTGGAGCCCAGCCACCACACGTCGGTGCCCCATATGGCTCCTTCTCGGGTGGCTGGAGGAATGGGACATTCTTCTTCAAGTTCTGGAATTTTTTTCCAAGGAGATGGACAGTCCCAGGGTCTGGGGAACTCTCACTTGAATTCTTTTGGACACTCGTCAAATTCAGTTCCTGGAAATATGCGTTCAAGCATCCGTCCAGGATCCGGGGATGTGAGTAATACAGTCTTGAATAGCGTGGCAAACTCAGGGCCAAGTGTTGGGGCAAGTTCATTGGTAACTGATGCCAACTCAGGACTTTCGGGAGGTCCAAATCTCCAGAGAAGTGCTAGCATCAATACGGAGTCTTACATGCGCTTACCGGCATCACCCATGTCATTTTCATCTAATAATATAAGCATTTCGGGTTCCTCAGTTATGGATGGGTCTGTAGTGCAGCAGAGCTCTACTCAAGACCCTAATTCTACTCAAGCGCAGCAAACTCATCAGCACCATCAAGGGGGTTCCAGTGCCACTTCCTTGCCCCCAGCACGATTGGGGCAAGTGTCACTACCCACTGGTCCAAGGATTCCTGGATCCTTTATACAAGAGCCTAATAATGTATCTCAGTTGCACAAGAAACCCCGGTTGGATATTAAGCAGGAAGATATTATGCAGCAGCAGGTTTTACAACAGATACTGCAGAGACAAGATTCTATGCAGTTGCAAAACCCTAATCCTCAGTTGCAAGCTTTGATGCAGCAGCAGAGACTGAGGCAACAGCAGCAGCAGATGCTTCAGTCTATGCCACCGGTGCAGCGGGCTCACTTGCTGCAGCAACAGATGCAGTTGAGACAGCAGCTTCAACAACAGGGGGTGCCACCTGTTGGTGGTGTGAAGCGCCCCTTTGATGGTGGCGGTGTATGTGCTCGTCGGCTAATGCAGTACCTGTATCATCAGCGGCAGAGGCCAGCTGTGAGTAGAGTAGTCAATGAATACAGAATACATATAGATACGTATATATATATATATTGTCAACTCCTGTTTTAGTTACAAAATTTGTATTTTTTATCTCAGTCCAGTTGCTGTTGCAGCTGATGCTGAATGTGTTTTCTTACTATGTGATGGCATTTTAACAGGACAATAGTATTGCCTACTGGAGAAAGTTTGTGACGGAGTACTATTCTCCACGTGCAAAGAAAAGGTGGTGCTTATCATTATATGATAACGTTGGGCATCATTCACTTGGTGTATTCCCCCAAGCAGCCATGGTTTGTTTTTCAATTTTTAGTCATATACGAAAGATTTACGAAAAATGTCAACTTATAATTGTTTGCGTAATTGATTGCATGGACTATTTTTCACGGAGTCCTGGGGATGGATGGTCAAATGGCCACCTTATATATAATTTTTTTGAGCAAACCAACACCATTACAAAGGAGGGTAGTTTATCAATGCTGCACTTGTAGCTAATGAGACTTGAACATGGGGCCTTCAAGTTCAGGTGGGGGTCCTTTACTATTGGGACAACCCAGTCAATCAATGGCCACCTTTTCTTGAAATTGGTTTAGTAATTTTGGGAAGATTAATTTAGTAAGCAATAAAAATAGCACTTTGCCCCCTTTACATCAAAGAAAATCTTGCACTTCAAACCTTTTATTATGTGGGTGTGTGTGCGGGCATGTATTAAATCTTGCATCTTTTATTCTATATTATGATAAATTTGTAGTTACACTTTGTTTGCCGCCTGTAATTTTGAAATTATGGGCTGCCAAAATACTAGTCTAATGTGCATCCTGTTATGCTGCCCACCCATACGAATCATGCACACACTTAAATAGATGCCTGTTATTATGCTTATTAATATATTTTATTGTTTTTCTTTAATTATTGTTTTTATATTGCCTCTACGCATATTTGCATTCTGACAAACGAACTTGGTTATCTATTTTTCCTTCCTTCCTTCCTTGGACAGGATGCATGGCAGTGTGACATTTGTGGCTCCAAATCTGGAAGGGGGTTTGGTGAGTGGACCACAAGTTTATTTATCCTGTCGTATTGCCTTAATGCTTTGCTTGTCATGACTTTTATGAGTTGTGTCCCCCCATTGCACAAGTTCTGATAACATATTTACTAAGTTTAATCCGTGAATACTCTCAAGTAGAAGGTGAGTCAATAATTGAAATACTATTCCCTTGCCTGCATTAATCTTTTGATTTTTTTTTGTCACAAAACGCAAATCAGTCTGACTTAAACATAGAAACAAAAAATATTGAGTCAAGCTGCAGATGGATCCCTTAAGCCGCCCACACAGGTGCCTATCTGTGTGGAGGGAGAACTACCTAATACTATTACTCAAGAAAGACCTAGGCAATCATTTATTTCATTTGGCTTTCTACTCTCATTCAAACATTATCTTTGACTTGAATTGTTTGTCCCTTATTGTTGCAATGTGTTTAATGGATTCAACTTTCTGTTCTAATTCATTCTGCACTTTCTTGCGGCTTTCCAACAGAGGCAACCTTTGAAGTACTCCCTAGGCTTAATGAAATCAAATTTGGGAGTGGCGTCATTGATGAGCTTTTATTTTTGGACTATCCACGTGAGTGTAGATTTCACTCTGGAATAATGATGTTGGAGTATGGAAAAGCGGTTCAAGAGAGCGTATATGAGCAACTTCGGGTGGTTCGTGAGGGTCAGCTGCGTGTCATATTCACTCCCGATTTAAAGGTTAATAATAATTTACTTTTCAAAAGGAGGTGTTGTAATTTTTATTGAGATAAATGATAACCTGTTAATACTTCTGTCCCATCATCTCTCTCAGATATTATCCTGGGAATTTTGTGCACGGCGCCACGAAGAACTACTTCCTCGTAGGTTGGTTGCACCACAGGTACATAGTTATAAATCGAAAACACTCTTTTGCTTGATCTGTGTTTCTATTAATCGTATAGTATGTTCTTTGCTTCTATAGGCACCTGTTTTCTTTCAGGAATCTTAATTGCACAGACAAACTGTGCATACGTGAAAACAACCAGGATTTGTATTTTAGTAGATTCAGAAATCATTTGAGTGTTATGTTTGAATAGCAAGACACTTTTGTTTCTTATGCGAAATTAGACTTGACCCCCTGCATGCAAGGGGCAACACTAATTTTGTATATAATATATATATATATATATTTTGGGGGGGGGGGGGGGGGGGGTTGGGGTTGAGGTTAAGAGTAAAAAGACCTACCAACATTTTAGTTGGTATTATCTACTCTTCCTAGTTCCTATTGCTTCCTTTGTAAAGATTTGTATTTTTCCAGTACAAAGTTTGTGATTTCACTTGGTATCGCATTGGGGAAATTAAAAAAGGGCTTGAAGTTCTTGCATTTTTTTGTTGATTATGATATTTATTTGCCCAGTACAATCTTTATGCATGGTTTCAAGTGTACTTCTATTTCTATTTTTTGTGTAATGGTTAGCATGATTATTGATTAAACTCGCCCTCCCTCTCTCTCTCTCTGACTCTCTCTCAAACACATACACAAATAGTTTTCTTTCATAGATTATCTATGTGATGTTATCGGTCATGTTACCTTCTAAATATGAATGTCCACTGTAGAAACTGTTACTTGATCTTGTGAAAAATACCCATTTTTGCAGGTGAATCAGTTGCTACAAGTTGCACAGAAATGTCAGAGCACAATTGCTGACAGTGGATCTGACGGGGTTTCTCAGCAGGATTTGCAAACAAACAGCAACTTGTAAGTTAATTGAACAGTATTTCTCTGATTCATGTTGTTGTGGTAAATTATTTTCTAAACAAATTGTTTGCTCTGTGCTGAATTTAGCCGATCTTCGTAACACTTGTTCCACTCTGTAAGTTGGTTATGTGATTATTGCTGACTGAATTTGTTTTATGTGGATTACAAGAAACATATGTGGTTAAGCAGTAGATAGGCAGTTTACTTATATTTTATTGGAGTTTCTTTTCTTTGCTTCCTGTACTGCATGTCTTTTTATCTTTTCGTTCCTCCTTATTTTTAATTATGTAAATATTGGAAGAATGAAGCTAATGACAAAAATTATTGTTATTGGGAAATTGAATTTTTATTTTATTTTATTTATTTCTGTGCGACATAGAAGGGTTCATTGAGGAAATTTCGATCTATAAGCCCTGTTATATTTTTAACCAATGAGAGGAATCTTGTGATAATGTTGGATCATAACTATTTTCTCAATCTTAGGGTTGTGACCGCTGGGCGTCAGCTGGCTAGGAGCTTGGAGTTACAATCTCTGAACGACTTGGGATTTTCTAAACGATATGTGCGGTGCTTACAGGTAGGTTTTTCTTTATTCTTTCACCTAATTTTTTTAATGGAAATATTGCCTACTATTAGTGTGTTCATTATCTTTCTTTTATATATATATATGACTCCTCAAACATGTGACAGATATCTGAAGTTGTCAATAGCATGAAGGACTTGATGGATTTCTGCAGAGATAAAAAAGCTGGTCCAATTGGTAATTACTTCTTGCCAATTTATCTCGATTTTCCCTATATAATCTCTTGCTTTTGCTAGATCCATGTATTGTTACCTGCTCAGTAGATGACAGTATATGGGTCATGTTAACATGAGCCCTAGGGGCACACATTAAGATCTGTATATAATTAAGTGATGGACGAGTATTAAACGCATCACGAACGACCATGCAGACCGTTGTTCTTTCTACAAATGGGGTTCTTAACATGTGCACATAGTCGTCTACATGCTTTTTGTGTAGTTGATTTCTGTCTTTAGACTTTATCATTCTGTTTTGAATTGCTTGGTGGACTTTCAGTCTTGTCCTTTAGTCCATCTCGTAATTTTTGTTCATTTCGTTAGTTTTTTTTTTTTGGGGTCCCGGGGATGGCCTTATCGTTTCCCCATCTTTATGTTTATTTTTTTGGTTATTTATGGCATGTCATTAGTCCTCTAAGGAGACTAGTGATTTTATAAAAAGAAAAAAAAACATGTGCCCTTAGACCATCCAACAAGATTCGAAATAGAAAGATGATACTACGTGCTACTACTCATTATATATTAACTTAGCAAATATATTGTATACTAGAATCGTGGCACACACTATGTGTGTAATATTGTACCTTGTAATGTTGATATTATGTAGATTTTTAATACATTTTATAATCAAATGATTTGGTTGGCTGTTGGTGTAGTGGTTAAGATATTCCTATTTGTGTAGTAGTGGGTTCGAATCCTAGTCCAAGTTGTATTTATTCTGTTGAACGAACAAAGGGTAGTTTGGTAATTTCAAATGTGTACCAAAAGTGACCACCATCTCTCTCCCACTTACTTGATATGATAGATAAAATAGGTAAATGTAATATTTGTCATATTCTTGTTATATCCTATCCAAACTTTGAATTGAACTCTTATCATGTATTTTTTTTCTTGATGCTTGGTTTCTTTGCCGACGTTTCAAAATGTGACATTATTCATCGTTTCCAGAGGGTTTGAAAAATTTCCCTCGACACACCTCGGTTGTCAAGCTCCAGCAGCAAAAGATGCAAGAGATGGAACAAATGGCAAATATTCAGGGTCTGCCAACTGACCGGACCACACTCAATAAGCTAGTGGCCCTGCACCCAGGACTTAACGGTCAAATGACCAATAACAACCAGCAAATGGTTAGCCGAGGAGGATCTTTAAGCGGCTCTGCACAAGCAGCCATGGCCCTTTCAAACTACCAGAACTTGCTTATGCGTCAAAACTCGATGAACTCAAACCCTAATTCTCTTCAACAAGAGGCATCATCTCCCTTTAATACTTCTAACCTCAACAACCCGTCTTCATTTCAAGGGTCAGCTTCTATATTACCGGGCCCCATGCAGAACTTGCCCGTTAACGGGTTCTCCAATTCCCACCTCATACAGCCACATCAGCGTTCAGTCCACGGAAATGGGTCCCAAGGAGGCCAGGCTTCACAACACCACATGATTCAACAGCTCCTACATGATATGAACAATGGTAATAACGGTGCCGGGCAGAGTGCAAATGGACGGTCCACTAGCATGACGAATTCAGGTGGGCCAGGGTTTGGAGGTAACGGTTCAGCGGAAACTGCAACCAATACCAATGGGCAAGGAAGTGGAACTGGGTCGGGACCCACCCCGAGCAGAAGCAGTAGCTTTAAATCTGGTGGTGTTTTGAATAGTGACTCTTCGGGTGCTGGTGGGAATAATGGAACAAGCCAGAAAGCACAAGATTTACCACAAAATCTTCATCTTACGGAGGAGATTGGGGACATTGCCCACGAGTTCACAGAAAACGGGTTTTTTAGTAGCGACCTCGAGGATAGCATGGGGTACGGGTGGAAGGCTTGACTTAAGGCATCATTTGGCTCTTGGCGTGGCATTGGTTTTTTAGGTGGTGACTGGTGAGTGTGAGCGGGTCGATGCATATGTTTGTACAGGTAATTTGATTTTTTTTCCTTTCTTTTTGGTTAATTATGGAGTTTATTGTGATATGGACTTTTATTAGTCTTTTCTCATTTTTACTTTTGAAGAACTTTTTTGCGCCCTGTTCGTCTGTCTCGGTTGTGTCTGTCTGTGTCCAGTGTCTGCAAGTGTAATCTAAGGACATTATATATAAAACTTAAGAACATATCAATATATTATATTTTACATCTTAATCTCTCTGGTTTTCATATATTTGTTTTGTTTACTGCTTTCGTTTATTTTGATATTTTCTGCTATTGTCGTGTTGTGCAGTTTGGGACTTTTTGGTTAAACCCGAGTACATTGTTTCACTTACTACAAACCGTTAGGGTGAGACCTTTTGTTTTTTTTTTTTTTATTATTTCTTAAAATGAAAGTTAAAACGTGAATTTAATGACAGTTTGAAAAAAAAAGGAGCAATAATAGATCCTATAACGTCGTTTTCCCCTATTTTCTTGTTGAACTTGCAAATAAGGATATGATCTAAATAAATGTTTGTGCATGTTTGGTCGCATAAAGATTAGGGAGGGTAGGGGTCGAGTGAGTTGACCATGTCTTTAAAAAAATGGAAGGATGGAAGTTGAGATACCTTATGGTTGAGTAGTTAGTTTTCATTAAAATGCCAAAAATAGTATGGAAGGAAATCATTCATTTACAATGCAATGTTTAGTGAATTCTTTAGCCTTGGCGTGGATGATTTACCTTTAGCCAAATCATTTGAGGTGAGCATAAGATTTGCCGAGCACCCCTACTGTTGACAAAAACAATGCAAGTCAGTCCTATATTTTTCTTCGGAGAAAACTCTCAGTAAATGAACAATTTTTTTTTTTTAAATATAGTCGTTAGCCTCCAAAGAGGGTCATACCATAATTAACCAAAAAGATACATAAAGAGGGGGAATACATTAAGACCATCACCGGGACCCAAAAAGAAGGGGATACAATATTTTTTGGTTTTCTTGGCGTGCGATGCTGAGTTATCTTTTTCTCTCGGTTAAAAGAAAATGTGAGGGTTCACTTCATTTTGGCAGACACAATTAGAAATTTGAGCTCCTCACGAAAAGTTTAAAAAGAAATTTGTTTTTTTTTATTTTTTATAACAGCTAAGATTTCCTTTGATTAAAAAAGAGTTCGAAAATGACACAGAAAAGTTAAAAACTCGAGAGAACTTGAAAAAAAGGATTAATAGTTTGGTGAGATATTCTCCCTATTCATCTTATTTTTGATGAAAAAATATCTTATTTTTCTAAAGAATTATGTTTCATTGAAAATCCAAAAAATAATAAAACATTTTATCAAACCACTGGTCTCTTTTTCTAATTTCAACCATCTTCCTACATAAAATAAATAAAAAAAAAAGCACCCTAAAAGATTACTGAAATTTGGTCATGCTACTAGATTTATTAATTTTCCGAATCACTGAAATTTGGTGCACTTGTAACGTCTCTCTGGAGTAGCTAGTTCCTTCCATTAAACTTGATCCTGATAACGACCTTGGGTTTCTTCTGGTACCAAAGATTAGTCTACAGATTCACCATGTAAATAAGCATTTTACCAAAGATCTGATATATATATATACAGAGAAATTTTCAAGTACGGACCAGTTCGTACAGACTGATCCTTTTTTTGACGGTCTTGGATCATAAAAAACACACTTTCAATGTTTTTATGACAAAAACCGTCGTAAAAATGAACAGTTCGTACTAGAAACGGACTTTATATATATAAATAGGGGAATGATCTTAAGAGGACCAACTTTTTTGTTCTTAAATGCGGACCGATAATTTTGAGGAGGTAAATAAATGAATTTTTTGATGAATCTCAGTGAAGATCTCCATGATTAGCAGATCACTTCCACCAAATTTCATCGAAAAATTCAATCGAGAAGAGGGTTAACTAAAAAATTAACACGTGCGTTTCTAACAGTCTAACAGTTAAAATTTAAGATGTTTAGCTAACTCACTTCCCAGTTGAAATTTTTTATGAAATTTGGTAGAAATGATTTGCTAATAAATTGGGGAATCATCTATTTATTCCCTCAAAATAATTGGTTCGAATTTAAGAACCGAACAAATAATCCTCTTTAAATCCTCCCCCCTATATAAATATATATTAGGTATTTGTGCTATAATCCTTTAGGCCTCATTTGATTTAGGGTCAGTGGAATTAATATATTCCTTTTTCTTAATCCTGAATAATTAATACCACACCCTCCTGATATTAAATTATACCACAAATAGTGATATTAAATTAGTTCCGGTATTAATAATCCCAACACATTTGTGCGAACCAAATAAGATATTATAAAAAAAATATAATTAATAATCTCATCCCACTTTTTAATAATTGAATCAAACCTGGCCTTAGTGTATTCCATTTCTTCCTCATTAATAAATGCAGACATTATCTTCCATCTTTTCCATATTAATAAATGCACATAGATAATCTTGACCTCCGCACGTTAATCTTTTTATATATTGCGTGCAGCTTGTCGCGCTCGCACCTGCATCCACACTATGAACACTACCTTAGTCTATCGTATCACTGATAACTACACAAGCAAACTACAACAAACACACTTTTCTTATTAGACGAACATTATTAAGCTTCAAATCGAAGTCCTCGGGTTCAATCTAACAAGTAATCAACCTCCACAAGCGCTACCAGTATCACCCCCATCATATTCACTTTTATGTCTGCAGTTTTACACAACCAAATGTATATATACGTATATATATAGAGAGAGAGAGCATTCCATGGGCCCCACACCGCAGTGAAGTTAAGGATAAGCTTTTTGGTGCATGGGGTGGGTGGGCTAACCATGGATGTCGTCGCTGGAAACATTATGTTCAGGAATACCTACAGGTCCACCACCAAGTAACCAACCCCTTATACTTGCAGTTAAGAAACGTAAATGAGATGGGCTACTACTGGCCTCTCCTCCTGATTTTGAAGGGCACAAGCTATTGTGCTCTGCTTCAGGGTAGTACTTGAGGGCACACTTTCCTGAGGAGTTGTCTAGCATCTCCACGCCAAATGTAGGAGAGAGAGGCCGGCCCACTACTTGAACATGGGATATGCTGCAAACACACAAAGCAACGTTTCAGAATAATATTATAAAGGACCAGTGACCTAATTTCAAATGTAAACACATCATCAAAAAATGCACTCGACTAGGTTCTTTGAGTTTGCGTTTGATAATTTGTACCGAAAGATTCTCTCTAGGATTGAGAGTAGCGTTGTTACTTAATGGTATTCATATGCATATTTGGAACTCCATCTCACTACTCAAACACACAACTATTAGAAAAATGAACAGTTTAGGTTGGGTCTTTCTCAAAAGTCTCACTTTCCTTTTCCAGGATGGCTCAATTATGCGTCTGATTTGAAGTTACTATTTTCCTTTAAGTACCCAAGTCAAAGCGAGACTCTTAATTTGAGAAGCGGGGGTGGGGGATATTTGTTTCAGGCATGGTTAGGATCCATAGTCTCATGAGGAAAATCACACCCACACACACGACAGAGTTATTAGAGGATGCCAAAGGTGCATTCCAAGAACAACTGGGACGGTTTTGTAGGTAAACAATAGGACTACACCAAGGGTCAGCTTTGAGCCCTTATCTGTTTACCTTGGTCTTGGATGTACTCACGGAACACATTCAAGAGCCAGCACCGCGATGTATGCTATTTGCAGATGATATTGTCCTAGTGGGTGAGTCCAGAGAAGAGCTAAATGGGAAGGTGGAAACTTGGAGACAAACTTTAGAAGTGCATGGCTTTCGTTTAAGCAGAAGTAAGACAGAATATATGGAATGCAAGTTCAGTAAAAGGCGGAGCACTCCTAACTTAGAGGTAAAAGTTGGGGACAATGTCATACCACAAGTCACTCGGTATAAGTATCTTGGATCCATTATACAAGAAGATGGGGAGATAGAGGGAGATGTAAACCACCGGATTCAAGCAGGGTGATTGAAATGGAGGAAAGCTTCGGGTGTGTTATGTGATAAAAAAGTACCACTCAAGTTAAAAGGAAAATTCTATCGTACTGCGGTTAGACCAGCGATGTTGTATGGGACTGAGTGTTAGGCGGTCAAAAGCCAACACGAGAATAAACTTAATGCAGCTGAGATGAGAATGTTAAGATGGATGAGTGGCAAAAATAGGAAAGATAGGATCAAGAATGATACCATCAGAGAGGGAGTTGGGGTGGCACCTATTACAGAAAAGATGGTTGAATCTCGACTTAGATGGTTTGGGCATGTAGGGAGGAGACCAGTAGATGCCGTGGTAAGGAGAGTTGATCATATGGAGGGAAGCCTAATTGTTAGAGGCAGAGGAAGATCGAGAAAAACTATAGGTGAAACTATTAAGAAGGATTTAGAGGCAAATGGTTTCACTATAGATATGATTCACGACAGGCCACTATGGCGTCGTTTGATCCATGTAGCCGACCCCACCTAGTGGGATAAAGGCTTGTTGTTGTTGTTGTTGTTGTAGTGCTTGTTTGGATCGAGGTTTTGTGTTTCCAGGTCTTCTAAATTGGTACACTCACATTGGGAGTCTCTTATAGTTAATACCAAGAGTTTGAACATAAGATGATAAGGCTCAAACTTTGCAAGTGAAATTACCATTTCAGATTCCAGGAGGGCGCAAAAACTTGAACCAAATGAGCACTAAGGTTAAAGTCCTCACATAACAATCAACCAGGAAAAGATCAACAAAAGCACATGTACAAACCTAGAATGCAAGGGACAAACTACTATCTAGATGAAATGATAATAAGCCCACAAAAAAGGTCAATACGAAGTGTATGTCCAGTCTTCATCTGGCTTTTGATTATGAACAACAGAGCTAGAATAGAAACAAATATCAATGAAACATAATCAACACTTGTTGGAAATCAAGAACCGATAGTTTATGGGATTGAATTGATTCTTGGAATCTTATTTTTGATTACGGTCTTGTTTCAATTGTCACTGGTCAAATATCCCATTTATAGGAGATTTGATTGATCGAGTCACTAAATGCCATTTATTATTTTGGTCAATGGTTAAGTTAATTAACCTTTTTTTAAAGATAGGTTTCTGGTCCCCCTATTTATATGCACGAGTCTTCAGTAAACAAACCATTATCAACATACTTCCATATTGTGATATTCCACTCACCCACGAACAGCACGGCCCAAGACTTTTGACTTCCTAGTGACCTCAAAAATTTACAACTTGAATTCTCTATATGTTAAATGTGATGCACTAATATGTGAGAATAAAAAAAGAGTTCATTATGTGTTATTCAATACTCAGAAACCCCTGATTCTTCTGGTGTTGTTTTTAATTCAAGTTACAAGAAAGAACTGCCTCAGGTTTTGTTTATTAGGAAAATCAAGAGAGAAAAATCTTCTTTGGAGACTATTTGAAATAAAACCTGAAAACAGCAAAAACAATACCGCCATGTACTGAAATAAATGTCACCCAAGGGCCAAGATTCAATGGGTGAGGAGCAATCTGCCAACTGGTTGCTCCATCTTAGAGCATCTCCAATGGAATAACCAAAATTGAATAATCAAAATGACTTTTGATTATCCATTTAGTAAATTGTTAAAGTTAACAATGTAGGCATCCCCAATGGTTATTGTTTCTCAATAACCAAATTTGTAGGGTCCATCATATTGATTGGGCACAAATTAATCAATTTGAATTTTGTTTCAAAAAAAAGGAGGGAAACATTATCTACATTTGAAAAGATTATCTTTTAGCTAATATAATTAGTGGGTCCCTCATTTTGGTTATTGAAGAAAGTTGTTAAATAATAAAGGGGATTTGTTTATTGGTTAAAAGGTTGCTAAAATTTGATTATGCCATTGTGGTAGTATTTTTAGCCAACATTGTTAAAATTGATTATACTTGTTATTTTCATTATACCATTGGAGATACTCTTAGTTGGATAGAATTAACCAACAAAGGGCCACTTTGAATTTTAATGAATATGTTATTTAGCCTGTGTGATTCACGAGATTGGCATCGGCGTAAAGTATATTTATTCTTTAGAGTTTATTTCTAGGTAACATAAGATGTCAAGAACCTCTAACAACAAAAAGCAAAAGAACTATCCATCCTATTCTTTATCCATCCATTCCCCCCATGGACACCACCAATCCCCACCTGCATGTAGGGATTGCAAAAAAGTCCATTCGTGGTGGGTTCGTGACCTGACCCTAATGGGGCGGGGGAATGGGTTTTAAAATACAGTCCTGGGCCAGGTTCGGGTTCACGCAAATTTAGCCTATTGACCCGACCCGACCCGACCCAACCATAACATTTATTCCTTTGAATACCTTGTATTAACATAGAGTTACAATGGGTTGGGCGGGTCAAGGAGGGGTGGAGCGGGAGGGGGGGGGGGGGTTCAGGCTCACGCATATAGTGAGCAGGGCAGCTTCCGGTTCCTCAAAAAGTAAACCAGCTCCGGCCGGGTCGGGTTGGGTCAGTCACTTTTTTAGGTGCAACAAGTCCGGTTTTGGCCAAACCCAACCCATTGCCATACCTATCCCCAGGAGGTTCAATGGTAACTACAAGTCATTTGATCCTGGTCATTATTTACACGCGTTAAAGCTCAAGTGCAACATAAGGCCCCGTTTGGTTCACGGATTTTAGCACTCGGAAAGGAAAGTCATTCCTTTCCTTTGTTTGATAAGCACAAATTCCGGAAACACTTTCCCATGAGAGGGGAAAGTAGGGGGTAAAACCATTCTTCTCAAAATACATGGGATTGATTTTCCCATGTGATTTCCAAGCATTTATTACAACAATTTTAGACAATAATACCCTTACATAAATACTTTCCATGCTTTACCAAACACAAGAAAGGAAATTTGACAAGAAATTTAGTTTCCCATCTCTATGGGAAAGATAAGGGAATTGATTTCCCTTTTGTGAACCAAATGAGGCCCAAGTGTCACAGATATTTCACACTGTGGCAAGAGGAATGTGGATCACACAATGGGTCCACAAAAAAATTAACCAACTCGAGTAACAGTCATAGAGCAAAAGGATTAAGGAACTAACCATATATAATATAAACCATCCATTGCTTGTCTTTGAACCCTACCCAACAACTCTATTTGTAGTATTCCCCCAATACATAGAACAGGTTCTGGCAGCTCAAACTTTTGCAACTTCTTCTCCTGCTTTTACATTAACACACACCATTTATTTAAGCTGTCAAAATATACAGACCGCCTCAATCAAATAACATATGCCATATTCTGAAGTTTTCCGAAGTATGTATCTCATTTTTGTGTCTTCCAGAGTGCATTTGCAGAAGGCGAAAAATTTGATAGCAACTTGTCCATTTGAAACTTCAAAACCGTTTTTGTGATAAAGCTTCAAAAGGGGGAACAAAAAGGAGGATATTTTGATTTTGGCCCCAATTTTTGTGTAATAGATTGAGATTGCCATGCATGCAGGGGCAAGGTCTAATGATTGTGAAAAGGGAGGGTAAGCCCCCCCCCCCCAAAAAAAAAAAAAAAAAAAAACCCAAAACCCCCACCAAAGAAAGAAAAAAAATCTTCAATTTTAATTTTATCCATATATCGATTTTATGTAAGGAAGAGATAAACCAACATATAGTTGACGTAAATCACCTGAGCCATTGGAAATTCTGGTGAAGTATACGTCCATATGAATTTATCATTAGAAAACGCAGATTCAGAGTCATTTCTTGGGTCACCATTAAAATCCATTTGAAATTTCGGATGTCCCATTCGAAATCGCACAGCCTTAGCTGAATATATAGGAAACCCAAATTGGAAAAAAGCTGGTATGCAAAAAATATCGTCAGTAAAAAAATAATAATACTAACAAGTCATAAAAAGAAACAAGAGTAAATTAACTCCAAGACCCTTAAATTATCACAATTGTACCCCTATGGCTCTTAAACTATTTTTTGTACTCCTATGGCCTTCAAATTATGCACTTTGTACCATTGTGGCCCCTTGGGGTTTACGGCGGCAAATGTTTTAGTGACATTATGATACTCGTCGCTAAAATGAACATTTGGTGATGAAACATGCCATTCATCACTAAAGCATGTCACTAAAACAATCGTAGCCATAAACCCCGAGTGGCCACTGGGGAGAAAGTCCATAATTGACCTGCCCTAATAATGGTACACAAATATTTTATGGGCCATAGGGGTAAACGTGTGATAGTTTAAGGGCCATGGGTGTAATTTACTCAACAAGTGTAATTATAAATACAACCTTGAAATGGCTGCAAGTGAATTTCAGTAATTACACAAAGATTTGCAATCAACTTATAAACTAATATCTCCGGAACCGCCGGATTACTTGCGCCTTTGCTCGACCAGTATGAAGCTCTATGTTCAACCCTATCACCACGCTCCAATGTATTTCGAATGCTTTCTTCAGGATAGTTATCAGTGCTAGATGCACCAATGGCCTTCATTATGCAATCACTTGTTATTGAAGAGGAGAGGCCTCGAACTAAAAAGGCATATACTCGATGATCTCTCATTAGAAACAGCTGTTCTATAGAATTTTTGGACCTAGCTTCTATAGGTTCTATCATAGCCTCAATAACAGGAGCAACACTCGATATTTCAGGGAACATTCTTAAACAGAGCAGCTTACAGAGGCCATTTGCAATCACTGCATATATAGATCGTAAACCCGTTCAAAAATTAATTCGATAATAAAGCATGGTAGATTTAATGTATATGTTTTCTACATCTTTTATTCATGACTAGGCATTGTCAGTACCAAATATCACGGTGACAGTTTGAGATAAAAATATTGTATAGAAAGCATAATAGTTAAAAGAACTTAAAATTCAATAATTATAGCAGACAAGGTTCTAATTTTTTCAAAAAATGCATTCCAAATCTATAGCCCCCACCAAATCTTATACTAAAATTCTCTCTCATCACACACACAAAAAAACAGAAAAACATTATGGTGAGTCAATTTGCACGGTGGATAAAAAGGGAAGAAAAACAAATGAACTAATTAATACTTTTGGGTATTGTTAAAGGCACCATGAAATTGCTACCTTAAACATGGTGCTAGGAAGTAATATCTACAGTGCCCTCAGCAACAACCAAATTAGTTGGATTGTTCGAATCATATCTGTAAATCCAGAATCTTAGTTACATCTAAACAATCCTATAATTCCCAATGGCCTTAACTTAAGTTCTCTTTAACTTCCCTCTTGCCTTTTCCGCTCCACATTGCACATTATGAAACCAATTCAGACGATTTTCCTGCCAAGTTGCTCTAATATCCCACAAATGCATGCGTTTTGTTATTCTTATTCTATCTTTTTCTATGAAAACCCTGCTCATCCATCTCCAATTCCTCATTTCAGCTTCATTCAATTTTTCAGTATATTGATTCCTAACTCCCAATGATTTGAACATCAAAAGATAACCAATAAGTCTAATCCTATGGCTATTTAATAAAATTTCTCTGCCAACTTGGCAGAAGGGAATATGGTCATAAACATTACAAAAAGTAGTTCTCCATCTTGAAGTTCCTGCTTTCATTCTGCGGTCACATGCCCCCCAAATAAATAATTGACCTGAGCTTTAAGTATAAATATCTCAGCAGAAGTGTCTGCAAAACTCAATTATATAAAATTACTTGATAAAACTTATTAAGTTATTTATAAGTTAATATATTATGGCTATTTTATTTGGTTATGTGGTCAGTGGTCTATTTCTTTCCAATTATCACTTATGGTTCCGGAGTTGCTTTTGGAGCTGTGCAAAAAACTTAATTACATTGTTCCTTATTCTGGCTAGGAGATTGATGCAGAACGAATGTTAAGAAAGCTGCCATAACACTAGATTAACGTTGAACCAGTGACAAGAATAAATTTCCAAAAGAGATGAGCACAAATTAAAGAATATCAGAACTTTAAGACGAAATAAAATAAAATTTATTAATTCCAACAAAGGGAATTATTGATTTTTTTATTATTAATTCATTCCAGTCTTCTTAATAATGTCGAGCTTACACCATATTTACGAAATTACAAGATAACATCCTAATTCTACTACTAGTAAAAATAAATAATGTCATAATACTGTTACTTTGACTAAAATAACCTTAATAATAAAACTAATCCCACTTCTCCTAACTTACATTACTTATCACCCTAAACCCTAAATTAACTACTAATAAAGCGCATAAACAATTCCTAAACTATCCTCTTTTCTCTTATCACATTCCTGATTAGAGACTTTCTTGGCAATCTACTAGTTTGGAAACATACTATTATTGCATAATTTGACTCCCATTCAACTAAATAGTCAAGGGAACCAACTTTTTAGAAGATCAATCAAGTTTCTCGTAGTATCTTTAATTAAGGACCTTCCATATGAAAGGAGATAGATAAGACTTGAATGCACAGGTGATGCATTAATAAACTATAGAATTTATAATTATTTAATATTCTTACAATATAATAAACCATCGATATTCTCCACTAACTTCTCCCCCCGCCCAGAAACTAAAAATCTACTAATTACCTTCGTATAAATTCCTACCATAAGCCCATTGACTATATGATTACAAGTATATGCATCCAATCAGAGAGTATACCTCAAGTGTGTTTTGCATTTATGAATTATAAAAATAAATTGAGTTAAAATAAAAATGTTTTGCAACATAATAACAAGTGGAATAGAGTTTTTAAAAAAGAAAATTCACAACTGTACCAAATGTAAAACATAGAATCATAGTTACAAGAAAACACTGGTACCCTAGAGACATATTGGTATACACATACCAAAATATGGTACATATTGGGTTCATACACACTAAAATCCGCAACACTACAAATAACTTTCTATTTCTTACCTCAGGATTGTGTTCTATGGAAACATGGATAAAAAGAAAATAGAGAAGTTATAATATGTGGAATCTATAACAAATAGGATCGCCTTGTCATGATAAGATGATCAAAAACTTCAAATATAATTGTTTGACGTATTAACGTGGATTGTTTTGATTTAAGACCCCTTAGTTGAATTGAAAGCTTTTGCATCCTACCCATAATTATAAGGGTAAGTAACTCTTTTGAACCAATCAAGCATCTAGACGCAGGTAATATTCTTGTTCCCGTTCCATATAGAGACTCAAACCATGTTATAGGTAACATTGCAATTTATATGCTTCAATAAATTTGCATGAATAATTAATCAATCTACGGTATGCATTCCTGTTACCATTCCCATTCCAATTCCATGTACTCAAAACAAAGAGCTTTCTAGGTAAACACTGATTTTGAATAATTATAAACAATGAATGAAGTCCTAGTGGATTTCCAGTTTCAGCAGATATTCAATTTTACTCAGAAAAATGAGAATTTTGAGGGAAAGTTTTTAGCTTGTGTTCTAGTTCACTAGCTTAAACACAGTTCCTCAAAGTTACAGTGCCCTCACACACATTGACACGCCAGGCAAAATGGAAGTGCAGACTTCCATAACTTTCTTATTAAAAGAAGAAAATATGGCATTCTGACTCATAAATAGGGTATAATAATTCAAGCATTCGTTGCAAAGTGACTTACTACCTCCAAGCAACCACTTCGTCAAGCCCATTCGGTTAGCAGAGTAATTGGTAGAGAAAATGCAAAACCAAAAAGACTTTTGCAACTTGGGGCAATATATTAAGCAAAAACATCTGATCATGGGAATCCAAAAGCATATTAAGGGGAATAAATTGGACAATTTTAAAAATACTACACTTATATTCTGTTTGTATGTAAGAAATGGGCAGAAAAGAAAAGAAAATGGAATAAATGGTCTCATTCAATCTGTCTGGAAATTTAACGACAAAAAACAGAGAAATGAAAGGGAGTGTGCTCCCTGCATCCGATTCTTTCTCTTGCAGAAACTGAAAAGTATTAGACAGCAAGAGAGAAAATTTCAAAAAGTTAGTCCCCCAGAAAAACTTCCATATATGGGTTTTGCCTATACATGTGCAGGAGTCTATTGTTTAAATAAAGGAAGAGTAAATTGGTACACAAACTTATTACAAACTTGTTTCCCTTTCTTTCCGTTCTCTCAAATTCCCAAATATTAGTAGGTAAACCTAGACTTTCAAAAGGAAAAGAAAATCACATTCCTTTGTTCCCTACTATTTCATGTTCTCTCACATACTCCCAAACATAGTGGTTATAAGAGTCCATAAAAGCCAACACACTGAAGATTTATGAAGAAGCTTTATAATTAAACTTTTAGAGCTCACCAAATTGTCTCCAGGAGCTTGATACCGTGCTGACACGGACAAGATCAGCCGGGTCTTCCAAGCACATGATGATTTTTATAGACATATCAGGTCCAAGATATTGTATGAAATCAACATAACCCTCCATTCCAATTGAATAACAGAAATACTACACAGCCTTTCCACTATCAAATTCACACCTTTCGAATTCCTTCAAGGACCTAATTGAATTAACAATGAAGAATCATAAGTAGGCGTATTTATACTTATATATACAATCAATACAATCAGACAGATTGAACAAATAATACAGAGCCCTCACAAAATATATATATATATATATATATAAATCATAGTGCACACATAGTAGTGACATTTGTATCGCTATATGCTATATCCCTAAGTGATTATCCAGAACTTAAATCGTAAGTTTAGAATGGAAATTATCTGAATTTTATACTACTCTGCACACACAGTGATGACAATTGTATATCTATCTACCTGTATGCTAAAGTGACATCCAGAAATTTATTTCCAATTTGAGAACAGAAAATAATTGAATTTTGTACTACTCCCAAACATAGTAGTAACAGTTGTATACCTATATACTCTATCTAACTAATTATCCAGAAATTTAATTCCAAGTTCAGAATGCAAGACATTCGAATGTCGTACTCGAATGCAAGAATACATATAAATTAGTGGGAAAAAAAAATCAACATACGATTAAATGTGTTTGTAGAGAGAGTAGGGAAATGAAAAAGTATGGAGAAAAGGAAGTACCTTTGAGATCTAAAACAAAACCCTAAGAGAGAGAAAGAGAAAGTGGAGCCAAAATGGCGAAAGCAATTATTGGTTGATGGGGAATCCCACACTTCTAGCCAATTTACCTAACTTCAACTTAAGCAACGAAATCTAATCTGCGACAGACGAAGCCAGAGAGCACCGACATAAAATATGTTCAATAGATTCCGGCTCACAATCACACACCAGGCACGATTGAGCTTCAATGTTGAGAGAAAATTTGCAAATAGCCACCAACTTGAGGGTTAAATTTGTCAATTCTTCGTATCTCATTTTCATAGCTCTAGTTATTCATCTGAGTAATACAATAATCTGTAGGCAATAATTGAAGCAGCATAAACATATATACGTAAACTGTGCATTTGAAATACTACGGATAGACTCATGTGAAGTGCGGACTTTAACAACCGTTATCGGGGTCTTTATTTCTAGCCAACTCGGGATCTAGCTAATTGTGAATCAAACGTTGTGTTTTACGTATCGGGGTAGAGCCAAAAAAATTCTACAAAATGGGGGCACTTTGGTAAATTTCTTATATACTACGGCTCCGTATGCTAGTAATATTGAAAATGAACAGCTCCGAATGATAGTAACATTGAAAATAAAAAGAAAAATGATTAATTTGAGTGTGAAGATAAAAAATAAGTCGAGACATATGGTGAAATACTCTCTATGGGATACTCATTTTTGTGAGTATATGTATTTCATCTTTTTTTAATGTTTTGTGAAAAAAATTTCTTTACTACTACCCAAAGAAATTTTTTTTATAGAAAAAGCCAAAAAGCAATAGTTTTCTTGCCATATTACTCAACTTATTTTTTATTTTCTCACCCAAATTAATTAAATTTATATTCATTTTCCATGTTTCTATCAAACATAACCTAAAATTTGTCCTTTTTAGTTTTTGTACATAACTTTTGGAATACAATTTTTTTTAACATGATGTTCTTATACAAAAAGCAATGAGTCTATAAATACGTAGTAAATGAGATCAATTATTGATCTTTGTATTCCAAAAAAAATAAATTATATTAGGGTGGTAGTAAAAGCATCTTAAAAATTCACTTTAAACACTCATTTTTAAGGGACCCATATTTTAATTTTAAATTTGTAAGAGCACATGTATAGTTTAGGCATCATAATAATAAACACATATTTAAAACAAAACATTATATTTGCGACAAACATTTGGTCACTAAATTTCGACAATAAAAATTAATCTTTTTCTAAAATTAATCAGAGTCCTTAAACTCTTTGGCCCCTTGTTCAACTTATCTATTCAAGAACCAAAAAAACCGTAGCTTTATATTAACATCTTAAAGTAACAAATCAACGTGTGAATGACTTTAAAAATATAAAAAAAACCAAAAAATCAATTTTTGTGACAAAGGTTTGTTTGTTTAGAAGGAGTTTTGGCGAAATAGTAAAGCCTTGCTAGTTTGAGATACTTAAACACATGTATAGCTCAAGATCTATCTCACTCTATGCACGCGAGTATATGTAAATACATATACGTGCAATGCTATATAGAGTTTTGCATGTAAATTCATTTATATCTGTATATTCATACATGTATATGTAGGCCATAATTAATGGGTCATTTCAGTTAATTTACTTTACATCATAAGTAAGTAAAAATGAATTGAAGAGGAAAAATGATTTTCAAAGATAACATAAAATAAATCGGATTTTTCCAAAACAAAAACAAATAATTGGTTTAGAACACAAGAGGCAAAAGAATCAACATACACCACCGATTATGTCAACATCCTAGTCAGACGGCGATCAAAGCAACTCAAACCATATGTAGGAATTGGTAGGATTGAAGCTGTCGGTCAAAGTAAAATCATATCAAAACATTATATTTATGATCTCATCAATTTTTTAATGCCAATTTCTTGAGCTGGGTTCAAATCGTTATATATAATATGCCTTCAAAAAGAAGAAGTCGTGTTGAATTGACGTTGACGAAAAAAAGATGCAACAATGAAGTAAAGAGAAAAATTCATGGGTTTAATTGAGATATTAGGGTGCGTTCAAAACACATATCCTAATTAAATAGATTACCCTTATTCAATGCATTTTCGAAAGTAATATATAGGGTGCCGGTAAAAGTACCATGATATTTCAATTTATTACCCTTTTTTATAAAAAGAGTGTTTAAATTGAAATATCATGGTACTTTTACCGGCACCCTATATATTACTTTCGAAAATGCATTGAATAAGTATAATTTCCACTTTCCTTCTATGAGTTTCCATAAGCAAGTGTTTAATTTCTGAAATAACCTTGTTTATTTTCTTAGAGAGTCGTCCTATGTTTTAACGGATAGAGTGGGTTCTGAAAATAAAACTTAATTTTTTTTTCTAATAATAAAAAAGGCACAAGAAAATATTAAAATGGGAGTTTAGAAGAAAAATAACAATGGAAGAGACCCTTTGTCATAAATCCAACTTGCGATAGAACGTGGAGGTCGGGTGTCTTACAAATGTATCAATCGATGAAACAATGTTTAGACTTTAGTACGATGAAATAACTCAGCATTTATATATATATATATATATAGACAGCCCAGCGGAAGTCGCCGGTGGAATTGCTTAATTATATTAGTGCTACTCTGGCCAACTAAAGATATATTTGAATTATAACAGCTAATTGTTGGTTTAATTTTCAATTTTCTTATTTTTTGGAAGCAAAAAAGGTAACCTATATATTTTCTAATTCTCAGAGACAGCTTAATTAAACATGACTGTTATTTAATGAACATGCCTCTTTCTATTATAGACATGCGATTATCATGAGCATTTATGTATTAGACATAATTAAGGATATTATGTATGTTAAAAAAATTATGCAATTTTAAATATAAAACTGATATAATCCAACATCGAGTCCTGTGATATCCACAGTGTCCTTAAAACAGTTACGTCGCGGCTCGGGTTGTGCTTAGATACTGCTTAACGACGCCTGTTTCCCAGGATAAAACGATGGTTCAGTTGTGCTTTAGCACGCAAGCACACTGACCGAACTGAAAAAATTCTTGAACTCACCACCGGATATCGAAGCCTACTGTCTAGAGAGGAGAAGAAAACAAGTGAGTGTAGAGATTTCGAGAATTCGATTGTGTGTGTGTGAGGGAAGAGCCATGATCTCCTTTTTAATTCAAATTGGAGAGAATAATGACCATTAACATGGTCATTAATCCAAATCCGTTTCTCAAAACTGATAATTTAAGTGACAATTTAATTGGGATAAATGCATGAGTTTCAAATTCAAATTTGGAAAAAATTAAATTTTCGGGTGCAAAACTTAGCCCGCGCAAGGCTCACTTTTCGGTCCGGCATTCGTGTCCGCAGGTGCGGGCACACACGAGCCGCAATGGTTTCAGGCTTATTTCGGTCCGTGATTTGCACCCCCCCCCTGCGCGCCTGTGTGCGCGAGAGAGAGCCTCTTATCTTGAATCATTCAATAAGGCATTCCTATGAGCTTAGTTATAAGCCCATATAATTTTTTCCATCTTTCCTATGTGGGACTACCCACTTTCATTGCATTTCCCAACTTCAACTTGCTCACTTTGGGTGACAATTTCTCATTCACCACTTAACCATTTTGAGCATATAATTACACAATTTAGATGTACTCACGTAGGAGAACACAAATATATTAAGACCTTTCACAACCGAGTGCAAAGTCTTATTACAATTTTGCCCTCAAAATGGTAGAAAATGAGTTTTCTAATACCCATTTTTCTAACAATTCCCCACATGAATGATAATTGGAGACCAACTGCTCGAAAAGAGATGGTGGTAAGATTCGACGGTCGAAACCTGCATAGGATAGGTAGGTTTTCCCTTTGAACCCTCCCTTGTGATATTATGTTTACTTTACTAACTAAATAGTAGACGCGAAGTCCTTGAACTATTCTGTCATTTATGTAAATGATGACATAACTCACACAGGAATTTTCCTTAAACATTTCAGTTCTCACTATTATGTTCGTTAATGGCCATGAACATACGCCTGGTTCTGTAAGAGTTTACAAGAATTGCACCCTAAACAATTCCCTTGGAAGCGGCCCTTCTTCCCTTTTACATAGGTGATCTCTTAATTAAGGGTAACCCGCCTTACCCCGCTCGATTTCTCGACGCATAAGAATCATTAAAAGCTTAGCTTAACCTTATCCATACGAGCATCACTGTTTAATCATAGGAATGGGTTTGGAAGAATCCCCACAGTGATTCAACACCGTCTTTATAATTTAGTTGTCCCTTTTGAACCTACATCTTGGGATCTCCAGTCACGTAGGTTGGGTATCCACTATAAAGACTTATTACTTGATGGGCTTTAACCCCATTCCCCTCGATAATTTCTCAACTAGCTCTCGATTCAACCCTTTAGTTAACGGATCCGCGATATTATCTTTAGATTTTATATAGTCTATAGATATAATTCCAGTTGAGAGTAGTTGTCTGATGGTATTATGTCGTCGACGAATATGTCTAGACTTACCATTATACATATTACTCTGGGCTCTACCAATTGCAGATTGACTATCTGAATGAATGCAAATTGGAGGCACATGCTTTGTCCATTATACGAGCTATGTTCTCCATCACATTAGCTTGATGATTCTTCTTCGGGAACCTGCAGTCCGAAGACTTATGACCTGTTTTACCACAATTAAAACATTTGCCTTGAAATTTAGGCTGAAATTTATGCTTAGAGATTCCTCCCTTAGGACCCATATGGATTCCTTTACCCTTTTCCTTTTTCTTTGAGCTTTGGCCATGTTCAACAACATTAGCCTTAGCCCCCAAACCATTACCATTATTACCATTGCCATTACTATTACCATTGCCTTTTCCTCCACCATTTCCAGCCTTTTTCAGTTTTAATTTATTTTCCTCTTCAATTCGAAGTTTAAGAATTATATCTTCAACTGACATTTCTTTTCGCTTATGTTTTAAATAATTTTTAAACTCATTCCATGATGGTGGCAATTTTTCGATAATAGAAGCTGTTTGAAAGCTTTCACTTAGATTCATTCCTTCAGAATGTATCTCATGCAAAATCAGTTGTAGCTCTTCAACTTGGCTCACAACAGTTTTAGAATCGACCATCTTAAAATCAAGAAACCGGCCAACAATAAATTTCTTGGCACCGGCGTCCTCAACTTTATACTTGTGGTCCAAAGCTTCCCACAGTTCTTTGGCTGTTTTCTTGTCACGATACACATCATACAGTGAATCTGACAAGCCATTCATAATTGTGTTTTTCGCCAAGTAATCAGAATGGTTCCAAGCATCAGCTGCACTGACTGCTTGAATATCTTGGGAACCTTCTTCAACTACAGGTTTTTCCTCGGTCAAGAACCGAGCCAGATTCAACGTGGTCAGATAGAACATCATCTTCTGCTGCCAACGCTTGAAATTCTGCCCAATGAATTTCTCAGGTTTTTCGCCCTTGACCGGAGTAGTCGGTGGTTTAGCAGCCACAGCGGGCACAGCAGCCACAGCGGGCACAGCAACAACATTGACTGGATCAGTCATTTTTTTTTCTACACAAAGAGTAGTACACAATCAGGTTTCAACAAGAATACTAAACTGCAAATTTTAATTTAGCAATAACTGTTTTAAGATTGTTAAAAAAATTATGCAATTTTAAATATAAAACTGATATAATCCAACATCGAGTCCTGTGATATCCACAGTGTCCTTAAAACAGTTACGTCGCGGCTCGGGTTGTGCTTAGATACTGCTTAACGACGCCTGTTTCCCAGGATAAAACGATGGTTCAGTTGTGCTTTAGCACGCAAGCACACTGACCGAACTGAAAAAGAAATGATGAATGCTATGTTAATAAGTTCAGGTTTACCACCAAACATGTGGGGAGAAGCCATTCTTTCGGCTAACTATCTTTTAAATAAGGTACCTAAAAAGAAGGAAGAGAAAACCCCATATGAATTATGGAAAGGAAGGAAGCCTTCATATAATTACTTGCGAGTGTGGGGATGTTTGGCTAAGGTGGCAGTGCCTCCACCTAAAAAGGTCAAAATAGGGCCAAAAACTGTTGATTGCAATTTTATTGGATATGCAGAAAATAGCAATGCTTATAGGTTTCTTGTGCATGAATCTAATATACCTGATATACACAAGAACATGATTATGGAATCAAGAAATGCATCGTTCTTTGAACATGTATTCCCATGTAAGCCAAAAGAAGATTCAAGTTCTTCAAAACGACCCCACGAGATCACTAATAAGGATTCTCTTGAAAAAGAAGATGAGCAAATTGAGGAAGAACCTAGACGTAGCAAAAGAGTTAGGACGGAAAAAACGTTTGGTCCAGATTTTCTGACCTTTATGTTGGAAGGCGAACCTCAAAGTTATAAAGAAGCCGTGAGCTCGACAGAAGGCCTTTTTTGGAAAGAAGCCATTGATAGTGAGATCAATTCCATTCTACAAAATCATACTTGGGAACTAGTGGATCTTCCACCAGGTTGTAAACCATTAGGATCTAAGTGGATTTTTAAGAGGAAAAGAAAAGCAGATGGATCAATAGATAAATACAAGGCCAGGCTTGTAATCAAAGGTTATAGGCAAAAGGAAGGCCTTGACTATTTTGATACTTATTCTCCTGTAACGAGAATAAACTCCATTAGAATGGTACTTGCGATTGCTGCCTTACGTAATCTACAAGTACATCAAATGGATGTAAAAACTGCTTTCCTAAATGGAGATTTAGAAGAAGAAATTTACATGGATCAACCCGAAGGGTTTTCTGCCCCTGGACAAGGAAAGAAAGTATGTAAATTGGTAAAATCGCTATATGGGTTGAAGCAAGCACCAAAACAATGGCATGAGAAGTTCGATCACGCTATGATTGCGAGTGGTTTTAAAATAAACGAGTGTGACAAATGCGTTTATATCAAAGACACTGAAAGTGGATATGTTATGGTGTGCTTGTACGTAGATGATATGCTTATTATTGGGAGCAATGATAAGATGATTCAATCTACAAAAATCATGTTGAATTCGAGATTCGAAATGAAAGATATGGGTTTAGCTGATGTGATCCTAGGGATTAAAATTATAAGAACTCCTGATGAGCTCATTTTGAATCAGACTCATTATATAGATAATATTCTTGGAAAATTTGATAAAGATAATTCTGGAGTTGCAAGAACACCAATAGATTTATCTCTACATTTATCTAAGAATAAAGGAGAGAGTGTTTCACAAGTAGAATACTCTAGGGTGATAGGCAGTCTAATGTACTTAATGAGTTGTACAAGACCAGATATAGCTTATGCAGTGAGCAAACTAAGCAGATATACGAGTAATCCCGCAATTGACCATTGGCAAGCAGTTATGAGAGTGTTAAAATACCTGCGATTTACTCGTGATTATGGACTGCACTACTCTAGATATCCTGCTGTGGTTGAAGGATACAGTGATGCAAACTGGATATCAAGTGAGAAAGACTCCAAATCCACTAGCGGATATGTATTTACGTTAGGAGGAGGAGCCGTTTCATGGAAATCCTCAAAACAAACGGTGATAGCTAGATCCACTATGGAATCTGAGTTTATCGCACTAGACAAATGTGGGGAGGAGGCTGAATGGCTACGTAACTGTTTTAAGATTGTTAAAAAAATTATGCAATTTTAAATATAAAACTGATATAATCCAACATCGAGTCCTGTGATATCCACAGTGTCCTTAAAACAGTTACGTCGCGGCTCGGGTTGTGCTTAGATACTGCTTAACGACGCCTGTTTCCCAGGATAAAACGATGGTTCAGTTGTGCTTTAGCACGCAAGCACACTGACCGAACTGAAAAAATTCTTGAACACACACAATCGAATTCTCGAAATCTCTACACTCACTTGTTTTCTTCTCCTCTCTAGACAGTAGGCTTCGATATCCGGTGGTGAGTTCAAGAATTTTTTCAGTTCGGTCAGTGTGCTTGCGTGCTAAAGCACAACTGAACCATCGTTTTATCCTGGGAAACAGGCGTCGTTAAGCAGTATCTAAGCACAACCCGAGCCGCGACGTAACTGTTTTAAGGACACTGTGGATATCACAGGACTCGATGTTGGATTATATCAGTTTTATATTTAAAATTGCATAATTTTTTTAACAATGTATACTATTTAGACAAAACTTGTTTGTATAAAAATTCAGCTTATAAATTTTGAACTGCTGAATCCGAGCGTGGGGTTTAGATTGTTAAGTACTTAATTTAGAGTTTCAATTGCAAAAACTAAAACATTGAAGTGAAAATTGCAATTGACCCTTTAACATCATGGTTAAATTTGTCAATTATTATAATAATAATAATAATAATAATAATAATAATAATAATAATAATAAAATGTTAAAAATAATAATAGGGCTCACATCCATGGGTTGGCCTAGCGCTAAAGATGTGGTATTTAATTAAAATGACAAAAATACCTTTAATTCTATCTAACTTAATAGAGAAATTAGACGGAAAGCGTTAAAGTGAGATGTGGCCAATAAATAAGGCTTATTTTTTAAGTTTGAGGATCAAAATGAAATTGAGTGAATAATGTAAGGACACTAGGATAGTTTACTCATGTTTAAAAAAAGACAAAAAACATGAACTTCTACATTTAACGGCCAAGAGTGGCCAGCTAAACGTTGCAAAAATATTACGGTGGCTAGTAGCTTGCCGCTATTGAAAAGTTGGCCAGGACGGGCAAAGGGAAAAAAAAAAAACTTCTAATTATCGAAAGAACCATTTTATACCATAAATTATACTCATTTTTTCTTCCGCTTCTCCATAAAAGCAAACAAAGGAGCTTAAATTATTTTATCAAGTTTATAAATTAAGGAGAAGGTTCAACTTACACCAAATGTAAAACTAAAAACTTTTACACCTGTTAATATTCATTAATCTATCCGTTTGATTAATCTGTCTTTTATAACAAAGATACATGCAAAAAAAATTAATCGGATTTACAAAAGTCTATCATCGTAATAATGTTATATATTAAATTACAAGCCTTATAAATTTAAATAAAACTAAGCATATTTATTAAATAGTTACAAATATTTGACTATTTTTAAACTTTTCATGCTTGATAAATGTAATAAAAATAGCTAATCATATGGTGGAATTGATGAATTATGAATCTGAAAAAAAAGTTATAACTGGGTGTAAAAACTATTTAATCATATAATTTAAACATTGCCCATAAAATAGGAATGCATAAAATAGCACTCATTTTATATTGTATCACACCAATTTTATCCTTTATCAACTTCTTTTAAAACCCTTTAAAATGTTTGTACTCTAAAAACTTAGATCGGATTTTATTAAAAAGTGCTCCTTCTCACTATTTAAGATTTCACATTTGATTTTTATATTTTTTAAATGAATACTCTAGTTTCATTGAAATAAATAATTTATAACAAAACTTTCTTATTGCAAGGTCAATTGTTTTCTAAAGCTGTGAATAGACTTTGATGTGAGACATCTAAAAAAAAATATTAGTCTTAATTTGAAACGAAAGTATATATATTTAAAGCTTATTCATTGATATTTATAAATAAGATTGATTGTGATCATAAATTAATAATAAATTACGAATAAAAGAAAAAAAAGAATTAACGTCCTATATGATGGACTACTCTGTGCATTTGTATCTCATTGACCATTTTAATTTTTATATAAGAGTTTGTACATTTGATTTTACGGCATCTCCAACAAGCTTTTCAATGATTAAAATATAATTTTTTTAAAAAGTCATTTAAGCAAAATTGGCTCCAATAAAAATAGGAAAATTGAACTCAAGAGTTTCCACAGCTGTAAGGTCAAATTTGAAACTGTGTGGGTATGTGCATGATCTCAAGTTCGATTCCTTACTGCATGAAATCTTTTTTGGGCCACGACCCCGAAGAAGAAGAAGTAAAATTGACTATATCTTGAAGTCATTATTTCTCTTCAAATTTGGCTAGTGAAAAAGTACTCTTCAAATTATTTTTTTGAATATTTTATTTGAATGAAGTTTATATTAGTCAAACAAGATACCAACCTTATTAATGGTTAAAACCAAAAAAATATTAAAACATTATTATTTGAATAGTATGTTGGAGTCATTTAAAAGTGTTCTTCAAAAGTCACTCTTCAAATTGCCATATCGGTCAACAAAATGCACATTTGAAGAGTTTGAGAGCATCTCCAAAAAGCTCTTGAAAGGATTAAAATGCAATTTTTTTGAAGAGCCACATAAGTAAAATTTGTTCAAACAACATTATTTGTAAAAGTAATTCTCTCTTTTCAAATTTGACTAGTGAAAAAATGCTATTCAAAATTTTATTTTTTTGAATATTTTTTTTGTGTGTTGATCAAACAAGACACCAACTTCATTTAAAATATTACCTTTTGAAGAACTTGTTATGTGAAAATATTCATTACAAAGTTACTCTTCAAATTGTTACATAAATCAACAAAATACATAATTAAAGAACCATTTTTAAAACAATTGTTGAAGATGCTCTAATATATAATTGGAGATTTTGTTTTTAATTTCTTAATGCAACAATGCATGCCAAGGATTTATCAACTTTCTACCCATTCCTTCTTTTTTTATTTATTTATGTAGATTTAAACAACATTTATTTACTTCGCGACTTGTAAGCGTATCAGATGATAAAGATAACAAAAGGTTAAAAAGCCGTGGTTAATCCGTGAACCAAAAATTGGGTTAATTGCACCTTTTAGTGAAGCACCGTGTTTTTGAAGAAAGTTGCAACAAAATGTGATGAACACTGTAAAAATAAATCAAAGTCTTTTCATTTACAACGCCAACCAAAGACAGCATTAAATAACAAGTAATAATGGTACTAGACATTTTACACACCAAGACCGCCAAACTCTCTTTAAAAGTTGCAGAATTAAAGTACAATTTTGCACATAGTAGGATCAAGAAATCTAAAAACACAAGTGCCCATATAATAGCAACACAGAGCTTGATGCCCAAGACACGGTTAACAGTTACAATACACCATTGATATGGTCACTTAAAACTTTCAACAAACAGCGACTGTTCATTAATATCCTTTTAACATACTAATCACCTCCAACTTGTCTCTTCCATGAGTCTTCCACAATCAATTCATCAACTCCCCAGTCCTCATAACTGCAAATTCGGAATAAAAAAAAAAGAAAATAATTTTTGTTTAAGAGGAAGTATTATGATATTAAGGAAGAAGAAGAAAGCAACTTATAAATCTTACCTTCCATCGGGGAGGTAGCGGCGGATTGTGAAGGGTATCTTCCTTTGTCGAAGCTCCTTCATGGCAATCTTTAAACAAATGCAGAGAGAAAATATCATGAAAAAGAAACAATTCGTGAAGAGGAAAGAAGTTCAACACCATCAAAACGCATAGGAATGTATCTGTATGGAGTACAGACTACGCCTGTGCATAAATATGTGTGTGTATATATATATATAGACAACGCAAAAACGTTGGATTACTTTTCTAAACTTTAAAATAAACAATTCTGTATCACGGTGGATGAGATTCTGTAAACAAAAATTACACAATCATATAATCCCTCTGCCCGAAATAAAGTTTGGCCTTGTCATGCTTCAATGTTTCATTGATCACCAAAACTACCTGGTGGTGATTATTATTCTTTTTGGTATTTATCAAGTATTATTCCTATTTTATTAATTGACCACGATAAAAAGAAACTTACCTAATTTTTGTTTTGTAATTATTTGTCATTATAGTGACAAGGAGTCTAATGATCAAAATATATGATCTTTTTTAGTTTTTTGTATGTTTCCAACACTGAAGGATTGGATCTTTATTTCTTGCTTAATTTCTCTTCTTGCTTTTTCTTTAGCTCATCCTTCTGCCGTGCTCTTTGCAAAAATGAATATAGTAACATCCATATATATATATAATATAGTCACTTGAAGAAACACCACTGGATAAACCTTTATCTGATAATTGCCGCAAACTTAAATAGTTGCCAAGCACAGAACCTGTAATTGATTATTTCCCCAAATTACATGAACTTCATGAAAACCTCTATCCCCTGATATTGTTGGCTCTCTTTGGGTACCGACGCAAAAATATTTTAAGCATAGGGAAGTGTCAAAAAGAAGAAGAAAGTATTAGTTTGTTTTGGACTTTATTATTTTTTTTATTATTAGATCTTCGTGTTTTCTTCTTATGTCTTTTGTGAGGTGGATGACTTGTCCACTCATTTTCTATATATCTGCATCTTAATAAATTTTTACTCGTTTCTGATTACAAGAAATCAAAATAAAAAATCATCCTCCTTTAAACATCAAAACTAATGGTGAGGTCTCAAATAGTCAGTTCAAAAACACACACATATATAAACAAAGGAGTTATATGCATGCCAAGTGATGCATAAACAACATGGTTGGTAGCTTAGAAGTAACATTTGAGCCTGTAAAAGTGGAAAGGCAAAAGAACATAAAAATGAAGGTCAATTCTACTTAGATCCGCACTTTGACAAATATCAAGTCAGACCCCGTGTTACTAACCCTAACCTCCCAGAGTTTTGATAATGTCTCTAGATTTCCTGATTTTTTTTAACATGAATACACCTGGTTTTCAACCTTTTTTTTTTGGGGGGGTAGGAAGGAGGGAGGGGGGGGGGGGGGGGACTGGGGTTCCCCATGTTCAAACCGTGGTGAGCATGATGCCAACCACTTGGTTGCAACCCGGGTATACAGAGACCTCCATTGTATTAACAAACACTTGAAAGTTATAAATGGACATTGTACTTTCTTTATTAACTTAATAAAAATACCGTAAAATAAACAAAAAATAATAATAAATGTCCTTCATAATGAACAGTGAGAAAAAGTTGGTTGTTTTTTAATCTTTTAGGCTCCGTTTGATTGCAAAGATGGAAAAGGAAAATAAATTTAGCTAGTTTGTGTGAAAAAAACAAAAAATAAGGTGAGAGATGTTACTCATTTTATGAGTATATATCATCCATCTATCAATGTTTTTGGTGGAAAATTTTTACTCACCACCAAGTAAAGAAAATTTCTTCATGGAAAAACTTAAAAATCAAAAGGATATCACCTCCATCACTCAACTTATTTTCTATCTTTTCACTAAAACTAGCTCAATTTATTTTCTTTTTCCACCTTACAATCAAACGGAGCTTTAAAGTAAAATGTTTGGTAAGTGAGGAAAGTATTAGGTTGACAAATGGTTTTGTTCAACGAGAGGTACTGGCAAAACTATTAAAAAACCGTGGGAGGTTTCTCGCTTTTCGCGAAACACAAGGGATGTTGCTGGATTTTTGAAAAACGGACGCAGGAGGTCTCGGTGGAATTTACCCAAATATGAAAATTGAATTCATCGCATCATGAATCTCTGAAGTTACCTCAAGTGGGTCAGTTTCGCCTTCTAACTCAACCATCACAGGGGCATTCATGCTGCACAAAGAAAACGAGAAGTTACTATGAGAATAATCTACTAGTCCCAAAATGATTCCAGACCTAGGAGCCTTCATGCTGGAAATCAAGATTCTTTATTAATGGCTATAGATTGGTTTATGGAATTCATTTTCGTTAACGTATTGTTTGTCTTTGGAAGTCTTTGTAATCACATAATTTTCAATACAATTTCATATTCTGAAATTTCACTCTACAGAAAGAAAAAGAACCTGATCTGAAGGGCACGGGTACCCAATATTCTTGCACGTTCATACTTTGTCATATATTTTGATGTCTTCCGAGGACGTTCTTTTTGTTCCTCTTCCTGTTTATCTTCACCTTCTACAAGAGCGTCAGGAACATCATCCTCTTTATCCGCTTCCAACTCCTCCTCTGCACCTTCCTGTAAATTAACTCAAAATGTAATCAGACCAAAATTAGTACAAAAATAGAAATAACTTTACATACGTATATATATACATTAAAAAGATGTCAGAATTCAGTTGAAACATTTCTTACATCGGGCTCGGGCTCCATTGGCTCATCATCATATCTACAACCAAAGATTTTTTCAATATAAGATAATAAAAATAATTATGGATTTTTCTTACAATAAAACATAGTACTAAACACCAATGATGAAGATGTATAATATCATATAGTAAAAATCACTCCTTTGACCAAATCCAAGCAAAATAGACATCAATTTTAAAGGGTCTCTGACTATAAAATAGCTTTCCACAGGAAACATCTCTCTATTTCCTTTCTAAACTACCTCATACTCACCCCCTTCCCAAAAAAACTGATGTCTCAAATAAATAGTAGTCCCACTTTGGTACTTAGGAAAAAATTAACTTCCACCTCATCAATGGTTGTCCTCTAATTTAAGAACTAACCTATTCAAGGCTAAAATATGCCCCATTCAGCCTAGTTATTACCCTCTTTAAGATTCTCACACAGCTGAAAATGAGAATATCCTTCATCTTAGTATCCCCAAAATAGATAATATTAGGTTTCCATTCTTCACCACCCCCTTAAATACCTTTATTTGGTCCCGATCAATCAAGCCTCCATATTTTAATATAAGATCTGAATAATCAACTTTCTGACACAGCATGAAGAATTACTCCTCCTCTGCCTCGTTTCTCCTCTTGCAGCTTTCCTAGTTCCTCGTTTCCCCCATTGAACCACCAGCTTCTCTCTACATTCAACAGGAGATCGATCAACTACTTTTTGCGTTTATCAACTAAAACCACGATAATCTTCTTAACTCTATGTCATGAGTGGGCTGTTTAGTGCCTTGATAACTGTCAGTGTGAATGTGAGGAATGTGTGAGAGCTATAAGGAATGATATGAAAAAATTCTGTTTCTCTCTATAGAATTCTGTTCCTCCTCCTCCCTCTCTAACTCCTCCTCTCCCTCTCTAACTTCAAGATCTCTCTTCTGAACCTCTAAAGTCTCTCTTAATCTCCCTAATTTCTCTTCTTCACCTCTAAAAATTCTGTTTCTGTTCCTCTTCTTCTCTATAAACTCTCTTCTAGATCTCTTCTTAACCTCTAAACTCTCTCTTATTCTCCCTAATTTCCCTTCTTCACCTCTAAAAATTCTGTTTCTGTTCCTTTTCTCCAATTTCTACAAATCAAACCATCTAAAAATTACTTAAATCAGATCAGGAATTTACCAATTCCTAACAATTGGTATCAGAGGACTTTCACTTCAACCTAATCGCTTAAGCTCGGCTAATGGCGGAACTCGAGATTGTGCACCAGAGGATTATCACTCGCCTTGACACCTTGCAATTGTCCATAGATGCCCTTGCTGCCAACTTTGATGAGCAGTTTAGGTGGATTAGGCAGAAGTTAGATCCAAGAGGTGAAGCGTCTTCAAGTGACCCGCCAATAGCAGGTCTGAAGCAAGAAGTATTGAGCTCTGCACCTGTTCTAGATCTCGAACATAAGGAGTCTGAAATTGAAGCAGAGTGGGATCACAAGGTGGTTGAATTCGAAGTAGATCTGGTGCAGAAAGTCACCACTATTGGAACAACTAAGGAGCTTCTGGAGAAGGGGATTATAGGTTCTCCACCTCCAACAGCTAACGTGCAAGAGAGGAGTGTAAATTCAGATCTGAAAGGTACTATGAGCAACTACATAAGCACTCAATTCAATTGTAAAAACCCCAATTTAGGTTTCCCAAAGCTTAATGGTGAAAATGTCAATGGATGGGTTATGAAATGCAATCTGTTTTCTAAGCTTAATAAGTTTATTGAGGAACCGAATAATTTATATGTTGCATTGGATTTGGACAGAATAGATGCAGCATGGTTGCCAACTAAGTTCAGAACATCGGGATATTTAATTTGGCCACAGTATGAGGATGCCTTAATGGATAGGTTTTCACAAACCGCCTATGAGAATGTCCCAACCTCTCCTAACAAACAACAACCAATTGGATCGGGGATAGCTTCCCAAAATCAATTTAAAATTTTACTGTACTTGGTGTTGGAAGGGTACGCTAAACTCACTGGATCCTACTTTATTTCCAGCCTTGGAGGGAATTTGAAGAATGAGATTAAAGGAGTAGTGAGAATGTTTAATCCTCAAACCCTCTCCCATGCAATTCAAATAGCCAGACTACAAGCAGAGATAATAGCAATTGCTTATGATCAAGCAGAACAGATTGGGTGCACTAAAAAAATCAACCAATGGAATGTTTGTGATTATAATTGATGGCATCAAAACTTAGAATGCAGCCAAATGTCCTATAATTCAGTGGGAAATGGTTACAGAACAATATGAGGCAGAAATGAGACTACTGTTTGTTTGTGGCTGTGATACAAGCTTAGCAATGCAGTTGATAACTAGCCTCAATTTTTTTTTATCCTTTCCAATTATGCAGTGGGTGTGGGGCCCCGATACCCATGGTCATCAAAAAAAAAAAAATTATGTTTGGTATAGGCAGAAGACAAGCTAGAAAGATAATAACCCTCTTGAAGGACAAGGATTTTTGAAGGAGCTAAATGAAGGATGATATGGTGTATTGGGATTATGCAAAAATGATATGAAAAAATTCTCCTCCTCTAGCAATGTCTGCAGTTGATAACTAGCCTCAATTTTTTTTTATCCTTTCCAATTGTGTTTGTATAGGCGGAAGACAAGCTAGAAAGATAATGCCCCTTCAATCCTTGAGGACAAGGATTTTTGAAGGAGCTAATTGCTATAAATGAAGGATGATATGGTGTATTGGGATTATGCAAAAATGATATGAAAAAATTATCCTCCTCCTCTCTCTCTTATTCTCCCTAATTTCTCTTCTTCACCTCAAAAAATTCTGTTTCTGTTCCTTTTCTCCAATTTCTACAAATCAAACCATCTAAAAATTACTTAGATCAGGAACCAATTCTTGACACTCTATCTCCCTCCACTCCTGGACAGATAATTCCTTCTTGTTATGGAATTAAAACTTTGATTCTCACACTGAGATGAAAGATTCATGTCAAGATCGTCCATGAAATTGAACAGCTCCACTTAATGTAATGCCATACCACATAATTTCCATGATTCCCAATTAACCCAACAACCTACTAAGAGATCGAAACACTTCCTCCAACCTATCCTCAGAGAAAACAGGCAACAAATTTGTGGTTCCCATTGTAACAATATATATGATTCAATTTGTGCTTTCTCCCACGCTTCAAAGAAAGGGTAATTAAGAAAGTTCTTGAAATGAATTAGCTTCAAAGGTGACTCTTAATTTGAGACTACAGAAAGAGGAAATATCCTAGGGTAGTAATTGAAATCATAGCCCAAAGCTGCGAAGACAAATTTCTACCATGAAAAAAATCAAATTTTCTTTCTGTCAGACTTTGATTACTCAAATAATCAAATTTTTATCAGACTCTTAAGGTAAAAAAAAACCCTAAAAAGTTAGGCCCTTGAAATCGAGTAATTTCTATTGGATAATCAAAACAACAAATTACAATAGATACACCTCCACCTATTAACAGACCCAAGAAACCATCAACAGTAATCTTTTAGGTGAATAATTATGAAATTAACAGACCCAAGAAACCATCAACATGAAAAACTAGAGAGAGGCAGAGAATACGAACCCGCCGTCCATATCGAATTCTTCATCGGCCATTTTTGCAAGGTGAAATTCTTCTTCGCTCCCAAAATCCTTTGGCTCTCTAACTATAATGCCAAAAACTGCAAACCCTAATAACTACTGACGGGGTTTAAAGAGGTTGTAGTAGTTGAAAATTATGGACGAATTTACACTTGAATCCCTCGTCTAAAATATTATTACACGTAAGTCCTCCGTCGTATGGATTGAATTTGTAGGAAAAGCAAAGGAATTATTAAAAATTTTAATAAGAATAATGAAAGGAAAATGATAACACGTGCTCTTAGAGCACCTCCTGTTAAAGTTACTATAAATGAAAATAATAAAATTTTGTATGAAAATCTATGCTATATTTAATGCATTTTAAAAGTTAATTATTTTAAAAATTATGTACTTAACATGTGTCCTTAGAACATACGTTAACCTAACCCATAATGAAATAATGAGCCATTGGAGTATCGGGCAACAAAATGTATTTTGTCTAGAGCAATGAAGTGGGATGGTGGAAATTGAAAGAATTTGTGGATAGTGGATCGATTTTAATGTTTTTGTTAAAATTAATTTGTGATTTAATAAATGGAATTGAAACAAAATCTTAAGTCGAATTTAATTTTATTGTCGAAAAATATGTGTTATGTTATCTAGCAGATAAATCAATTAATCAAACAACACTAAAAATTAACAAGATATTGATACTTGCATATCATCAAGATTGATTGACAGTGCTTTACTATAATCAAAATAAAATTATAAACTCGATAACTTTCGATTATTGTCTTACACAGAGTTTACTAAAGTCTCCCAAAAGTTTAGAGTGATTGGTATCTCTTTTAGGTTGAAAAAAATTGTATATTTTGTGTGTCAAACTATGTCCTTTTAATTTCAGAGTATGAGGGTTATTTATAAGAAAACCATAATCATATCCAACTCCCTTTAATGTTAGTTTAAAGGGGCCAAAAATTGGATTTTCGATCTTCCATAAAAAAGTCCATGCTAGTCCACTTAGAAAAAAAAGAGAAGTTTCAGAAAGTGTGTTTAGCGCAATAGTAGATGTGGGACTAATATTTGGAATTGTGTTTGTTAGTGGCTACAAGAGAATTTGCAAAATCGAACTCGAAAATTTTGCTAAATGGGTCAATTCCTATAAGAACTTAGGGTGCGTTTGATTGCAAGCATGGAATTTACATGGAAAGAAAATAAGTTCCAGGTAATTGAATTGCCTAGAATTGAGTTGCATGGAAAATGTAATTAAATGTGTTTGATTGCCTTAATTTTCTACCCGGAAAATATTGGTTGTATTGTGGCATTTTTAATGTAGAAAAAATTATGGGTATTTTTTTTTACATAATTTTATAGTAACGATGGATCTTGTTTAATTGATCTTGATGAGTAGATTTTAAATATAAAATTTTTATTAAATTTTGAATTTTGTAGTTTAAGTTATAGCATTTTTAGTGTAGAAAATGGGTAAAATATTGTCTCGGAAACCGTGCAATTGCCTGGAAAATAAAAACTAGCCCCCCCCCCCCCAAAGAAAATATTTTCCTTGTTTACAAGGAAAATGTAAGTGTGTGAGCCAAAAGTGGCAATTGAATTGCCCGGAAAAAAAAGCCAATCAAACACCTTAAGTTGTCAAATCAAGTGGAAAATGGATATTTTCCATGGAAATTCCATGGAAAATATCCATTTTCCACTTGATTTGACAACTTAAGGTGTTTGATTGGCTTTTTTTTCCGGGCAATTCAATTGCCACTTTTGGCTCACACACTTACATTTTCCTTGTAAACAAGGAAAATATTTTCTTTGGGGGGGGGGCTAGTTTTTATTTTCCAGGCAATTGCACGGTTTCCGAGACAATATTTTACCCATTTTCTACACTAAAAATGCTATAACTTAAACTACAAAATTCAAAATTTAATAAAAATTTTATATTTAAAATCTACTCATCAAGATCAATTAAACAAGATCCATCGTTACTATAAAATTATGTAAAAAAAAATACCCATAATTTTTTCTACATTAAAAATGCCACAATACAACCAATATTTTCCGGGTAGAAAATTAAGGCAATCAAACACATTTAATTACATTTTCCATGCAACTCAATTCTAGGCAATTCAATTACCTGGAACTTATTTTCTTTCCATGTAAATTCCATGCTTGCAATCAAACGCACCCTAAGTACTGGACAAGTTACTGGATCAACCCATGTAATTCATGTAAGATATAATTCTACAAATTAATAAACTAACTACTTTTTTACTCTATGCATTGGAGATGCCAACTCGAGGTTGAAGAGAAATCATTTGAACACAAAATAGAAGAATAAATTGACTACTTTTTTTCCTTTATGCATTGGACATGTCAATTTTTTTTGTCTCGCCTTTACGTACGTCTGACAAGTATATACTCTATTAAACAAAGCAATGTTTGGGAGTTTTCATTTGAAGTAAGTTTATACTTTTGTTTCATTTGGGAGTGTTTAATGCAGAGAGTAGGAGAGAAAGGAAGAATAAAATAATTAAAACTCTCTCTCCATATCAGAGAGAGATGGAAGATAATTTTTTAATGAAAACCTATTATATTAATTATTTTACCTTTAAACGCATAACAAATTTCAAAATATGATCTTTTCTTTTCAACACACAAACAAGGGGGTAGAGAGTAACATTATCTTTCCTTCTCAAACTTCCAAACAAAGGATGATATAAAATAATTTTGCTCCCTTTTCTTTTCTCTACCCTCCGATTAATACTTTTTCTTATTTTTTTTTATTTCTAAAACTCCCAAATACAACGTAAGGCTTGAGACGGAAGCAAATTTTTTTATTTTTTTTTATAAAAAGGGTACATGTATTTAAATCGGGTATTCAATCTCAAATGCGAAGAGGACATAAAGTGTAACTCCTGATTATTAAACTCTAGTAGAGTGGGGAAGAGGCCACCCTCTTTCCAACTTGTTGCACCCCAGGTGTGAGAGAAGCACCATTGATCATTCAGATTTTTGTGTAACCAAAAAAAAAAGATCATTAAAATTCTTGTGAAAATATTAGATTATGGCCAAGTTTTCTAATTTTTTTGACATAAAGTGACGCACTAGCTGGCATTATTACGCTCGGATGTGCACATATATGCTCGAATGTTCTTAATTGTATTCCAGATCAATATCATCCCTTTACTTTACATTCATTATTTGCTCTTACACTTCAATGTTCTATACCATTACTAATCATATATATCTTGCTTGATATAATGTACTGATCACATCAATTAATAGTGGGTGCGTTATGACAAAAAAGCGTGCGTGAAATTTATTAAAAAGAAATGACTAGTGGAAACAATTATTTATTTATTAAAATCAAAGGGCCCAAGCTCTCCCTTTACGGCCCTAATACACAATGTATTTGTACACACACATTAAGCAAATGGAGACCACCTCTAGCTACTAGCTAGTGAATCTTTCAATATCTTCCTCCCAATCTCTCTTGTTACCATTATTTCTCTCATCATTTTAAAGTACATTTCGCACAAATCTCCGGTACTTCCACCAGGCTGATTTTCATGGCCAATAGTAGGCAACCTTTTCCAAATGACAAAGGATAACTTCCATGCCACTCTAGCCAAACTAACCGAAACCCACAGCCCGATCATGTCACTCCGGCTAGGAGTGCAGCTCGTTATTGTAGGCTCATCGCCGGATGTAGCCTCACAAATACTTAAAACCCATGGCTGTGACCTTTCTGGTTGACATCTTTCATATCCAATTTGAAACAAGGGTTCAAAGATTCACAACTTGGGCCTAGGATTTTCTGACAAGTGCGACGAAAGCTGGAAGAACTTTCAGACCATATATAGAAGTGAGATTTTCTCAGCCAAGGCATTGGACTCGCAGGTACACCCTAGCAAATTGTTGTGTTCTTTCAGTTTCATTTCAAATAATAATCAACTAACTCGCATTTCGTTCGTGTGTTCTTTATATATGTATATATATATATATTAAATTGGATAAAAGAAATTACATAAAAGTAGGAACTGGTCTAATGGATGAATATATGTTCGACTTGCTTATAAATAAAGGCTTATAATAATCTTGTGAATTGAAAACACATAAGAAGGCTAGCTGTCACGACCCGCTCAAGTTGTCCAAGAAAACTAGAAAATTCCGGAATATTATGGAGGCTTACGGAATTTTCTAGAACCCTGTAGAATATTGGAGAAGAGTCTCCAACCTTCTAGAATACTCTAGAAGGACCTAGATGTAGAACTTTCTAGAATAGCCTAGTTGTAAATAATCTTGGTAGATTATTCTAGAGAATTCTAGTTAGAGATATTTGTGTAGAAAGTTCTAGAGTGTAAATCTAGACCATTGGATTGGTTTAATCTCGACCGTCCATTCGGGAAAGCTTCACCTATAAATAGGTGGAGGATTCATTTGTGTTGGCATAGAGAGTGAGTTGTATTCTAAGCTTTGTAAGAGTTCTTGAGTAATATAAAGCTTCTTTTATAAACTCTTGTGTTCTCTCTTGCTTAAGTTTCATTCGGTGTGTTCGTTATTCTTAAGCCATTGTGGGAAGGCTGACTTAGTGTAAATCCGTGAGGACGGAAGTTTGAAAGCGCTAAGTGCCGCACGTGCCTTGAAGAGGTTCAAGCCCGTGACAAGTGGTATCAGAGGAAAGGTTTACTACAACCGTTATTATGGCGAAAGAAGGTGTTGAAACTCCGAATGTCGCAGAGGAGCGGGGAAGGAGGGAGGACCTCCAAACAAGCAAGAAGACTAGAAGCAAGAGTCGCCCACCGGTTCCCTTTACTGGGATGTTTGACGAAGTTCTCGTCAACATGGGGGAACGTATCGAGATGGTGGAAAGTTCACTCTCGACCTTAGAGTCCACCACCATGGAACAACTTGACACGGTCAAGGAGGAACATGGTTCTCTAAGGGATGATTTTACGTTGCTAGAGGCTAAAGTGATGGATGCCATACGGGCAATCCAAAATCAAGTAAACAAGCTTAGCGACGAACTGTCGAAAGGACTCGATGCTTGCAAGAAGGTCGCAACTGGCTCAAGTCCAAATATGGTAGTGGTGACTCAAAGTGCCGACTTACCTAAGCCCAAAGAATTTGATGGAAAGCGGGATGCAAAGGAGCTCGAAGACTTCATTTGGAGGATGGAAAGATACTTCGAGGGGGCCAACATCACCGATGAGGCAAATAAGGTACGCACTTCAACTATGTATCTTACGGACACTGCTGCTCTATGGTGGCGTCGAAAACACACCGAAATAGAAAGTGGTTCTTGTAAGATAGATAGTTGGGATGAATTGAAGAAAGAACTTAAAAATAAATTCTATCCCACCAATGTTGTCTACGAAGCCCGTAAGAAACTGCGGGAGTTGAAACACAAGGGCACTATTAAGGAATACGTGAAAGAGTTCACGACCCTTGTGCTTCAAATCCCGACAATGAAGGATGAGGATCAACTGTTTTACTTCATCGATGGGTTGCAAAATTGGGCAAAGCAAGAAGTGCAACGTCGGGGAGTAAAAACGGTTGACGATGCCATCACCGTGGTCGAATCCCTGTCCGAGTTCCAAAGGGGCACGACCGACCAATCCAATCCTTCAAAAGACTCCAAGAGTAACTTGGGCAAAGGCGGGGGAGAAAAGAAAGATGGCACAAAGAAGTACTTCAACAAAGGGGAGTACACTTCCAAGAATTCCCAAGGCAAATACGACGAGAAGAAGAAAAGCACGATGGGAACTCGAACGTGCTTCGTGTGCAAGGGACCGCATTTGATGAGGGAGTGTCCCAAGCTAGGATCGTTGGCAGCCATGACAGAGGAACGAGGTTCATCCTCTTGTCAAGAAGAGAAAGAACAGTTTAGCTCGTTGCAACTGCTAAACGCCCTCAACGCCAAGGTTGTCCCACCGACCAACGTAAACAAAGGATTGATGTACGTGGAAGCCCAGGTGAATGGACAACCCGCGTTAGCGATGGTAGACACGGGAGCTACCAACAATTTCATTACCGAGGAGGAAGCTAGACGATTGGGACTCAAGATCACCAAGGGGGGTGGAGTCCTGAAGACAGTCAATTCTCCCACCACACCACTAGCCGGATCAATTCACGGAGCGGAAATCCAACTAGGATCATGGAAGGGCCAAGTGGATCTTTCGGTGGCAAAGATGGACGACTTCAACTTGGTTCTCGGGCTAGACTTCATGAGGAAGGTTAATGCCGTCCCAATGCCTTCCTTCGACTCAGTTTGCATTTTGGAGAAGGGGTCTTCATGCATGGTGCCTGCTGTGTCCAAGGCAAAAGTTGTGGGTCAACTTTCAGCCATGCAAGTTGCAAAAGGGTTGAAGAAGGGGGATATAACGTACTTGGCATGCCTGAAGATGGAGGACCAGGACGAGACTGCGATCGGGCAAAGCGGCGAGGAAACGCCCGGTATCATCAAAGGCGTCCTTGAGGAAAATAAGGACGTGATGCCACCAGAGCTACCAAAGAGGCTACCACCTAGGAGGGAGGTGGACCACAAGATTAAATTAGAACCGGGTACGAAACCACCGGCCATGGCACCTTATCGAATGGCACCGCCAGAGTTGGAGGAACTTCGAAAGCAATTGACGGAGCTACTCGACAAAGGGATGATACGGCCTTCAAAAGCACCTTATGGCGCCCCGGTCCTATTTCAAAAGAAGCATGATGGATCGTTGAGGATGTGCATAGACTACCGGGCACTTAATAAGGTAACAATCAAGAACAAATACCCTATTCCTTTGATTGCTGATTTATTCGATAGACTTGGGGGAGCTAAGTATTATACGAAGATGGATTTGCAAAAGGGCTACTACCAAGTCCGAATAGCGGAAAGAGATGAGCCTAAAATGGCATGCATCACTCGATACGGCTCATTCGAGTGGTTGGTGATGCCGTTCAGCTTAACTAATGTCCCGGCCACATTTTGCACGCTGATGAACAAGATCTTCCAATCGTACTTGGACAAGTTCGTTGTGGTCTATCTTGACGACATAGTCATTTATAGCCAAACAATGGAAGAACATGCCGACCACTTACAAACGGTGTTCAAGCTTTTGCGAGAAAACAAGCTATATGTCAAGAAGGAGAAGTGTTCATTCGCAAAAGAGGAGGTGCACTTTCTTGGTCACGTTATTGGCCATGGAAGCTTAAAGATGGACGAGGCAAAGGTGAAAGCGATCAAGGAATGGGAAGTGCCGACCAAGGTAACCGAACTTCGTTCTTTCCTTGGTTTAGTCAATTACTACTGACGATTCATCCAGGGGTACTCGGCGAGGGCCGCCCCACTAACGGACCTCCTGAAGAAGAGCAAGGCATGGGACTGGTCCGAAAAATGTCAAACGGCATTCGAGGATTTAAAGAATGCCATCACAAGTGAACCGATCTTGGCATTGCCCAATTTCACCAAGATCTTCGAGGTTCAAACGGATGCCTCCGACTTTGCTATTGGGGGAGTTCTTATGCAAGAGAGGCATCCCATCGCGTTCGAGAGCCGTAAGCTCAATGACACAGAGCGTCGGTACACGGTTCAAGAGAAGGAAATGACGGCTATTGTTCATTGCCTACGAGTCTGGCGACATTACTTGCTGGGTTCCAAGTTCGTTTTCAAAACGGATAATGTTGCCACGAGTTACTTCCAAACACAAAAGAAGCTGACTCCCAAACAAGCAAGGTGGCAGGACTTCTTGGCGGAGTTCGATTACGTGTTGGAGTACAAGCCGGGTAAGGACAATGTCGTTGCCGATGCTTTGAGTCGAAAAGCCGAGCTTGCTGCCATAAGCCAAGCCAAGGGGAATTTTCTGGACCTGATTCGAGAAGGCTTGGAGCACGACTCCGTAGCTAAGGAGTTGATAAAGGCTGCCCAAGAAGGAAAAACGAGGCGGTTTTGGGTAGAGGATGGCTTACTCTACACAACCGGGCAGCGGGTATATGTTCCTAAATGGAACAACTTGCGGCGAGATATTATCAAGGAGTGCCACGATACGAGGTGGGCTGGACACCCCGGTCAAAAACGCACTTTGGCACTACTTGAACGAGCATACTTTTGGCCGCAAATGAGGGACACGGTGGAACTCTATGTGAAGACTTGTCTTGTGTGCCAACAAGACAAGGTGGAAGCAAGGGTACCATCGGGGTTGTTGGAACCCTTACCGATCCCGGAGCGTCCTTGGGATTCTATTTCCTTGGACTTCATTAGTGCCTTGTCTAAATCCGAGGGGTTCGGGTCAATTATTGTGGTGGTTGATCGGTTTTCTAAATATGGCACATTCATCCCGGCCACCAAGGATTGCACAGCAGAAGAAGCGGCAAGGCTATTCTTTAAGAATGTGGTGAAGTACTGGGGGTTACCTCGGAGCATCATAAGTGATCGTGACCCCCGTTTCACGGGAAAGTTGTGGACGGAGTTGTTCAAACTCCTAGGATCGGATCTACACTTCTCAACAAGCTTTCACCCACAAACAGATGGGCAAACGGAACGGGTGAATTCCTTGTTGGAGTGTTATCTCCGACACTTTGTGGGTGCGAACCAAAGAGATTGGGCTAAACTCCTAGATGTTGCTCAATTTTCTTACAACTTACAAAGGAGTGAAGCCACGGGAAGGAGTCCGTTCGAGTTGGCAACCGGACAACAACCATTGACGCCCCACACATTGACCACTTCTATAGAAGGAGGGAAAAGCCCCGAAGCATATAAGATGGCAAAGTCATGGGAGGAGCATGCCGACTTAGCTCGTTCGTGCCTTAACAAAGCCCAGAGGCGAATGAAGAAGTGGGCGGATAAGAAGAGGCGGCCGATGGAATTCAATGTTGGTGCCCAAGTCCTTGTGAAGATTCTCCTTCAACAATTCAAGGCATATCGGAGTGTACACAAAGGCTTGGTGCGAAGATACGAAGGGCCGTTTCCGGTGATCGCTAAGGTTGGTAAGGTATCGTATCGCCTCGACCTTCCTAGCACCTTGAAGATCCATCCAGTCTTTCACGTGAGCATGCTAAAGCCGTACCATGAAGACGTGGAGGATCCTAGCCGAAGCGAGTCACAACGGGCACCACCGATTGTGACCAAGTCATTTGATAAAGAAGTTGAGGAGGTCTTGGCAGCTCGTGAGGTTCGAAGGCGTGGAGTACCTCCTTGCAAACAATTCTTAATCAAATGGAAGGGATTGCCTGAGTCCGAAACAACGTGGGAATCGCAAGCCGACTTGTGGCAATTCGAAGACAAGCTGAGGCAGTACGAGGCGACGAGGACGTCGCCAGATTAGGCGGGGGAGAGTGTCACGACCCGCTCAAGTTGTCCAAGAAAACTAGAAAATTCCGGAATATTATGGAGGCTTACGGAATTTTCTAGAACCCTGTAGAATATTGGAGAAGAGTCTCCAACCTTCTAGAATACTCTAGAAGGACCTAGATGTAGAACTTTCTAGAATAGCCTAGTTGTAAATAATCTTGGTAGATTATTCTAGAGAATTCTAGTTAGAGATATTTGTGTAGAAAGTTCTAGAGTGTAAATCTAGACCATTGGATTGGTTTAATCTCGACCGTCCATTCGGGAAAGCTTCACCTATAAATAGGTGGAGGATTCATTTGTGTTGGCATAGAGAGTGAGTTGTATTCTAAGCTTTGTAAGAGTTCTTGAGTAATATAAAGCTTCTTTTATAAACTCTTGTGTTCTCTCTTGCTTAAGTTTCATTCGGTGTGTTCGTTATTCTTAAGCCATTGTGGGAAGGCTGACTTAGTGTAAATCCGTGAGGACGGAAGTTTGAAAGCGCTAAGTGCCGCACGTGCCTTGAAGAGGTTCAAGCCCGTGACATAGCGCTCTACATAGGTGAAATTGACAATTGAAAAATATTTCATATTCATGACAATTGAATTTTGCGCTTACTTTATAATATTACATATATTAGTGTTTTTTATGGTCATCTTCATGTCACTCACTTATATAAAGGTGTGTAATAATTGACTTGACTGTGTGATTTGAATCGGATACGTCACCTCTTGACTTATTTCTTTTGTACTAGTTTTTGTCACATGCATACTCGTCGCCTTCTCCCTCCTTTGAATAAGAGCCCCTCTTTGTGATCGATTACTGCATCACTATTGTCACTGCCCACAAATGGTAGATAGATCTGGCAAGTTTGAGAATGTAGAGGGGATGGATATGACTTGTACCATGACACTCTGTGTAAAGAATCAGTTGGTCACAATTATAACCACATGATCGTTAACTCTATTCTTAATTTTGTCATAGTTTTAGTACTATTAAAAGTTTATTCTTTCTCTTCTAGTTTTTATATTCTTAATATGTTTTAATAAAATTTTATGGATACGCCACTGCAAGTAAATCCATGTGAGAGAAGAAAGTGATGGATCGAGATGTTAAATTATTTGATTTCAAAAGAAGGCAAAGTGGTAAAAATCAAAGACGTGGTGTTTATAACTGTCTTAAACATATTGAGCAACACATTTCTTTCAATTGATTTTTTGGACTATGAAGGGAAAGGTGTGGGTGAAGGGCTGAGAGAGGACATTAATTAATTAGGAGATTTGGAGTGGCGGGCACTGCTCAACACTTGTCAGATATATTTATATTTTTTTATGGATGGGATTTTCAAAGCATGTGCAAGAAGTTGGTTGATGTTGTTGAGAAAATATTTGATTCTTGGGGTGATATTGTTAGAGAAAGAAGAAAGAAGAGAGTTAATGGAAAGGATTCTACTGACGCTTTGATTCAAAGTGGATTTACAGATCAACCAAATGCTACTGGTATATCTCTCTCTATATATTGCGAGAACCGTGCATATACCAATTGCACTTTTAGTAATAAATTTTTTTTTTTAAAAATCATTTGAAAACTTTTTAAATTGGTCTATATACGCGGTAACGAGAAAACTAGAGCAGGCCATGGTCCCTCCAATTTTTTTGACAAGTTCACAAGTCTAGCTTATATATATGTGTTTTTTTTTATTGTGTTAATTTTTTATTATGGTCCCTCCTAATATTTTTGATGACTATCTTAACAATGTTTTTAATTTAAGATTTTGAAATATTATAAGCCACGCGACAATAAAAAATCAATAATTAGTAATCTTAGAATATCCCATGACTATATTTTAGAACCAATAAATGGTAGTCAAATAAACTTACATTTATTATTTGTATACTTTTTGCCCACCTACCATTAGCCTAGAGTATGGCCACGTGAATATTTACGAATATTGAAAATCTTCTTAGTCATAATTTATCCAACTAATGGAAGCATATATTTACAATGGATTTTGAAATTTGAAAAATAAAATTTATTTAAATTAAGGGCAATTTTACTTAAATAACTTGATCATTTTTGAAATTAGAATTATATATATAACATTTTACGAGTTTAAATTTGGTAATTTTTGTCACCGACCATTAAGATTTTCATACTAAAATCAACATTTAGTAACAAAAAAAATATCTTAGTTTAATTTTTATCATTTGGAGGTAACAATGGCATAATCATAATACTAATATGTATGCGTACACACACATGTATATATATCTCACTGTAGTTCTAACTATTACTATGAAAGAGTAAGCCTGAGTTGTGTATACAAGTGGTTTGTACTAGACTGTGTCCAATCAGTGGCGTATCTAGGAATTTTGCTTGGGGTGGGCGAAGTCAACATTGACAACCAGTCAATGTTGACTAGTCATGGTTGGCCGAATTAATTGTGTGCAACATAAATCTATTATATATATATATAAAGACAATACACAAAATACACGAATTTATATCTATACGAGAGTTCTTTTGGGAGGAAGATTTGTACTCTTTAAATATTTACAGAAACTCACCATTCTCTTTCTGTCTCTACTGACTCTACATGACAAGAAATTAGGAAGAGAAGTACAGAACCCTATGTTTCACTGTTCTCTTTCTCTCTCTATAAAACAATAAAAGAAATGGGTGGTCAAATTATTTTTAAGCGGGTGGTCAAAAAATCACACATACCTAAAAATGTATAAATTTTATAAAAGTGAAGGTGGTCAACTACCCACCCTCACCTAAACGTGCATCCGCCACTGTGTCCAATATATATACAGATATTTACTCTATGTCTTTTGAGTTTTATTGACTTTCCCAATTTCTAAAAATGTAATAATTTCATTAAAATCAACCATTTAGAACAATTTTATTTTCTTATTTGGACAGAGAGTCTGAAGCAAGCCATGTGTATACTTGGCAATCAATACCGCTATGTGGATTGACTAAAAAATATACTTGGTTGGCAACCAAATACCGCTAACCACCATCCACCACCTGCAGACACTAGTGACCTTGTTGGAACCTCGATGACGTTGATTAAGGCTTGACAATTGGTCGACGGTGATTGGTGCATGAAGTCTAGCTATTACCATAAGAGAAGAGAAATGAAGAAAAATTGTCACAAAAATATAATTAATTTTTATACATAACATACTACTACTAATAATTAATTTTGACTTAATCTTAGCTGAACCCCATATTTTACATGTTTAGTAGGGACTCTATTATCCGTTTGTTGCATTATCTTATCATACTGCTATTTCGCATTCGAAGTATGTAGAGTATATTTACAGTATCATACATTAATTAAGTTTACCATTATAAATACGCTAACATTATATTAGACCTTTTACGAGAAGAAAAAAATTAAATTAATCCTTTGCTTTTATACAAGGATATTTTCTCAATAAATCCAAAAAAAAATCACTTTTAATAGTCTCATACAATTTTGAGAGTATAGAATTACAAGGACAATTATTTGAACACTTTGCATGAGAATTGTGCTATGTTTTATATAGGAGCCATTTGGTACTAGTACTATTAGAATATTAATGGTGAAGTAAAATAATGATCACCAATGACGGGCTGCTTAGTGGTAAAGTAAAAGAAGGGTCAAAAATAGCAGCTGCTTAGTAATTAAGCTAGCTTACCATTTTTGACTAGCCTATAATTTTTTGACTTCTTAACCTCCAAGCAATCTTTAACCAATTAAATTGAGGTGGTGGATTTGCATTTGTTGTTTTATAAATAGAGCATTGTGCAAGACTAAAGCAGAAACCAAGAAAATAATATAAAGGAAGAGAAATTAAATTCTAGGGAGATAAAGTAAGTTTCTCTTATTAAGAGTTTATTTGGTGAAAGAATTTATATTATAAACTTTGATTTCTTAGAGTGAGACTGGGTGTACTTGGGTTAAGGATAAAAGAATGTATATCTTGTATTCCTTATACTGTACAATTATTATCTCAATAGTAAAATCAGGCTCTCCGTGGATTAATGGCGATTTACTAGTACCACATAACTTTTGTGTCTCTTTCATAATTATTATTTTACTTGTTCCATCATATATATGTATTGTTCAAGGAGTGTATCGCTTAGTAACGGTAATATTCTAATTGGTAAAAAGGTGGTGTCAAAATTATATTGGCGTAGATCCTAACAATTGGTATTAGAGCGAGGTTGGAGGTTCGCACATGGTGTTTGATTATAAAGTCGTACATAGATTTTTCATTCATATCATATGTGCTGTTCGATTTCGGCAAAGTTTTTTTTTACCATGGCAGGGATTATTGCAGTTCAGTACGTGACGGACAAATATGATGGAAAGGTTAGCTTCACTCATTGGCAAATGAAAGTGAACAACCTTTTTGTCCAACAAGGCTTGGCAAGCGCGTTAAAAGGAACGAGTGGCAAGCCGGAGAAAATGAGTAATGATGATTGGGAGGATATAAAGTCAAAGTGCTTTGGCACGATCCGACAATATATCATTGACAACATCATCAATAGCTTCATCGATGAGGATACGATGCCGAAGTTGAGGGAGAAACTATAAAAAAATTTATCTAGGTAAAAATCTCGCAACAAAGCTCAATCTCAAGCGGGACCTTTATCGCTTGAAGACAGGGGAAGGCGGCAACCTCATGGATCACATGAATAAATTTCATAGGTTTATTGGTCAATTTAAGAAAGTTGATGTTAAAATTGAGGAAGAAGATGATGCCTTATTACTTCTTACGTCACTTCTATTTTCTTATAAAAAATAAGGTTAACTACACTTTAGTACATTGTACTAGCCACTCGGTTTCATTTTGGACAATCTACTTTTTTTGTCTTAAAAAAGGCAGCAAACTTTTTGTTTGTTTCCGTTTTAGTCACACTCGTTAACACCGTTTCAATTCCGTTAGTTATCATCCTACGTGGCATCCAATTAATATTATTGTGCATTTCTTTTTTCTAACTCAGCACTCCACATAATCTCTTCCTCATTCTTCTTCCAACCCAAACCTAAAACCTTGCTCTTTTTCTTCAAACCCAAAATCTCCCGCTGCGCCACCAAGATTATCCTCGCCTCCTCTTTCCTCCCCGAAACACTAACCCTAAATCACCGCCTCAAGAGCTTCGAATCTAGCATCGGCCTGAATCGAAAGGCCTTTCGCCTTAGCAAATTTGCCCAAGAAATAAACTCCCTCTGTATCTCCAAATTCGATTCCAATCAATTGATCGCCCTCTCTCTCCTTACCTATTTAGGCGAAGGAACTTATTATTTCGTGGAGCAATTTTTTTGGTTGGCAAAATCTGGGCTGTTTAATGCCAAATACTAGCGTAAATTTGGGAGGATTAGTGCCTGGGCTGAATTGATTGGATATGTCGGGAGTATTGGATTGAAAATTAGGGATTTGAATGGGATTTTGAAGGATGAAAGGTGTTTGGTTGCGAGTATTGAGATTTTGGTTATGAGAGAGGTTGAGTGTGAGGAGAAAAGGGAAAAGTTAAGGAAATTAAGAGAGAATAAATTGTTGAAGAAGCTTTCTTTGGTGCAAGATATGGCGGATGGATAATGGCGGTGGTTGATATTAAGGACGACAAAGGGAGGCTGTCGGCGCCGATTTTGATATCGTCGGCCAAGCTATTGTCGGCGATTATTAGCATGCATAAGAATTGGCTGTCTTGCTGATTGGTTCAAATTTGTTGATCTTTGCATTGCATCACACTGCTCTTTGATTAGTTGATATGTCCACGTAGTTAAATATTTTCAGATTCAGTCTCCCATGCTCACTGCTGTATACCCCTGCTTTTGAGGGATGGAATGGGTAGGGGATATGCCACGTGGTGTTGAAAATAAAAATAGAGGATAATAATTGGATATGCCACGTGTATTTAATTAACGGATTTTAAACGGTGTTAACGAGTGTGACTAAAACGGAACCAAACAGAAAGTTTGCTGCCTTTTTTATGACAAAAAAGTAGATTGTCCAAAATGAAACCAAGTGGCTAGTATAATGCACTAAAGTGTAGTTACCCCTAAAAAATATCACTATTGTGTTGTATGGAAATGATACGTTGAAGATGGAAGATGTGGTGTCGACTTTATTGTTTAATGATAAGAGAAAGTCTTCATACAAGGAGATTTCAGACTCGGCTATATATAATTGTTCATGATTATAATAAGGGAAGGAATGCTAGCCGAGGATCTAGTGAAAACAATAGGTCTAGATCAAAGGGCGGTGGAAAAGGCAAACAGTGCTATAAATGCAAGCAGTGGGGTCACATAAACTAGTACTGTCCTTTAAATAAGGAAGGTGATACCAATAATCCAATAATAGCATATGCAGATGAAAAAAACTTTGGAGATGTTTTTACAGTCTCCAAATGTAATTCTTTTTCTCAAAGTGATTAGATATTGGATTCGGGATCTACGAATCATATTTGCTTCAAAAAAGAATATTTTAATTCATTCAAAGAACGTACTAATAGTTCTTTGACATTGCCAAATAGTAATAAATGTATTGTTATGGGTGTCAGAATAATGAAAATCAAAATGTTTAATGGGGTAGAGTGTACTTTGGGTGGTGTGACGTATGTCCCAAAGTTACGAAAAAATATAATATCCATTAGTCAATTGGATTCCAAAGGCTGCCGAGTATCGGTAAAAAGTGGAGCCATGAAAATCACACGCAGCTGTAAGGTCCTAGCAAAGGGAGAAAGAGAAAAACGGTTTGTACCGCCTTCATTCAGACTTCAAGGAAACGGGGTGCACAAGATATCAAGTGCTTGAAACGTGTTTCGTTTAATCGTACAAAAACGAGGACACATGTGTCTTGTTTTTAGGCAGTAGGTGATGGTGAGATAGAAATTCCTACTAGGGAATGGGTAGTTATGAGGCCCCCTTTCGGAATTGGCATGTAAGGTCGACTGGTAAAACTGCGCATTGTATTGGCTAACATGAATCAAGGTGGAGTTAGGACCGAATATTTCCTTGATTGGAGAATGCGTAGTAGCACGTCAGGTGGAGCACTATTTGAACTTAGCGAAAAGAGAGTCACATGCAACTGTGTTCTGGTGTGGCAAAAATTTGCGAAAAACTGATTGGCAATTATTTGCCAAAGTGGAAATTGTTAGAATATTAGTGGTGAAGTAAAAGAATAGTCAAAAATGGCGAGTTACTTAGTGGTGAAGTAAAAGAACGGTAAAAAATGGCGGCCGCATAATGGGCACTTGTCAAACTTATGCACCCTAAAAGAGTCCGATTTACCTCGCTTGCCTTATCGGATGCATGTATTAAAGAAACACTAAGATTGCATCCTCCCGGACCATTGCTCATACCTCACCGTGCCACACAAGCATGTGAGGTACTAGGTTACACAATTCCTAAGAATAGCCAAGTGGTGGTAACATATGAGTGATGGGGAAAAAGCCAAGTATGTGGGTGTTGAGAATGGTTGGCTCAAACTATTGATCCTACATGAAAGAATTGTAAAACTCAACATGGGTATATAAGTAAGGGGGCGTCACTACATAATAACGAGGCTTTTTAAGTTAAAACCTCACATATGTGGCTAAAAGGTGTTTAAGTTGGAGACAATATCACATCGGGCCCGGTTGGTGCCTTAGGCCCGACTCGGAGCAGTACTGATAGTAGTCATGTATTGGTTTGAAATATGTTTTACGTACATTCAGATATTGGTTTTAATACATATTTCTAATTTCTTTATGTACGTTAGACACCGAAGCACGTGCAATATATGTGCATGTTTTATTTTATTTTTTCCTGCATGCATATATGCACGTATGTGTATATATATTTCAAAATGACAATTTGTAAGTAGGATATGTTGTGGTTCAAATGGTAAACTTTAATCTTTATGCACATAATGCGTGTAAAATTATAGTATAGATAATTTATAGTGAAAAAAGTTATAAAAACAACAAGTGTTGGTCGAAAAATAACCCTAGAGGGGGGGGGGTGAATAGGGTTTTTAAAACTTAATGCGGAATTTAAAAACTTTTCTAACAATGTTTAAGTAAAACAAATTTACAAAACAAATTATCAAGGAATGCAATCAAATAAACAATCAAGCAAATAAACAATCTCAAGCAAACAATAATATAACAAGTAAATAAAGAGATTGAGTTAGAAAGATTGAACCGATTTGAAGTCCAAGGCTTTTTGTCCACACGGTTTTGGTTTACCAAACCATAATCCGCGCTCGGTTAGTTCCCCGAGAATTTCCACTAAAATCAATCTCCTTCCAGGTGAAGATCAAACCTCTACAAGTGTAATTTTTCTCACTACACTCTTTACAAATATTGCTTGACCACAATATTCCCACAAGAATCCCTCTTGCTAACTATGAGATTTACCTCTCACAATTTCACTCAACAAGAATTTATATTCTTGTCTATCTTATGAGATTTACCTCTCATAAATTGTCTAATACAATTGTTTGGTGACTCACACTAATGAAAAACTCTATCTAAGTGTGTATAAGATACAATATGAAGCTCACACTAGAGTTTGCTTGATTTATCAAATAGATAGCTCAAATGATGAATATGAATGATCAATAAAATAGCTTGACTTTGGATAGATGAAAAATATATTTGTAAAAGTGTTCAAGCTTATCAAAATGTATCTAGGAGGTCCAATATATAGTCCCAAAAGAGATATAGCCGTTTAAAGGGTTTGGGTGACGATTTAGACTCAAAAAAGCAAAAAGGACAACTCCCAACGGCTATATTCAGGTCATCAGTCGACTGAGCAAGGCTCCTTAGTCGACTGAGTGACCATCAATCGACTGAGCAAAGTCCATCAGTCGACTGATGACCTCTGCTGGTCAGTTTAGATAGATTGCTGTAGACAACAAATTTTTCCCAATTTGTTTTGATCATATCTCATTATCCAGCCATTGGAACTTGATGAAATTTTGGATATAAGTACTATAATGTGTTATCTAACTTCTTTCCAAATTTCATAATGATCGGAGTCCGGGAAGACCTCCATCAAACCGTTAGATCAAAATTGCGCAAAAACGAAGCGAATCTAGAAAGGGAAAAAATAAACATTTTTGCAATTAAGTTCCAAAATCAATTTTGATGCTTGGGATAGGTCAAATATATTATCCTAAGACACCTATTTTCATGAGAGCTCAAAATATGCTCAAATCAATTTAATATGAAATTATTTGAAAACCGGTTTTTGCAAGAATGGTGTTTTCAAAGAAATTTTGATTCAAACTGATTTTGATCAATCTAACAATGATGTAAGTTCATATTTGAGCTATATAATCAATCAATTAAGAAACTTTACATTAATCCTAAGCAAACACTCAATTACCGAATAGGTGAGTCTTCGAATGCTTCGATTTGTTTCTTCAAATTGATTCTTCACTTGAAGCTTTTCCCTTGAAGCTTTAGTATATGATCCTTGATCTTTTATGCTTCATGAAATGCATTGCTAGCTTATGAGTGATGAGATTGATTTTCTTGTCTTGTCCAACGCTTGTAGAAGAATGATCTTGATTCGGATAGATCGGTTTTAGTCCAATGCTTCGTTGACTTGATCGGATATTGATTGAATGATCCTTGTCAAACTTCCTTTGAGCAATCATGCTATTCTTGATTTTCCAAATAAGAAATCTATAATCTTATAGCAAGAACATGTTAAATTACACATGATTGATTTATTGTTATTATCAAAATAAGATTAAGACCTTCAAGGTCAACAACAAGTAATCTAGCTGCTACGAGTACTACCCTTAGTTGCTAACGGTAAGCATTCGAATCCCATTCTTTATGCCATAATAAGGGCAAAATTGAAAAACGAAATAATAACACAGCTTCAATAACATCTAAATGAAATGGACACAAATTTGAACCACAACTCTCGATTGGAACCTTATATTCACACAAGAATGGAGAAGTAAAGGCTTAACCACATATTCGAGCACAAATGGAGTTAAAAAACCCAAACATGAGCCTTGTAATTTGATACCAATAGAGTAAAATATAATCACTATAAATCGAAGTTACAATTCATTGGGACAAATTTAACTGAGCACAAGGAGGAATTAACTGATCTAGGAGCAACTCCAACCCAAAACACCATTTTAGTGTTGATTTAGCATCAAAATGGTGTCATTTTTACACCATATTTTTTTCAACTCCAACCACAACACCAAATATAATACCAAAAAGTATATTCTCTCCAAAAATAGAATATTCTCTTTATTATTCTATTATTTTATCAAATCATATAAATTATTATACTGTACTAATTATTTTATTATAGATATTATTATTAATTAACTTATAATAATTTAAATAATTATAATTTATAAAACTAAAAATCACTAAATTAACATAACATATTTATTATGGAAATAAACATTACATTGCTGAAAAAAAAATAATACATTTAATTTTAAAAAATTATACATAATTAAAATTCGGAATTGATCGACACTAATTCTTCGAATTATTTCGGCTTTGTTTTAAGTGTGTTTCATTTTAATGTAAGTTTAAATTTATGAAGTTTAAATGTTCTAAATTTTTTGTCCTTATTGTTATATATTAAAAATATTAATTACAATAAAGTATACATAAATTTAATTAGAATAAATTATATTTATTAATAAAACAAATTATTAATATTGCTAATTAGAAAAAATAAACTAAAAAAATTAAATTAGAATTATAAAAATGACCTAATTGATATTTATAAGTAAATAACAATAAAGATAAAAATTGGAAAAAAAAAAGAGAAAAAAAAGGGGATGGCGTGGAGTGAATAGTGCCACCCCAAATATGGCGTGGCATGGTAGATAGCATCAAATTTGGTGTGGTGTTTGGTGCATGGTTGGAGCAATTAGATGTAAAAACTATACCAAATTTGGTGTTTTGGTGCAACCTTAGAGTTAGCCTAAGAAATTCTAGCTTTCAAAGTTTGCATTTGATAAAAGAACATGAAAAATTAATTAATATACCAAATTTTAAAATAAAAAATAAGTTTTAATTTCACCATTGATTATATTAAAACAGTTTCTTTTAAAAGAGTAAAGCTACAATGAGAATACTGATTTAAAACAGAGTAATAAAGAAGCAAACCTTTATTCTGTTGCAGCACAACATTGATTAACAAACCAATTGATGAATTTATATTTCTTCATAAATACTTAGATCACAATGACTAGCTATCGGTGGATTCGATCAGTTTTGTAGGGGTGTGTAAATTTACATGAATTTTGTTTTGCCGAACATGATAGCATATAGGGCGATTTTTGTTCACTTATAATGTTCGGAAGAAACCAATCAATTGTGTGAATTAATGATGCCACAATCGAAGCAACTGATTTAGAAGCCAATGGTTGTCCCGGGCAGAATCTCCTCCATGAACTGAAAGGTAAATATAAGAAATCTTGCCCCTTTTAATCTGCGCCCAATTCTAGGAATCGCTCTGGTTTGAAACTTGAGGGGTCGGTCCAGATCTTTGGGTCTCTCGCAATTGCCCACATGTTCACCATCACTAGAGTGTCCTTAGGAATCGTATTGAAAGAAAAATCCAGCTTCATCTAGAAGCTCCATCTAGAAGCTCCATCTAGTAGGATTGCTAGTCTTCTTTTGCTACCTAACTTGGTGGAAATATTGGCAAAGTTGGCAACTTTGTCAATGGTGGAGAAGGAATGGCATTGGGGAAGCTTGCTATAAATACCCCTTCCCATTCCATTAGTTAGCATTAAGTAGGATCAGAAAAATCAGAAGAGTATTTAGAGAGAGATAGAGAGACTCCAAGATAGAGTTTTTTGTGAGAAGTTTTTTTTGTAATTCTTGTTGTTTATTTTCTGGAGAAAAATAAACCTGTTTTTCTTCTCAATATCATTCTCTAATTTTTCACAATCCCAACAAGTGGTATTAGAGGGAAGTTAATGCACAGAGGAATTTTTCCGGATTTTTCTGTTTCGGGTCAAAATTTTTTTTGTCTCCGAATCGATTTCTGGGCACACTACTGGAAAGGTCTTGTTTCGAGGATCCTGAAAATATTATTTTCGGAATTTTTCGAGCACGGGAAGGTCCTCAAATCGACGGTCAAAGTTGCTTGCTGGAAAAACCAGTGTCTGGAGGTTGAAGACAACCCAGTCAACGCCACGTTAGCGCCCAGTCAGCGCCACGTCACCGCCCAGTCAACGCCACCTGTCTGCCACATCACTGCCACTTGGCTGCCACGTCATCGCCACATCACCCTTGAAGTCTTCCACGTGTCACTCCTTGACACGCAATCATTTTCGACCCCGGAGAGGTCTATTTTACCATTTTCGATCGTTCCGGACGCAACGGTGCACTCCGTTTTGTCAAATTCTGCTTCTAAATTTGACAAAGTACGAATCAAATCAGAATGACGGCAGAAGACTCGTCATCTGGAGCTATGCTTAAACTCACAGCTACAAACTATACTCTTTGGAGACCTCGGATGGAAGATCTCCTTAGTTGTAAAGATTTGTACGATCCAATCGAGTTTGAAGGTAAGAATCTTGAGCCCGCAAAAGAAAATGAATGGAAGAAAATGAATCGAAAGATGATTGGTTCAATTCGTCAATGGATCGATCATAGTGTCTTCCATCATGTTTATGAGGAAACTGATGCATATACACTCTGGAAGAAGTTGAAGGATATGTATCAGCCCAAGACAGCTCGGAATAAAGCTTTACTAATGAGACGATTAGTAAATCTGAAGTTACGGAGTGGGAAGTCAGTTGCCGAGCATGCGAGTGAATTTCAAAGCTTGGTAAACCAATTAACATCAGTTGAATTCAACCTTGGAGATGAAGTGCAGGCTCTTTTACTTCTCAGTTCACTACCCGACAGCTGGGAAACACTTGTAATCACCCTCGGAAATTCAGCTCCAAATGGTATACTGACCATGGCAATGGTACAAGAAGCCTTGTTCAATGAAGAGGCGAGGAGGAGTGATGCAAGCTCAGATCAGACAGAAGCTTTAGTCACTGAACACCGAGGGAGATCACAAGGAAGAAATCAAGGCAGATAGAGAGGCCGGAGCAAGAGCAGAGGCAAATCAGTAGAAGGTAAAAGGGCCACATATAGTTGTTATCACTGTGGCCTAGAAGGCCATATGAAGAAGAATTGCAAGAAGCTATTACGAGAGCACAGACAGAATAGCAAGCAATCGAAGGATAGAAACGGAGATACACTGGTTACTGTCACAGGAGAAGTAGTCTTATGCTCAAGTGAGGAGGAGACATGTCTTCATACAGGAAGCCAAGATGTCGAGTGGATTGTTGATACTGTGGCATCCTATCACGTCACTCCGCACAAAGACTTTTTCACCTCATACAAAGCTGGAGACTTTGGTACGGTGAAGATGGGGAATAAGAGTTCTGCTGAGATCAAAGGGATTGGTGACATTCAAGTAAAAACGAACATCGGATGTTCAATCACATTGAAGGATGTGCGGCATGTTCCAGACCTCCGACTCAATCTACTTTCAGGGTCGGCGTTTGACAAATAAGGTTATACAAATATGTTCAGCAATTGCACATGGAAGATGTCAAGAGGTTCCTTGGTTGTCGCCCAAGGACACACATGTGGTACTCTATACAAAACACATATGAAAATATGTGAAAGCAGTCTGAATGTTGTAGAGCGTGAAAAGTCCCAAAATCTATGGCACCAGAGACTCGGACATATGAGTGAGAAGGGTTTGTCTACCTTGACAAAACAGGAGCTAATCACAATTACAAAGGATGCTACACCAGATCCTTGCAGCCATTGCTTGTTCGGTAAGCAACATCGAGTCTCATTCCGTTCATCATCAGTGAGGAAATCAGAGATGTTGAGTCTGATACACTCTGATGTTTGTGGTCCCTTGGAGGTGGAATCACTTGGTGGCAACAGGTATTTTCTAACCTTTATTGATGATGCTTCACGAAAGGTGTGGGTTTATTTCTTAAAATCGAAGGACCAGGTTCTGGATTACTTCAAAGAGTTTCATGCCATGGTAGAGCGTGAAACTGGAAAGAAGCTAAAATGCCTTCGCTCAGATAATGGAGGTGAGTACAGATCCAGAAAGTTCAAAGCCTATTGCAGGAGACATGGCATTCGACATCAGAAAACGGTTCCTCGCACCCCACAACACAATGACGTAGCCGAAAAGATGAATAGGACTATCATGGATAAGGTCCGAAGTATGATGAGCATGGCTAAATTGCCAAAGCCATTATGGGGAGAAGCTGTTCATGCTGCCTGCTACCTGATCAATAGATCCCCATCAGTGCCGTTAAATTTTGAGATCCCGGAGAAAGTAGAGTTAGGTAAGAATCCTTCTTATTCACATTTGAAAGTGTTTGGATGTTTAGCCTTTGTACATGTATCCAAGGAGCACAGGCAGAAGCTCGATGCGAGGACTACTCCATGCATCTTTATTGGCTATGGAGATGAAGAATTCGGATACAGGCTGTGGGATCCAAAGGCGAAGAAGGTTATTAGGAGCCGGGATGTAGTGTTCCATGAAAACCAGACGATTAAAGACATTGAAGAGCCCACTGTGTCTACTCAATCAAAGTCCATTGCTCAGGATATTGTTCCTGATCCAACACCTGCACAACCAGTGACAGAGGATGATGAGGTGCAAGAGGAAATACCAGAAGAAGAACAGGAGGAAGAAGAACAGGACATTGAGCAGGGGGAGACTCAATCCTCTCCACCAGAAGTTGCAGGACCATCACAAAAGTTAAATGGTGATACTCCTCCTGAAATTCAAAGTCCACAGGTTCGAAGATCTGAACGTGGAAGGATTCCGTCAACCAGATATCCAGATTCAGAGTATATTCTGCTTACGGAAGATGGGGAGCCAGAAAATTTCCAGGAAGCTATATCTCATCAAGACAATAGTAAATGGAAGGAGGCAATGGAAGATGAGATGGATTCTTTGAAGAAAAACCACACATACGAGTTGGTTGAGCTTCCAAAAGGAAAGAAGGCATTAAAGAACAAATGGGTGTTCAAGCTCAAAAAGGATGGCAGCGGAAAGGTGGTGAAGCACAAAGCCCGGTTAGTGGTCAAAGGATTTCTTCAGAAGAAAGGAATTGACTTTGACGAGATATTTTCACCTGTTGTGAAGATGGCTTCAATCCGTATCATTCTTGGATTGGTAGCCAACATGGATTTGGAACTTGAGCAGATGGATGTAAAAACAGCATTTCTTCATGGTGACTTACATGAAGAAATCTACATGAACCAGCCAGAAGGTTTTGAGGTTTTAGGGAAAGAGAACCTCGTTTGCAAACTGAAGAAGAGTCTGTACGGTCTCAAGCAAGCACCCAGGCAGTGGTACAAGAAGTTTGACTCATTCATGAGGAGTCAAGGCTATAAGAGAACCAACGCAGATCAGTGTGTTTACATCCATAGATTTTGAGATGGAAGTTTCGTTACACTGCTACTATACGTAGACGACATGTTGATCGTTGGACAGGATGCAACGAAAATAAGCCAGCTAAAGAAGGAGCTCTCCAAGTACTTTGATATGAAAGACTTGGGACCAGCTCAACAGATATTGGGGATGCATATAATTCGAGATAGGAAGAATCGAAGGTTATGGCTATCTCAGGAGAAGTATGTTGAACGAATGCTTGAAAGGTTCAACATGGACAAAGCCAAACCAGTTAGCATTCCATTGGGAAATCATTTCAAGCTGAGTAGAAGATCATGCCCCTCATCCAAGAAAGAGATAGAGGAGATGTCAAAAGTACCATATTCCTCAGCGGTAGGAAGCTTGATGTATGCTATGGTCTGTACCAGGCCAGATATCGCCCACGCAGTAGGAGTGGTGAGCAGATTCCTTTCCAATCCAGGGAAAGAACATTGGGAGGCAGTCAAGTGGATTCTCAGGTACCTCAAGGGTACATCAAAAATGTGTTTGTGCTATGGGGGAGGTAACCCAGTCTTAGAAAGCTATACAGATTCAGATATGGCTGGAGATCTTGATGGTAGAAAATCTACATCGGGATTCCTTTACACTTATGCAGGGGGAGTTGTGTCATGGCAGTCAAGATTGCAAAAGTGCGTTGCTTTATCTACAACAGAAGCTGAGTACATTGCAATAACTGAAGCCGGTAAAGAAATGTTGTGGCTAAAGCAGTTTCTAGAAGAACTGGGAATCAAACAGAAGGAATACAAGATACATTGTGACAGTCAGAGTGCTCTGGACTTGAGCAAGAACCCAATGTATTATTCTCGTACTAAGCACATCGACACTCGGTATCATTGGATACAGGAAGTTATGGACAGACAGCTACTGAGACTTATGAATATCCACACAAAAGACAATCCAGCAGATATGTTAACAAAAGCGGTTCCTTGAGAGAAGCAAGAATTATGCAGAGACATAATTGGGATGGATTGCAGATGACATATGCTTCTAAATGCAACTGGAGGGGGAGAATTGAAAGAAAAATCCAGCTTCATCTAGAAGCTCCATCTAGAAGGATTGCTAGTCTTCTTTTGCTACCTAACTTGGTGGAAATATTGGCAAAGTTGGCAACTTTGTCAATGGTGGAGAAGGAATGGCATTGGGGAAGCTTGCTATAAATACCCCTGCCCATTCCATTAGTTAGCATCAAGTAGGATCAGAAAAATCAGAAGAGTATTTAGAGAGAGATAGAGAGACTCCAAGAGAGAGTTTTTTGTGAGAAGTTTTTTTTTGTAATTCTTGTTGTTTATTTTCTGGAGAAAAATAAACCTGTTTTTCTTCTCAATATCATTCTCTGATTTTTCACAATCCCAACACGTATAACCCATCACTTCACATGCTTCCACAACTTGATGAGGTAGAAGCAGTGGTCCTGCAGGGCGTAGTCTTAGTGTTTCTTTAAAAGAAGCCTCCAGGTATAGTAACCAGGGAAAATGAGCCTCCCTAACGCGGTTTTCACTGACAACTTTTGCAAGTTCATTATGAAGCTTCTTCATGGCTTCTGGAATTTTAATAAGTTCAACAAGTGCCCACTTGGATGTTGCACTTGTAGATTCACTACCAGTACCAAATAACAATTGAAAAACTCATAAAAAGTACTTTGGAAGCTAGCTAGCTAGATGTAACCATATGTTGCACTTTTGAACACATCCACATATTTCCTATTAAACACAATTTAGCAAATGATTACATCACGCCCATTGAATCCATTATATGAGTACATGTTTCGAGCCCTATTGTCATGATGATCGATTACATGTCCTCATTCGAATCAGTCTTTCTTGATAGTCCCTAAATGCAATCTTTGATACAGTTAGCAACAAATTTTCATCACTAGCTAGAAGCTCAATTTACATAAGGAACATCTGCGTGAGAGCCAACCAGACCTCTTGTTTTCTCTATGTACATCTTTACATATAAAAGACATGTTTTAACCATTTTTGAGGCTAGGTCATATTTATCCTTAGAATATATATAAATGGATTTTAAAATATATTTGTAAAGATTAGAACCCCTATACAAACAAAATATAAATAATTTAAAGAATAGGTAGAGAAATATTTACGAGGAGTAAAGGGTTGATCTCCTCATCACTAAATCCTTTCCCAATTAAAATATTGACAAAATCTCTTTAATTTGTTGACTTGAAAATAACCCCCCTTGCTTTTCTCTTTTTTTTAGTAAGAGCAACCACACCGAGTATGTTAAATGGCCAAATTTAGCATTTCCTCGCTCACAACGGAGGAATGTAGCGGGTAAAAATTAGGCTTGTATAGTATAGAACAAGTAAACTTACTATTTTTTTAAATTTTAGTCATACGGCTTTGCTTCACTCGTATGAGCCATACGGCTGTGGCGGATTCGTATCAATTTTTTTTAAAAAAAAGCTATACGAAGGTGGGAGCCTTGCATAGCCATTTCTTTTTTTCTTTGCTATTTTTTTTAAAAAAAAACCTCATACGAGGGAGTTAGGCTCATATAACCTTTTCTTTTTATCTTTCTCTTTTTAAAAAATAAAAGAAACTCACACAAGAGTGGGAGCCTCGTATAGCCATTTTTTTTTAAATGATCAACACCCATACGAAGATAGCGCACTCATATGAGTGTTTTTATGCCATATACGTTGTGGAGAGTCTAAAAACTAACCAATTTGTTAATTTAGCATTACATTTTACCACGACGATGTGAATGCTCTAACATCAACCCATGAATTACACATTCTTCCAAATGCGTCCACTAACTTCTTGGAAAACCTTTTAGCAATCCATATTGGCAAAAAAGATTGGGTACAGTCAAAATGAGGAAAACGTAGCATGATGGGAAATTTTGCATCACAAAATTCAGTTTGTGATATTAAATCTGTAATGTTATGTCATTGTTATAAATATTGTGACAAATATTTACCTCATTAAAAGGACATTTATATATATATATATATATTAAATAAATGAAGAAAATTATAAAACTATATACAAATATCTAGGACAACTCCATTCTTCAATTAATTTAATTTACTAGGTAGTTTTTTCTTTTTTATTTAAATAACAGGGCGTTGAGAAAGCATCATTCATCATGGACTTGCACTAAATACAATATTCGGATGAACACGGTGCAAATATATATACTTGGATGTTCCTAATTGTGAAATCAATATATATCATCACTCTTAGCTAGCCTCATTATCATTAATTGTTGTTACATATGATATTTTGTATCAACCTACGTATCCCTAATTTCTCAGTAAATTATTCACTTAAGTCTAATATTTTATAACAACGTACGTATCTGTAATTACTTAGTCTGACTCTGAGTGAGTAATGACTCACAAGGCATGTGTGAAATTTATTAAAAAAATGACTAATGGGAGACAATTATTTTAGTAATGAAAAACAATGGGCCCTAACTCTCTTTTTATATAATGACGCCAAACCAAATGTAAAGTGAAAACCATCATGAATCTAACCACCCTAGCTAGCTAGTGTTGTATATCTTTCAATATCTTCCTTAAAAAATATTATCTTTCAATATCTTCCTCCCACTCTCTCTTGTTACCACCATCACTCTAATAATCATTTTAGTGTACATTTTACACAAATCTCCACCACTTTTACCAGGGCCACTTTCATATATAGACTATAGTAGGTAACATATTCCATTTGAGAAAATCTCTCCCCAAAGTTTAAATTTAATTAAACTATTGTAAAGAGTAACTACAATAAATATTAAGAGTATGCACGAATTCATACTTACAAACGAAGAATAGACAGGAATATGATTACATGATTAGGTAAAGAATATTTAGAGACAAAGATTAATCGAGGAGGGATGAATGTGCCAAGTGTTTCCACCTTAAACTTTCTTAACAACTGGCCTCTGATTGATATCATGTTGAGATTCATCTTTCTTAAAAATTTATACTATGTTAAAAAGAGGAACTATGATAAATATCATGTTTAATAAAAATAACTCCCATGCCATACGGCCCAGATTAATGGCTAACTTTAATGGCTAACTTTAATTGTTTTAAATATTTCCTCTTCTCCAGATTAATGGCTAACTTTAATTGTTTTAAATATTTGTATATATATATACACTTCTTATCCACCCACAGCCAGAACTCTTTAATTTTTAACCCATATTTACTTGATTTTCACGAATAACCAAACAATATTAGAGAATTTAGTTTTGCAAAAAGGTTATAGATATATGTAAAAGAGAACACACTTCAGTTCGGATCTATTTAGACAGGGCAGAGGAAGTAATGGATAAGAGGGACATTTGTGCCCACTTTATTTTTAATCTTGTTTGTGTTTTAATTTAGTAGTACTAGATTCCGAAAGCACACGTGATGTATGTATGTCTATTTTATTTCCACGCGCATCATCTATTCTAAAATAAAAAATAAAAATTGTGGTAAGTTTAGTGGATATATAAGACTTAGCTTATTAACGAGAATGCATGTGTAGGATTCAAATCATGGAGCTCACATTTTTAATGTCACAACTACTCGTAAATGTAGGAGGGCATCTTGGTTTTCTATGTTGTTATAGATTTTATCACTACAAAATTAATTGAGATGATTATATTTGTGCTGACTTTTTTGTTGAATCTCTTAATTTTCATGTTCCGTGTAGATGAATGCAATTCGTTATCTTCTCGAAGTATGTTGGTGACCAGTACTGCGCGCAATACATATGAATTTTTTTTTTCCAGAAAATTTGCTTTAATATTGAAAAGCTTAACTAGATTGTTCGCAAGCTTTATATGCATTTTACATGTATCGATCCCTGATATTTGTATACAAGGGCAGTGTCTTCTAACAATTTTTTAAAATGTCACAAAAGGGTTTTTGATGAATACTAGCTGTTGAATTAATTTGGATCATTGTTACAAGGGGGTTTGTGGCAATCCTTTTTGGTCCGTACGTAACCTTATGACGGGTTTTCTAATGCATGGAAAACAGTCATACGTGATCTCTTATGAGTCTTTTTAATGTTATAAAATTGTCAAATTCTTGTGGTAATTAATAGTTCATTTGTGTCATTATACATGACGTGTTACGCATGCATTTGAAACCAAAAATTCTAATACATGCAAATTAAAATAAGTCTTTTTGTTTTCTTCTATTTCACAGTAAAAATTATTAATTATTTTTCATATAGTCCCAATTAGAGAGCACTCTTGTGAATTTAAAAGAATCTAGAGACATGCAGGAGAAGAGTCATAAATCTTTTTAATAGGGGACAAACTTAATACTAATATCAAATTATATAAATTAAAGGATAAAATTTATTACTAATTACTATTATTTTTGTTCAAAATTAGGGTGGGGGTACGTGGGGGTGGAGGAAGACTTTTTCTACTAGTGAATTTTAAAAATTAAGGAGGGGCAAATTTAACTAATATGCATATATTAATTTACTATTTTTTTTTTAAAATAATTATTGCGATAAAATTTAGGAGGATAATTGCTCCCTTTGGCAGCTGTGGCTTGGCAAATTGTTGTTTTGAGGCTCTTTTTTATTTTTATATGTTCATTTAATTTAAGTGCATCAATAAACTTGTAACAAAAAAGGCCTAATACCAAAATAATATTGGAAAAAGTTATGAAAAAAGTAATTAAATTTCTCACCTGTTTTAAATGTAGTTAATTAAAGTATAAAAATAGAAACCTCAAGATAGAGAAACATTAGAAAAAGGGAGAGAGAAAATGTTATGCCTTGTATATAAAAGAATCATTAAAGAATAAGAAGACTTCTTCTTTCTTTTTAATAAAAAAAAGGAAGAGGAAGAGGAGGATATTATTTATATATATAAAAAAAACCCTATAAAAAGAATTGTATTATCAAGGCTCGAACTTGTGAGAAATTGTATCAAAAACACTATACTCTAATAACCGATTGCTGGACTAAACGAATCTTGAATATCCATAGTTCGATGCAAAATATATTTAATCACTGCAACATATGTATAAAAGGGCTCAAAAATATCGGGGGCCCTAGACAGTAGCCTGGACCGCCTATGTCCAGGGCCGGCCTTGATATGTATAGTATAATAAAAAAAATATGAAGTAAAATATACACCTAACCCATTAAAATTCTTAGAAAATAGTAATAAGTGAGATCAAACAACGTCAATAATTTAATTTCTTTTACTTAATATTTTTTTTCATATTGCACGAAATAAATAAGATTTGTTAAATGATTACACTGTAAAAAAATTATAGCTACTCCACTCTTTATATATATTGGCTGTTTATAACCATATATAAAAGATTAATTTTGGCCGGTTCCAATCTTAATCGAGACGAGAATAGTTTTTTAATTATTTACAATAAGAAAAAGATACTTAGACTTTTAGATGATAATTAACATGCGAAAAGGAAATACGTTGCCATTCTTCATTGGTAAAACACCGATGAAGACGTCCATATACACGAGATTAATTGACCTATTAATTTGCTTGCTTGTCCAGGTATATATGTGTAAGATGAAGCAGAGGAGATATATCCTGAATCTATCTATAAGATAATTACATGCATACATATATACAATTTCTTGCTTAAGACTCAAAAGTACAATTCATTGAAAAACGTGCCAAACTGCCATGACCACCAAATATTTTTTTATTTTATTTTGTGGGAATATAAAATAGAGTTAAATTCACTATGACAGAGTGACAGACCCAGCACTAGAAATAGTTATTGATCTACTAATATAAATATTTGATTCTCTTCTTGAGGTGGTATAGCTAATTCTAAATAGTGGTATAGCTAAAAAAATAAATTAATAGGGTTAGAAAAAAAAAATTTAAGAGCGCGAGTATATCATCCTTTTTACGAGATTCTTGTATATTACATCAATTACTGGTGACTGAAAAGGAAAAATATAAATTAGACATTATTGTTTATAACTTGAGTCGTACATGTAATTCCTATGAGCAAATAACACTAAAAAAAATAAAAAAATCAATGAAGTGAGTGTCTTAGGCACAGGTTGTACCTAATAAAAATAATTTCATCCTACTAATAATATTTTTTTGTGGTGTCAAATATACACACAAAATTTTATTATATTAAATTATATGTTCTTAAGACCAAGTGGGGTCACACATGTGGCCATGCCTCGGCCCTGTTTCTAGATTGAAGTAGGGGTGTTGTGGCGAACATGAAAGCCGAACGATCAAACTGTACCGAGCCAAACCGATTTGTAAAAAATTGAATTGAAAAAAACCAAACTGAAACAAAAAATGTTTAGTTCGGGTTTGGTCCTTTCGGGCGTGACATTACAAAACTGAACCGAACTAAATCGAATCATTGTATATCTACTCAAAAATAATATTACTTCACTATCAAAATTTTATGTACCTAAAATTTACAAGATCTAATGAGAAATTCATTCTTTGAACTATCATGAATATTGAAGTTATATTATAAATATAAGAGTTTATAATTTTTATATCCAAAATATGTAGAAACAAGTATAGAGTTATTATTTTTGACTAAAATAAATGTTGTCTTACAATTTATTTATTTTTAAAAAAAAATTAATGAAAACCAAATAAAAACGAACCAAAAAATTTGATTTAGTTTGAGTTTGGAAGATTTAGAAACCGAAACCGAACTGAATGAAAAGTGAACTTTCAAATTTGATTTGAGTTTGAGTTTTCTCATTTTTACCCCAACCGAAACCAAAAACACCCCTGAATTGAAGATCTCTTGTGATGTTTGCCGGTGATTAAAAGGGATGGTTACCTGAAGTTGACAAATTAACGGTTGAAAATAAAAGAAAAAAAAAATACTTAACTAATAACCCTTAGGCTTCATTTGGGTTGAAGGAAAGTGAAAGAAAGGTGAAGGAAAATTAGTTTTCCTTTATCTTTTGTGCGTTTAGTTTGTGGGAAATTAAGTATATCTGCTTCCAGGAAAGATTTTCGAAAACTTTCCTACAACTTTCTTGCAGGAAAGATTTTCTTTCAAATTGCATCCTGCAAAAGTGACATGATTTTGTGAGAAACTTACACGATTTTATTTATAAACATAATTACTTACAAAATAATTTATTTTACAATTAGTATAAATTTATTTTTCTAAAATTAGTATAAGACTAGTTAGAGTTTGACTGATATTTTATGCAATCTCTTAAAAGACGTTGGCCGGTCATTTCATACGAATGTATTTCATTCTAAATAAGCAATCCAAATAAGCCTACCCCTACCATACTATGTCACGCCCCAATTTTTCACCCTTAGTAGTTGGACGGCCGAGTTGTTGTAGATTATTTAGATCATCCAACTACAAGGGTTTCACATACCACTTTCCGCAACAAGTAACGTACTACATCCTATACCAGTTCCACGTACCAGTATGGTACGCGTACGTGCTTTTGTCGTTCTACAAGTTTGTTAAAAAGGCTTTTGCATTGGCAGCGGTGATTGGGTGGTGGCAACGGAGGTGCTTTATATATCAAGAAGAATCAACCGCAGTAAAGCTTACCCAAATTAAATGGACCCAAAACCCCTTGATTCGTGAATGATTCGAGCTCGTAATTGATGAATATATAGACATTTAGATCTAAATTTGTTTGTATGTGTGTATATTTGCAGTCTATGCCCCTAGAATGGTGAAAGAAGCGACGGTGACATAAGTGACATATATCATACCACATCAGCATTTCGTCAAGATAAATTAATGGAAGTAGTGCCAAGGTTTAAATTTGTCACTTATGTTAGTTTAGGGTTTAACTTGCAACTTTTGAAATTTTAGGAATTAGGGATACGAATAGAATTTTGTTCAAAATTTTGGGTTTATTTGGTATTTTATTTTATTTTTGTCTATTTGCTTGGGAGGCAAAAGCCTACCCCAATAAATTTTATATCAACTGAATAACACACTACAACAACCCTCTAGAACGTTACGTTATTATTATATACATCTAATCCACATGCTCCATTATTGTGAAAGTTATTAACACTGTACAACATTTTGTGCAATTGTGCTAGTTTATTACATATTGAGGGAAACACCATTGCTCATTCAAATTCTTACGCAAGTAGTAGATTATGTTAAAGTTTTCTAATTCTTTTATATAAAGTGACATTCACATCAATTATGCTTGCTATTTTATATCACAGCATACAACTTAAAATCAGTTCGCAATAATAGAGTAGCTCTTTTATCTTATATATTTGTGAGACTTCGATTTTTTCATGTAACGTAATTTTGAGCCAAACACGTGGATTGATTATATTGACCGATATGAATCTTGTTTTGCCGTTGGGCTTGACATGCGGTAATAATAATCCGCCCTTTGATACCTATTGAAGTTTTTTGTGTATTTGAAAAAATGGGAGAAGAAGAAAAAGAAAGAAAACCAAAGCAAGCACCAAGTGTACATTATGTGTTTTCTTGTCCCACATAGGAGAGATAAAAAAAACTTTCATGGGTTTTTATAAGGAAGAATTTGCTTAAGTGCTTGAGCTCTTTGGGTATTAAAATTTTGTACTATTGGGTGAGGATTTGAATAAGTGTGGTTTACCCATGCGCGCGCCGACCTTCCGAACCTTAGGCCTAGGCCAAAATACTTTTGGAAAATTTTACTAATTAAAATTATATTTCTTTTATTTGAAATTCGAAATTTAAATTGGTTTGACTCAGTCTTGTGTCGTTACGTTTTGAATGACTCCCACTTCCCCTTAACTTGTTTTTCTCTTTCTCGTTGCAACGGTGCGATAAAATTTTTTTCTTTTAAAAATTATTTTCGTCTCTCTTGGAAGGCACGACAGAAAAAAAAAACTCCATTGTTGGATTCCTTCTCTAAGCTTAAGAAAAAAGTCCTCCAAATTTTTTTTTTGCCTCCGATAAGAAAAGTTTACCAATTCCAACCAAAGTTATAAAGAGAGATAAGATTCCGATTTCCCATTGTGCAAAGGAAATTAAGACAGGAAAATCTGGGCTTATTGTATCCTGGGGATAGCGTGCCCATTCTGAACTGCTAGCACAAACACCGAACAGAGCACAAATTGTCTTTAAAGAGAGCGATCTAGTCTACAACTCAACCTGGTGTTTTCCAATCGTTATTGCAAATTCGTTCCTGTTTCAACAATACTATATTAAAGTTCAAAGTGTCCAACTTAAAATTAATTATCAACGGGTGAAGTAACTCTTAAATCTTATATATTACTCATTAGTGACTTTGATTTTCTTATGTAAAATTAATAATGTAAACATTCACATGTCATGTGTAATTTTATTAAAAAAATGACTAGAGGGGTACAATTATTTATTTTTCAAAACCAAAGGGCCCAAGTTCTCCCTTTATATATGGCTGCAAAACAATGTATATTTGCGCGCACACACAAAAATCAAGCATATGGAAACCACCATGAATATAGCCACACTAGCTAGTGAATTATCTTTCACTATCTTCCTCTCAGTCTCTCTTGTTACCATTATCTCTCTGATCATTTTGAAGTACATTTCACAAAAATCTCCACCACTTCCACCAGGCCCATTTTCATGGCCAATAATAGGCAACCTTTTTCAAATGGGAAAGGATCTCCCCCATGTCACCCTAGCCAAACTCGCTGGAATCCATGGTCCGATCATGTCGCTCCGGCTAGGAGCGCAACTCGTTATAGTTGGCTCATCGCCGGCCGTAGCCTCGCAAATTCTTAAAACCCATGATGGTGCGCTTTCTGGTCGACATCTTTCGTATCCGGTTCGAGACAAACGCTCAAAGCTATACAACTTGGGTCTAGGGTTTTCTGACGAGTGCAATGAAGGTTTTAAGAGCTTTCGGACCATCTATAGGGGTGAGATTTTCTCAGCCAAGGCATTGGATTCACAGGTAAACCTGGCAAAGTAGTGTTGTGTTATATCAATTTCATTTTAAATAGTGATCCATTAATACTTCTTTTGTTCTTCTGTTTTAATATAGAGAGAACATTTTCCATAAGGACAAAGTTTAAGGATTATTATGTGCGTACGGGTTATGATTTTTGAGGGATAAATAAATAAATTTTTTGACAAAACTCGGTGGAAATCTATGATAGTAAATCATTTTAACTAAATTTTATCAAAAAAATTCAAAGATCATATATATATATATATATAGGGAGCATTTTTTGTACGGACTAATTCGTGCAGATTGGTCCAAATAAGGGCGCGTGAGCTCGAAAAGCCCCACTATCTCTCTCTCCGTAAAGAAAATGCTGTCTCTCTTCTCTCTCTCTCTCTCTCTCTTCTCTCTCTCTCTTCGTTCCTCTGTTCTTTTTTCTCTCTCTTCATTCCTCTCTTTCTTCTCTCTTCATTCGATCCTCTCTTTCTTCTTCTCTTTTCCGATTGTATTTAACATTTATCTCCTTTGTCAGATTAACAAGGACCCAAATAACATTTTTTTTTCTATTTAACACTACTGTACTTACATACAAGAAAAGCACCGTGTTAATTTCCATTGACATAAATGAGCATTGAAGATGGTTGATAAACCGATCAATGTTATAAAACAATTCTGCAAAATTACACAACCAATTTTACTTTCCTCCTCTCTTTTTTTCCCTCAAGTTTTCACCAAATCCAAGTCCGAACAGAAAGAGATAATGAGTTTTATCAATCACCCAACAGAGTAATACATAATTTTTTTTCCAAGAAAACAGAATCCTTGGTGAATAAATATACTACGAGAAGATGTAAGGCCTAAGCTTCTACCAAAATTTCACCTTAAAAGAAATAGAATTTGAATTCCAAAAACAAGACATCATTTCAGATCTAAAAGTTTAATAGGACGAACAAAAAAAAAGTGTCTAATAATTGGGAACTAAAAGGATTAATTCCTCAATCAATGACAAAGCAATAAAAAAAAACTGATATGGAATAAAGGGAGAAGAAAAGATGGGTTGAAGAGCAGAAGAAAAGGAAGAAGAAGAAGATTGAGGGGAAATGTTTATGGAGGTTGGATATTTGGTATTTTTGGAATTGCCATTTGAAAAGAGAAGAAGAAAGAGAGGATCGAATGAAGAGAGAGAAGAAAGAACAGAGGAACAAAGAGAGCGAAGAGAGACAGCCTTTTCTTTACGGAGAGAGAGAGTGGGGCTTTTTGAGCTCACGCGCCTTTATTTGGACCAATCCGCACGGATTGGTCTGCGTAAGAATTCTTACTCCCTATATTTATATCAATTTTTTAATTAATTTGGTGGATAATCATGGAGATTATATCGACAAAGTTTCATCAGAAAGTCTCATCACTTTACACCCTCAAACGCTCCAATCCGTATATAATGATACTTAAATTTGGTGCTTATGGAAAATTTTCCATACATATACATACACTAGCTTATCAAAACACATACACGATATGTATACAATTTGTATTTGTTTAATTTGGATAAAAAATTAAACAAAAGTAGCAATTATTTCAATGGATGAATATATGTTCGACTTGCTTAGAAGTGAAAGTTCGAATTTTGTTGAAAACACACTTGGTAGCAAAAGAAGGTTGTATGGGTGAAATTGGCAATACAAATATGTGACACAACTTTATGGCAACCGAAAGCTTTATGATGTTAGATATATTTGTGCTTTGTATGGTCATTTCATGTCACCACTTGTATATATATATATATATATATAAATGTGTCTTATGACTAATTATTTGTCTCATCAGAATTGGATACTTAACCTGTTTTATAATTTTGTGTCATATGATGTATCTGCACCCTCTCCCTCCCTTTGAACCAGAGCCTATCTATAGTGATTGGTGCATCGCAAACTTCAATACTGTGCACAAGGGCAAAAGATAGTCCTATTATGTGCAACATATAAATATAAAATAGCTACACATATATGGTACTTTTAGTTTTATCAAAATTTTTTTTATAAAAACGATTAATAGATCTAACTAGTTCCAAAAGGGAAGAGGACGGGGATGTAACTTGAAGCAGGCCGCTTTGTGTGCATAGTCACACTTTTAACGATGATCAGCTTTGGCCCAAATCTTAATTTTGTCATATTTTTAGTACTATTAAAAGTTTATTTCCCTTTTTAATAAAATTTCCGCATACACCACTGCAGATAAATTTGAGAGAGAAGAAAGTGATGGAGATGTTAAATTATTTGGTTTCGAAAGAAGGCAAAGTGGTAAAAATCAAAGAGGTAGTATTTGCAACTGCTTTAAATATATTGAGCAACACATTTCTTTCAATTGATTTTTTGGACTATGAAGGGAAAGGTGTGGGTGAAGGGATGAGAGGGCACATAAGGAGGTTTGCAGTGGTGGGCACTGCTCAACATTTATCAGATATATTCCCAATTTTTTATGGATGGGATATTCAAAGAATGTCCAAGAAGTTGGTTGATGTTGTTGAGAAAATATTTGATTCCTGGGTTGATATTGTTAAAGAAAGAAGAAAGGGGAAGAAGAGTTGGGGTTCATAGTCGGAGGGATTTTGCTGATTCCTTGATTGAAAGTGGATTTACAGATGAACAAATCAACCCAATGCTTCTGGTATATATTTTTCTATCTCACTGTCTCTATATATATACACTACTCTCGGAGCACAATTTACATATGTGCAATATGATAATTAAGAATTCTTGACATTACGTGTTGATTTTTTTTTTTAAAAAGAAGCATATCAAATGGTGTTCTGTTTAGTGGCAATAATATTTAGGTATAAAGTTATGGGTTTAAATTTCTGCTTTAGCATTATTTTTATATATGGTAATTTTTAAAGCATCAAGAGTAATTTTACTATTTTACAAATGTTTCTATCTTGACATAAGTTTGGCCAAATGTTAAACATATATATTCTTGCTAGTGCAAATGCCATATATGATTCCAACCTTAATACTAACACATTTAATTTTTCCGGGAAAATATTTTCTAAAAAAATAAATACGTGCGTGTCAAAATTTAATGTCATAACCATGCACTAATGCATGTTTTACTTTTATATAATACTAAATTAAACAACATAATCGCACATTATACGTTTGCACATTTTATTTCTATACATTCGTAGATCTAATTAAGAATGAAAAAAATATATATCATAAAGGAATTCTTTATTGAATGGTTGAAAAAAAAATTTACCATCAAAGATTGTGAGTTCAAACTTAAGCCACTTAAATATATTTCCTAAATTAGTGATGATAGGGGTCAAAGGGAAACTAGATTTGTTGCTGGTTTTCTCCAAAATAATGATTTATTTATAGGAGGGGTAAAATAAGTAAATTAAATTTACTGTCATAATCCCTTTTAAAAAAAAATAGGTTGATAGATAGATAATATTTTATACAAATTTTGTGCTTCTACACTCTACATTGTTTTTAATAGATTGCAGATTGATTGGTAGATAGATATAATATATATAGATAACACCACACGATTTATTTATATTATAGGTAAAATGAAATAAAAATCATTAATATATTACAATTTAAAAATCACTTAGGAAAAAAACCAATATATATTGTAGGATCGTTGGGAGCACACCGTCTGTCCAATAGAGCTCAACCATGATCTCTTATTTTTAATCATCGGGGGCTCATCGCTTTTTGTGCTCAACCATGATCTCTCATTTTTTATCATGTGGGGGGGGGGGGGGGGGGGGGGGGGGGGGGTCACCGCTTTTTGTTTGGGGCTTGGACTTGACCTTCTTCTAATACCATGCGCTTTGAGTACAAACTCTTATGATTTTGTTCTTGGGTTACCATCCAAAAGTCTCATGCCAATTGGATCGAGAATGCCCATGCTTATAAAGCTCTTATTTTTTCTTTATCCTAGTTCGATGTGAGACTTTGACTTGCTCACTCAACATATATATATACTAACACGCATCTAATTGTTTGAACCTTATCTTCATTTATATCTAACATATTTCTGTCCCAAAAAAAAAAACGTATCTTACATGTTTCGCTAAATTTTCCATTAACAATCACCTACTCAATAAACAATATATATACGCATCTCATATGCAAGGACAATTATTTGAACTACCATCATATGCACTAATATTATTAGTTATTAGTTTTTGTGATTCATAATTAACGTCACTTCTACACTACATTATTTTTAATAGATTGCAGATTGATTGGTAGATAGATATATAATATATATAGATAACACCACACGATTCATTTATATTATGGGTAAAACGAAACAAAAATCACTACTATATTACAATTTAAAAATCACTTAGGAAAAAAAAAACAATATATATATACACGAACACGCATCTAATTGTCTGAACCGGCCTTGTCTTCATTTATATCTAACATGTTTCTGTCCAAAAAAAGACGTATCTTACATGTTTCCATAATTTTTCCATTAACAATCACCTACTCAATAAACAATAAATATATATAATATATATACGCATCTGATCATATGCAAGAATAATTATTTGAACCAACAAAAAATGGCAAAAAAACTACCATAATATGCGCTAATATTATTAGTTTTTGAGATTCATAATTAACACTTTGCATAAGAATTATGTTCTGTTTTATGTTTGTTTAGGAGCTATTTAGTGCCGGTACGGACTCTACAAGTGCAACCTCTGAGTGGGCACTCGTGGAACTTATTAGAAATCCAAAGGCCATGCAAAAACTTCGAGATGAACTTTCAAAAGTTATCGAAGGAGACACTGTAAAAGAGTCCGATGTACCTCACTTGCCCTACCTCAATGCATGCATTAAGGAAACACTGAGATTGCACCCTCCTGGACCATTGCTCCTACCTCATCTTGCCACAGAAACATGCGAGGTGATGGGCTACACAATTCCGAAGAATAGCCAAGTGGTGGTCAACATGTGGGCTATCGGGAGAGACCCCGCTATTTGGGTTGATCCATTGACCTTCGAACCTGAGCGATTTCTTTTATCAGGACCTAGACTTTAAGGGGCAAGATTTTGAATATATACCTTTTGGCTCAGGAAGGAGAATGTGTCCCGGACAACCTTTAGCTGCTAGGGTTGTTCCCCTAATCGTGGCTTCATTAGTCAATACATTGGATTGGATCCTTCCGAGCAACATGGAGGCATCAAAAATAGATATGACTGAAATGTATGATATAACGATGCAAAAGAAAGAACTGTTATGCGTTGTTCCTAAGCTGCGAGTGCAATTGAAGTAATCAAGATGGTCTTGATTAATTATGTGTAATCATGTATTGATTTGAAATATGTTCTATATCTATGTATTGGTTTGAATAAATGTCTCTTCTATCTGTATTGATTTGAAATATGTCTATATCTATGTATTGCTGAAAACCAGGTTAAAAATGGTTGAACCGGTCAAAAAATCAATAAAAGAACTAGTCTGGCTGCTGTTAATTAAATCAGAAGACAAGTTTTTTTTAAAACAGGAACCCTAATGAATCGAACCTTTGACCTTAAGACAAGGGTGGAGGTTGCCTACCACTAGGCTAACCCCTTTCCTCAAATTAGAAGACAGGTTACGCATGAACAACAAAGAACACATGTTACGTGTGTTAAGCATGATATTCGCTGGTTTAATTCCTAACACGATAATCATAGTTTCATCTCTCAGGAGGAAGGACGACACCTCCAGTTAATCCTTTTGCACGTTTTAAATATGGAGTCGCCTATCTGCCTGCATAATTATGTTCATGTCTGCTCTCCATGTACGAGTATGGGGTCGCACGTGAATAACAAATGGCATGCATGTGGCGCGTAAAGGCAGAGGACACATGACGCGTAAAGGCAGCGGGCGCGTGGGGAGAAACGCACGCATTGGCCTGTAAATAGATACGCGCACGTGTGAACATGAGAAGGATGTGCACGTGTGGAGCTTGCGCAAGTGGTAATTGCGTGTACGTCTTCACGAGTAGGTGGCGATTGGTTGAACCTATGCGCGCCAGTGCGTGTGCAGTTTGGTTGGATCGATTCTTATATGGATGGAATCATCTTGAGGAGACAATTCTAATGGTGTATGATTGTTTTGTAGTTGGCCAGCAGAGAAGATAGCGATAGCAAGGGTTAAAGTATTGTTTTAGGTGGAAGGTGAATTTGGTGATGAAGCACGGCTAGGATTAGAGCGCGGCTTTGGGTTTGAGGTGGATTTGGTGAGTGCTGGTGGTTGGAGATGGTAGTACAATCAGAGGAATAAACCAGTATCGAACCAAGACGACCAAGAACCAAGAAAAAACTTAGGGACCGGGATTAAGAACTAAGAAAAGCGAGAGGATTTATCTTCTGATATTATGTTAAGACATTGAAAAGAAAAAGAGGTAACGTGTTAAAACAGTTCCATCTATAATTATATTCAAGGAATGACATCTTACGTTTCCATTTCAAACTAAATTACTCATTTTTCTTTATCTAAAATATCCTTCATTCATTTCTTCTTTTTTTTTTTTAAATAAATTAGTCACCGGTGGCCATCAACACCACTACTATCCTTCTACGAAACCACAACCACCATTACCTCACTGAAGCTCCGGCATATGTACTAAAAATATGTTTTTGCAGTAAATTTGAAAACAACTAATGATACATATTTTAATGCAAATCCATTTTTTCACTAAATCCGCAATTAACAAATGATACATATTTTAATGTAAATCTGTTTTTGCACTAAATCCTCAAATAACTCAATGATATATTTTTAGTGCAAATTTGTTTTGCACTAAATCCATAGGTAACAAATAGTAACAAATGATATATATTTCAGTGCAAATATGTTTTTGCACTAAATTCTCAAGCAACTCATGATATATTTTTTATGCAAAACTATTTTTGTACTAAATCCGCAAACAACTAATGTTATAAATTTTAGTGCAAAATTTTTTTTGCACCAATTGGTTAACAAATTAAGATATAATTTTTTTTACAAATTTTTTTTATTAAATTTGAAAGTAGTTAAAAACGTAAATTTGAGTGCAAATTTGTTTTTGTACTATATAACTCGCCAGAGCTCTTGTGTCCTTGTTGGAGGTATGACAATGGTCGCCGGAGCTCCAGTAAGCGGTAGTGGTGAAAGTTGTTGGTAAGGCTTAACGACCACCAATGGTAATAAAGAAATAAAAAATTGTAGTACGGGTATAATTAAGTAATTGACCATTCAAAAAAAGGGGTTTATCCTTTTAGTGAACAAAGATTTAAAAATTGTCCTTATGGCTAAAACATATTGTGAAGGAAGTCATCCATCTAATTTATAATAATAAAATATCTTTAGCTTGAATATAATTACATAAGAGGTGCTTAGAACCCATTTGCTCAAAAGAAAGTAAGAATTATAGGGATAAATAATTCTTGTATATTAGATTGATAGATAGTACAAAGAGAAGGCCCTATAAATAGGGTTACACTTGGGTTACAAGAAAAGATAAATAAGGAAGTTAATCTCTATGTATCCTATAGATGATTACTAAAGATATATATATATATATATATATACAAATTTTACTAATATTAACATATAAGACATTCAAATGGAATATATGATCGAATATTGAACTATTTGGTTTGAGAAATTATAAATGTGTCAATTTTCGTAATACAAAATAAATTGTATTCTTAAGATGTATTACATTAAAATTAAAATGGGTAGTTTCTTATAAGAAAGGAAAAATTAAAATTAAAATAACAGTGAAAGTGAAAGTGAAAGTAATAATTTGACACAAAATAACAATAATTTGACATAAGAATTGGTTAACCTGGACTGCCAACCAAAACTAGTCATTTTTTTTTTTTTTAAAAATGAAAGTCTAAGTTTGTTCTCTTTAGCATAATAACAATGAAAACCCCCCACCCCACTCTTGGGCAAGCTCGAACTTGTCCAGATCTCTTGGATCCAAGTATTTTAAATACTAGGTTAACCCACTTGCTCCAAAACTAACAATTAACTGAAGATTTGGTTGTATATAGTATTCTTATTCCTATTTGTTTTTAAATTATCCAATTCTTAATTGGTTTTGTATTGTCCAAATCTTGTTAAATTTGTATTATCCAATTTTTAGTAGGTTTTGGTTTTGTGCAATCCTAAACCCATAGGATTTATACCCTATAGATAGAACCATTGTCATAGGTTTATTTAATGAGTTGTATTATATTATTTACTAGCTAGATTAGAGAATATATTTGAGAAATAATATTGAGAGTTCTAATTGGTGGCTAGGGTTTGCTTTACGTGTTGTACTCGGAATTACTCCCATCAATAATAGCTATCACCTGGTGGATTAGTGGCGGTTTTGCTGATACCACATAATTACTTGTGTGCTTGGTTAGTTATTTTTTTCCTTAATCTTTTTTTTTTTTGGTATTGCTTGAATATCAGTAGTACTTGTTTATTTAATTATTGTACGCATAATTGTCCGGTCAATCCTATACTTATGCTAAGGCCTATTTTAGTAGTATATTAGAACAACAATTTGGTATCAGAGGGAGGTTTATTCTTTGGGATAATTGTATGATAGTTAAAGATGTCTACTGTTGATATACACTGGAAGGGGGTGCTAAGGTGGCAGATACACCACCTTTGAAAGGCCCTAAGGTCACGGTTGCGGTCAAATTCGATATATTTAACGAGAAGAAAATGGATTTTGAGATGTAGCAATGCCAGATATCCGACATCCTTGTCCAACAAGGTTCTCATAAAGTATTGTTGAAAAATAAAACTAAGCCCGATGAGTGGTTCGACGCCGATTGTGTTGAGTACGATAGGCAGGCAGGCATGCATTGTAATTTGTTTACACCTTACTCCAAATGTGATGTACTATGTGATGCATGAAACATCTGCCTCAGTAATTTAGAAGAAGCTCGAGGATTAGTATATAACGAAAAGTATCGAGAATCATCCGTACTTGAAGAAAAGCTATTTCCGATATAAATTTTTGAGGGGTATATCCATGAACGATCATCTCGACGGGTTCAACAAGATAATCTCATATTTGTAGGGGTTAACGTTGAGATTGATGATAAAGATAAGGCAATTTTGCTTCTTAATTCGCTATTGGAATTTTATGATCATCTAACCACCACGCTTACACATGAGAAGAAAAATGTGTCTTACAATTTGGTATCATCAGTCATCTTGGCTAATGAAAAACGCTTGAAGAAGAGAGGATAATCCAACTCAGATGCGTTATTAACTAGAGGGAGAAGAAGCGGGGAAACTTGGAAAGGTCGCGGTCGAAATCGCAGGGACCGACTGACAAGAATAAGATAAATTGTTACAAGTGCAAGAAACCTGGACACGTGCGTCAGGAGTGTTTAAATAGAACCAATGGCGGTGGAGAGAATAAATGTGTGATAGAAAACGCGAATGCGGTAACGGCACTGAAAGATGAGGACTTCAAAAATATGTTGGTTGTGATTCTTTGGGTTAGCTCTTCTAATGAGTGGATCTTGGATAGCAGGTGATCGTATCACATGTGCTCAAACTGAAAATTATTCCATACCTTCATCGAGGTTGACAAGGGGCAAGGTTTTAATGGGTAATGACTATGCATGTAGAACTGATGAAAATTGATACGATTCGGACTAAAGATGCACGACAAGGTGGTACGTACTCTTGGTGATATCCGGTATGTTCCTTAATCTAAAACAAGCATTTGATTTCTTTAAGGGCTATTGATTCCATTGGATATCGTGTAACACTTGATGGTAAAAACTTAAAAATTCTCTCTGAGCCTATGGTTGTGATGCGAGGAAAGAATGAGAGTAATCTCTATTTTATTCAAAGATGCACAGTGGCTGAGCTTTGCTTCGGTTACGACAGAAAATACTGACGCGATGAGGATATGACTTATGCGATTGAGTCATGCTGGGGAGAAGGCTATGACGGTATTGAGTAAGCAATGGCTAATTGAAGATGCGAAAAATTGCAAAATAGAGTTTTGTGAGAATTGTGTACTTGGGAAATAGACTTGGGTAAAGTTTGGAGACAGCGGTACATTTCATAAAATGAGCACTTGATTATGTGCACATGGACCTCTGGGGGTTGGACAAAGATTCAATCCTTATAGTGAAAATTCATTACTTTGTGACTTTTGTTAGTGATTACTCAATGCAGAACTTGGAGTCTTTCATATGAAGTATAAGGACCAAGTTTTTGATGTGTTTTTAAAGTGGAAGGCGATGGTTAAGAACCAGATTGGTAGGAAAATTAGAGTGCTTAGGTCAGATAATGGTAGCGAGTACACTTGTAATCCTTTTAACGATTTCTGCCAATGGGAACCTCAACAAAATGGTATAGCAAAGAGGATGAATCGTATGTTCCTTGAAAAGGTCCGGTGTATGCTTTTCAATACCAATTTGGATAAGCAATTTTGGGATGGAAGCCCTATCCTACGTTACGTTCTTGGTCAATCATTTGCCATGTTCAGTGAAATACAAAACACCTATGGAGGTGTGTACCAGTTTTTTTATTAATTACAACAACATTCACGTTTTTAGCTGTCCGAGCTTATTATTATGTTCGTGATGAGAAAATTGACCATAAGGCTCGTAAGACAATGTTCTTAGGCTCTTGTGATAGGGTCAAAGGTTAAAAATTATGGTATCTTCAAAGTAAGAAAATCATGATTAATAAGGATGTCACGTTTGACGAGGCGTCTATGCTTTAAATGACTTTGTCGATAAAAGGTTATTTTCCAATCTCGGTTGAAAAAGAAAACAAGGCGATCAAGATAATGGTAAAAATGAAAGTGACTACTTCCGGTTAATACTCAAGCTACGGATTTTATGAGATGAGTCTAACGAAGAAAAGACGACTCCCGGCCAGGAGTCGAAGATTCAGGCAGTGAAATTCAGGTTAACAATAAACAATAGCGTCTTTGGCTAGTGAAAAGGAGCCTAGGGCTCGACGTGTACCTATTCGATATGGGTATGAAAACATGGTGGCATACGCATTAGCAGGTTATGGGAATGAGCAGACGTTCGTATCGGGAAGCTATGGAATTCTAGTGAAAATGCGAAGTAAAAAGCGGCTATAGAGGATTAGATGAAGTTTCTTCTGGAAAAAACTGAACTTGGGAATTATGCAATTTGTCGAAGAGAAAGAAACCTATCAGTGCAAGTAAGTTTTCAGTAAGAAAGACATGGCTCTAGGGTCTGGTGTTCGTTTCAAGGCAAGGTTAGTAGCCAAGAGTTCTGCGAAAAAGGAAGGGGTGAATTATAATGAAGTGTTTTCTCCGGTTGTGAAGCACACCTCGATCCAGGCATTGTTGGCTATGGTGGCACAATTTAATCTCGAACTTGAATAACTTAATGTCAAAATTGCGTTCTTGCATGAGGACCTAGAGGAAGAGATCTATATCTCTCAGTCGGAGAGATTTAAAGATGTTGGTAAAGAAAATAGTGTGTGTAAACTTCGAAATTTGTTGTACGGATTGAAACAGTCCCCGCGTCAATAGTACAAGAGGTTTGACATGTTCATGATAAAGCAGAAGTTTACTCGGAGTGAATTTGATCATTGTGTTTACTTCAAAAGGCTTGAATCTAACAATTTCATCTATTTACTCCTATACGTTAGCAAAATGCTTATTGCTTCTTGGAGCTTGGTAGAGATCAACGTATTGAAAGTTCAGTTAAGCAAAAAGTTTGAGATGAAAGATTTGGGTGGAGCACAAAAATATTTGAGGATGGAGATCGTGCGATATATGAAGAGGAAACAATTGTGTCTTACATAAAGGCAATACTTTGAGAAAGCGGTTGCTCGATTCTGGATAAAAAATTCAAAGTCGGTGAGTGTCCCACTAGCACTGCACTTCAAACATTCAGCAACGATGGCTCCTAACTTTGAGGCAGAGGTGGAGTACATGGCTCAAGTTCTTTATGCAAGTGCGGTCGAGAGTTTGATGTATGCTATGGTATGCACTCGACCAGATATTGCTCATGCCATGAATATTGTTAGTAAGTATATGGCGAAGCCTAAAAAACCGCATTGGCAAGCGGTAAGTGGGTTCTACGATATCTACAGGGTACAATGGACAAATGGTTGGTATTTGAAAATTTTGAAATGTCAACTATTGAGGGTTTTGTAAATTCGGACTACGCCGGCGACCTAAACAAGCAGAAATCAACTACGGGTTATGTGTTTACATTGGGTAGTGGCCCGTTGAGTTGGAGGTTGATGATTCAAAGTATGGTAGCGGTGTCTATCACGGAGGCATAATATATTGTGAGAACGAAGGCGATTAAGGAGGCCATCTGGCTTCGTGGTTTAGTTAGTAATCTCAGTTTGAAGCCGAAAAATGTGGTGGTGCACTGTGATAGTCAGAGTGCAATTCACTTGGCAAAGAATCAAGTTCATCATGAAAGAATTAAGCATATTGATGTCCGATATCACTTTATCCGAAAAATTATTGAAAACGGTGTTGTAAATCTGGTTAAGATAAGCACCAAAGATAATTCCGATAGATATGTTGACAAAGGTTATCCTGTTGGACCAAGTTTGAACATTACTCGACATTGGTCAATGTCCTTCGGTGTTTATGCCTTTGGGGGGCAGTGGTCCCAAGAGACCGGCAGAGGTGATAGGGTCTTATTCAATGAATTGATCATGGTGAAGTGCATTGGGGTCTTGTGGAACATCGCCAAGGTGGAGAATTAAAGATTGGCTTTGTATAGGAATCATATTCCTATTTGGTTTTAAATTGTCCAATTCTTAATTGGTTTTGTATTGTCCAAATCTTTGTTGAATTTGTATTATCCAATTTCTAGTAGGTTTTGGTTTTATGCAATCCTAGACCCATAGGATTTATACCCTATAAATAGAACCCTTGTCATAAGTTTTATTTAATGAGTTGTATATATTGTATTATTTACTAGTTGGATTAGAGAGTATATTTGAAAGATATTGAGAACTTTAATTGGCGGCTAGAGTTTGCTTTGCGCGTTGTACTCAGAATTGGTCTCATCAGTAATAACTAGCACTCGGTGGATTAGTGCTAGTTTTGCCGATACCATCTAATTGCTTGCGTGCTTGGTTAGTTTTTTTTTTCCTTAATCTCTTTTTTTTCGTAATGCTTGAATATCAATAGTGCTTGTTTCATTAATTATTGTACGCACAATTGTCCGGTCAATCATACGCTTGTGCTAATGTTTGTTCTAGCAGTATCTTAGCACAATATTAACATCTTTACATTGTCGTTATATATAGTACAACAAATTAAAACACTTTTTTCCTCTAGCAACAGTAGTACACTTAATTAAAAACCAATTTATTAATTTATGCATACATTATTCATTAATACTTAGATCATAGTCAAGACTTACTGATCAACATTTTTACTCACATCGATCGTAATATAGGACTAATGCATAACGGATTTTCCTTCAACATAGTGATATCGACCAAATCATTCATGTCTATATCCGCGGGATCCATATTGTTTGGAAGAACCCAATCAAATGTGTGAATTAATGACGCAACAATCAAAGGAACTGCTTTAGACGCCAATGGTTGTCCTGGACAGAATCTCCTCCCAGAACTAAAAGGTATATACATGAAATCATGCCCCTTGTAATCTGCACCCAATTCAAGAAATCGCTCTGGTTTGAAACTTGAGGCATCGGTCCAGATCTTTGGGTCTCTTGCAATTGCCCACATGTTCACCATCACTAGAGTGCCCTTGGGAATCGTATAACCCATTACTTCGGATGTCTCCACAGCTTGATGAGGTAGAAGCAATGGTCCGGGAGGGTGCAGCCTTAAGGTTTCCTTAACACAAGCTTCTAAGTAGGGTAATCGTGGTAAATGAGCCTCCCTTACGCGGTCTCCACCGACAACTTTTGCAAGTTCGTTACGAAGTTTCTTCATGGCTTCTGGACTTTTAATAAGTTCAACAAGTGCCCACTCGGATGTTGCACTTGTAGACTCTGTACCAGCACTAAATAGCTCCTGAAAAGTTCATATATAAAACATTCTTCCTAGTTTATAAAGCTAAATATGACCACATGTTGCACTTTTGAGCACTCATATATACTTACATCCTATTAAAATGTTTTACTGTTTTATTATGCGTCAAACACACCTAATTGGAATTCTTGATATATTTAGCAACAAAATTCTATTGCTAGAAGCCAAATTTACATAAAGATCGAAAGTTTTATGTATATTTTTCTGTATAAAGGACAGATTTAATTCAACTGTTTTTAATTAGGCACCGTCATACTTTTAATTCTCAATTTTACTCTTGTAATCTTCTTTATTATAGGAAATAATTTTGCAATAAGATTCTAACTGTTACTACTAAGAAAAAATAATTAAATTGAAGATGTGTGTGTGTTTGTGAGAGAGAGAGAGAGGGAGAGAGATATACCAGGAGTAAAGGGTTGATTTCTTCATCACTAAATCCTTTCCCAATTAAAACATTGACAAAATCTTTTTGACTTGAAGGTACCTCTCTTGCTTTTCTCTTTTCTTTAATAATCTCATCCCAAGAATTACACATTCTTCCAAATATGTCCAAAAACTTCTTGTAAAACCGTTTAGCAGCCCAGCCACTAGACATCGGGGAAAAATCATGTAAAACAGCAGTCCCACCCAAAGCAGCAAATCCCCTTATGTACCCACTCAACCCTTCCCCCAAACCCTTACCCTCAAAATCTACAAGATCAGTTGTGAGACAAATATTGCTCAATATATTCAAAGCAGTACTATGTACTACTTCTTTGATCTTCAACACTTGGCCTTGTTTTGAGCACAAGAAATTCACCATTTCTCCCACTTTCTCCTCCCTTAAACTCACTTGTGATTCAATTGCTTTCACGGAGAATAGCTCGGACTTGTAGACTCCTCTTATGTTTTTCCAACGGTCGTCGCATTCTTCCATAAACCCTAGGTTTAAGCTGTGAAACTTTGAGCCCTCAACCGCAATACCATTTGGCACGTATCTGTAGTTTTATGGGCAATTGAAAAGTTCATATTTAAATTTCGCACTTCTTAATAAAGTGTTGGTGCCCGAAATACCACCCGATCCTGTCCCACCCCCTTACCGGACTACGCCCCCCACCCCCCCAACCAAACCCCCCCCCCCCCCCCCCCCCCCCCCCCCGGCCCCACCCACGAAAAAATTGATAAGAACAGGGACTCTTAAGTTTGGAAATAAATTGAAGAGTACATGTAAAAGTTTTTTGATATTATTTTCTTTTGGCAAAAGGTATATACGTGTATTCCACATAAAATATTTTGTTGTCCCACCATATATCTTAAATTAAAAGTTCACGTTTACATCAATTATTGTTGTCCTCAATGAATAGGCATGCATAGTGTCAGTCGAGATTAGAATAAGTACAGAGATTGATCAACAATCCCGACTCGATCTTTACTCCATGCATCCTATGTATAAAAATCTGTTGAAATATTATTTTAAGTTTTGTTTTCAATTTAACATATATACAATTTTAAAATAATATATTGAGAGTTGGCCTTTGGTGAGAAAAGCAAAACACGGTCACCTACTATAAGCACGGGTCAAAATTTGTTATCCTTCAACAAAGAGGGTCAGGCTACTGTGATTGCTTAATATGTTGAGTACAATTTTTGTTAAAGGGAAATATATTTTTTAGCAAGAATTTAAAATTTAAAGATATTTAATGATGTGATAATATTAACGGATCACAAGATCATAACCCTATTTAAATGAGATCAACAAATTTAAAATTCTATAAGCATCTCCTGCATATAATAAAATTATATATATATATATATATATATATATCTTTCATGTGTATGTGTATTTAATGTGCGTGTTAATTAATTTTTTTAATACAACAGTTTTGTTGTACATATGTTTAGTCTAATGTAAGTGCATATTGAGAAATTAATTTTATAACAATATATTGCTTCAATTTAGTATTAAAATGGTCATGCTAACCCTTGCTAAAGATGGCAAATCTACTATAATATTATTTCTTAAAACTATAGAAAATTCTAACTCGTGTATTTTTGAGAGGTAATTGTATAATTTTATAATCTATCACTCTCGGTTCTTTTCACATAATATGCATTTGAAGATTATCAGTGGTCAATAGCTTCTTTCTTTTTCTTTTTTTTTTCTTTCTTTTCTTTTTTGAGCAATACCTTCAAGCAACTATTTTAATATTTGAATCCTTGATAACTGGAACATTTTATTTTTTTTTAAAGAAAAGAAAAGGAAAAAGGTGGATTTCTAATTATTATGGACTGTCTAACATACATCTTTATCTTTTATATATAAATTTAGGATTAATTACAACCGCTTTTAAAAATGGGTGGTGATGTTGGCACCCCCAAAAATACTTGGTAACACTCCCACTTTAATTCGGTCATTCGCAACCGAGTAAAGTGTCTATTATTCGGTTGTTGAGGACCGAATATAGTCTATATACTCAGTTCTTGACGACCGAATAAGGCATTTTCAAGTTTTTTTCAAATTTTATACTCGGTTCTTGACAACCGAGTAAGGCATTTTCAAGTTTTTTCAAATTTTTGCAAGTTTATATTCGGTCCTTCACAACCGAATAATGTATACGTTATTCGGTTGCGAATGACCGAATTAAAGTGGGAGTGTTTTTAAGAGATTTTGGGGTGTCAACATCACCACCCTTAAAAATACGTCATATTTTATTATTTTTATTTCAAATTCAGCAATCTTCTTTCTTATGAAACTATGTTTGCATTAGATTTTGAACCCGTGTTAATATTATTTATAAAGATTAAACATACATCTTATTGTTGGACCAATTATCGGTTTGGTTAACCACTAATTTCTCCAAATTAAATATATATGAGTCGCTTGAGCACTGCATGTGTATGGTAATCAAATATACATATGCAGGTCTCATGTTAATCGCTCTTAAAGAATCAAACCCCTGCTATTAACCAAACTAAAATTATGCTTAACAAAAAAGCTATTTATTGTTTTGTTAGTTTATTTTCACAGTGCTTGTGCATGGAAACTAGTACATACTATATTGCATATGTACCTGCCGGAAAGTAAGCGATCATGGGTCTTGAGAATCTCAGCGGCGGCCGCTGGGGATGAGCCCACAACAACCGGTGTCGAACCTAAACGAACCAACATGAGTGGTCCATGGACTTTGGCTAGGTTGGCCAGTGTGACATGGTGATACTTTCCCATTTGAAATAAGTTTCCCACTATTGGCCATGGAAATGGCCCTGGTGGAAGTGGTGCTGCTCCAAATTTTGATGAATTGATGAATTGCTTAAAAATGAAAAGAAAGAATATTAAGGACGGTACAACGAGAACGAATAACAAATTAATCATCTCTCTTGCTAATTGTGTTGATCATACATCCATATGCTTAGGCGTGTTGGTTATATATATACATAAAATTGCATTATTGTACCTAAATATATATATATATATATAATTATTAGTTCAGATTGAGTTGTACTAGAATCGGTGACACGCTCGATACACGTGAAATATAATACCTTCATAATATGTCATATTATGTATATATTTTTAAAAAATAAAATAAACAAATTTGAAGTGGTAAAACTTGTGTATTTTATATTCAAGGTGATGATTGAGTTCAAATTCCGGATTAAATTGATATTATTTTTATTGTTATTTTCAAAGCATGAAGGATAATTTTATAATTTCACACACTACTAAAACCTGTTTGCTACGCTTTATCTGTTGTATTGATAAACGTGGTTCATAACTTCATGTGAATGAACAATTACTATGTTTAAATAAGTATAATTAATATAATATTTTAGTCGCTCAAAAAATAATTTTAAAAAATAAAAATCTATTCAGCATAATTAACATGTGGGTCATACACTATACTGGAATAATGTAGGAAACATATACACAGTAAACTAAATTACACCAATGCACCTTAATTCACTAATTGCAGATTTTAGTTTGCACCCTTAATAATTTTGTGAGATAATTTGCACTTTATAGTTTATACCATTCAATTTATTGCAATCAATCCAATATATTATTTTCAACCAAATGTCTAACCAGCGTCCACCACAAACATCCCATGCACGAGTGTGTTTCTCAAGGGTAATTTTGAACTCTCAACCAAAAAGTCCTTCATTTCATTAGTTTGTTTTATATCAAAATTGCCCTTGAAAAACACATGAAAGATGTTCATGGTGGATGCGGTTAAAAGTTTGTCCAGAAATTACCTATTAGAGTTTGTTGCAATGAATTGAATGTAGATGGTACAAACTGTCTGGAAAAAGTGCTTAAGATGAAAACTGGAATCTTCAATTAATTCAAGGTGCGTTGGGATAACTTATTCCCTATAGTAACTGTAGATATAACGTACTATAATGGACTGGACAGCAATATTTAGAAAACAAATTTAACAAGAATCTAATTTTGTTAACTCTCATTAAAGGATTGTTACATTTATTCTATGATTGGTTGGTATATATCCATTTAAATTCAAGATTTCAAATCACTTGAGTGAAATTTTATTTTATTTTTTGTAATTATTTAATTTTTGGCATGCATGCAGGAAAATTTTGCTAATCACATTAAAATCTGTTATGAAATACCATCGATATAATCATTGTGACGTATATTTTTTTGTGATGATTATTTACTTATGAAAAAAATATTTAGATACTTTCAACAATGATATCTAATTTTATATATATAGACAGCTCATCTCCAACCATCCACCCTTTTTTATTATTCTTTTATGATAACCAAATTAATAAATAAAAGGGTAGGTAAGGAATCTAAATTATATTATTATAAAAAATAGCTAATAAATACTACATATCTACGGTATAGATAGAAGGCAAAATATTTAATTAAATTCTTAATGACGGATCACGGCTAGTGAAGTATCAAATTAATATATAGTACCACTTAATATCTGAATATCAAAATTGAAAATAAGTTGTAATTTTTATATTCGACCAGATTGAATTAAATTAATGTTTTCTTAAATAATACTCAAGTGAAAATAGAATTATTAATTCAAAACAGATGCACGTAGTATATATATAATTTGTTAATATGTTAGTTTGTGTTCTAAGAATTTATGTTCAGAGGTTAAATTGATTAGAAGTAATAATATTTCCTCCGTCGTCCTAAATTAAAAATCTATTTTACAAATTAAAATTTCAACTATTGTAGAAAAACGGACTTTTAATTAATTTATTTATTTCCGAGTACTTGTGTCTTGTAGAATACTTGGTGTCTTCTTAGGTGAAATTACCAACGGTACGTAGGGGTGTTAAAGTCAATCCGAAAACCGACCGACCGAACCGAACCGATCCGGACCGATCTGCAAAACCCCGAACCGAAAACAAGAAAACCGAACCGAAACTGAAAAGTTTGGTTTGGGTTTGGGGTAAGCTAGTCTAAAACCGAACTAAACCGAACCTAACCGAATTATGTATAAGAAAAAATAAATGTTAATATATACTTTAAGGGCACACGTTAATTATACTATAATACAAAAAAGATGACATTTTTATAAGAATATATTTCTTATTAATTGCATATTATGATAATCTTAAAAAAATAGTCATTAGCGCGTGCCTTTATTATTTAATTAATTACATAATGCTAAGATTTTTTTATCACATACATGATAGAAAAATAATTCATCATTTTATTTAATGTGTTTCATTCTTATAAATGTACAAATAAAATTGTAATTAAAGAGAAAATATGGTATGTATATGTTGCTCCTTGTTTCTAAAAATTAATCACTTTAATTTGAATATAAATCATGATTACATTACTATTAGTATTATATTTTTATGTTAAATTGATTTAAAAAAAAAAACATATGTCAAAACCGAATAAAACCAAACCGAAACCGAACTGAAAAGTTTGGTTCGAGTTTGGGTTTTGAAGATTTAGAAACCGAAACCGAACTTAACCGAAACCGAACTTTTATATTTGGTTTGAGTTTGGGATACCTTGTTTCTATCCCGACCGAAACCGAAAATACCCCTAACGGTTCGTACGTGGGTACAAACTCAAACAAGTTTACTAGCTAGTGCGAAGAAAAAGAAATCCAAATCTATGTGGAATAAAAAATGAACATACCTAATAATTTATTCAACATTCACAAACAATTATCTCTATTAAAATACAATTTCAAATGAAAAGCAAACTCACAATAAATAGGAATATATAGTTTGGCTTTAAGCATCAGATATATCTATGTAATAGGGTATGCCCGTGCCCAAGGGCACGAAATAGCGAAAAAATTAAATCTATACTTATAATTAACGAAAATTATTTTTAGATATGTACAATTCAACATAGTGGAATACAAAAAATATTTATTTATTTCCATTTGTTGTACTTATGGCATGATAATTTACTTGTAGTAAAAAGCTCAATTTTTACTTTTTTTTGGTATGCCCGTGCCCAAGGGCACGAAATAGCGAAAAAATTAAATCTATACTTATGATTAACGAAAATTATTTTTAAATATGTACAATCCAGCATAGTGGAATACAAAAAATATTTATTTATTTCCATTTGTTATACTTATGGCATGATAATTCACTTGTAGTACAAAGCTCAATTTTTACTTTTTGTTTCCTAACCTAAAATTGTAATAAACTCAAAACTTATTTAATTATTTTTTTTTGATAATTTTAATTTCTAACATTTTTTTATTCAAAACATTAAAAAGGAAAATTTCTCATTGTCCGTCAAAAGTAAACCTTATTCACTTATCGCAAACAATAAAATAATATTACATTGTTGATCACTTTCCAACCGGATCCATCATAATCAGTTTAAAGTTAATACAAATCAATAAATCGTATTCGTATTCCAATGTCAGCATCAGTAGGATTTGCAATGGTTATATATTCAACTTGGTTATCTCAGATTATTTGTTAAAATAACAAATATAGTTTTAATATTATTTGTTCACCAAGGAAAAAAATAATTATTCATTTAAATCCGAAACGATAATACCTAAAATTCGATAAAGTACCATATAAACACGATCCAAATCAACTATTGACATGTTTAGTGAAAAGATCAATTAAGAAATACGGAAGGTTAGTGACCATTTGTTAAAAGATTAATTAATTAAGGAAACGATTGTGTTGGATATGCTTCACACAATATAAAACATTTTACTTATTTTACCACCAATCAATCTACATTTGTATTACCTTTTCTTTGTCACAAATTAAGTCTCCCTTTTTTTCTTATATCTCAAATTAAGGGTTTTAGATAAAATATATCGCAAGGGGGAAGGGGAGAGAGTGTAAGGTTGGGGTTAGGTGATAGGTGTAAGTAAATAAAGGTAATGAAGTGAGAAAAAAAAAAGTGGAATTTCTAGAATATATTTGAATAAAAATAAGTGATGTGTGATTTTAACCATTGGATTGGATGAGAAATATGCATTTTGACCTTTAGATTGTCCATGTAGGACAATAGTCACATCAAATATCCTTCATTATCTCTCTCTACTTAATGGTGATTAAACTTAATGGTTGAGACGGATTAATTTAACAAAATCCCAAAAAGGGAATTAATGGGAAGAAAACAAAAATAGCAATAAAATCACCTGCAAAAAAAATAATGGTTTAAGGTTGAAAACAAATTATCTGAATTGTACATATTTGAATTGAGAGGTTCAATGAACCAAAACACAGCTTTAGTGTAATTAAGTACATTATATCTTATTGGTTCAACATTTCAAAAATGCCATTGAAAGAATTAAAATGTTAACCAGAAAAGTATCATTTCAGCGTTAGAATAATCAGTCATGTTCAAATCCTTTATGCTGAAAGTAAATGCATAGAATGAGAAAATGGAAGTTTTTAATTTTACATTATTCTTCAAACAAATAGTACATAGATATATCTGATGCTTAACCACGGGGGAGGGAAAAGGGAAATAGGATTCTGTGAAAAATAATTAATATATGTATTTTTTTTGTAAGTCTATCTCAACTGGTGATTAAACTAAATTAATGGTGGAGACGGATCAATTTAATGAAATCTCAAAAATAGAATTACTGGTAAGAAGTCGAGAATAGTAATAAAATCACCTATAAAAATATAGTTTTTTAAGGTTGAAAACAAATTTCATTAAATTGAGAGGTTTAATGAACTAAAAAAACAATTTTAGTGTAATTAAGTATATTATATCTTATTAGTTTTACATTTCAAAAATACTATTGAAAGAATTGAAAAATGCCATTAAAAGAATAATTAGTTATGATCTAATTTACAAATTTTATTTTCCTTTTCAACCGTATTAAATTATTTTTTCTGACGTACATAACTAATGTACTAAATCCTATGGTAAAAAAAAATAAAAAATATTATCTCATGGAATTAATTAGATTAAACTTAGTATAATTTTAAAAGGTCTAAAAATGAAATAAAATTATTAGTATATCTGAGTTACGGTTCCCTTAGTAAAAAAAATTTGCCAATAACCAAAACATAAAAAAAAGTTATAAAAATAAAAAGATAAAAAAAAAAAGAAAAAAAGAAAAAGAAAATAAAACTAATAAAATAGTTAATTTTACATAGAAGAAGATTTAAAGAGGGTGTTAAATAAATATCCTTATACTTAGCTCTTGTATCAAAATAGTAAAATACCTTATTAATTTTGTAAGTTAGAGAGGAAAACATAACTAAATAAATTAATAATTAACAAAAAAAAATTCCCAATAACCAAAACACAAAAAATAAAAGCTATAAAAAAAAGTAAAAAATAAAAAGAAAATAAAACTAATAAAATAGTTAATTTTACATAGAAGAAGATTTAAAGAGCTTGTTAAATAAATATCCTCATTAATATTCTAAATGTATTAAGTCAAGAATCAATCTTGACCATTGAATTGTTGAATTGATTTATGACCTTTGGATGGTAAAAGTTAGTGGTCATATCAATGAATAGTGTAATCCTTGATTTGTATTATAGATTTAACACATTCACTCAAAACAAATAAGACACTCATAAAGTTTTTAAAAATTAGGACAAAATTAGAAATAACGTTTTATTTAGACAGAAAGTAGAAGAAAAAAATTCTTCCTTATTTTATAACTAGGTTATGCCCGTGCCGTCCGGTACGGATAAAAAAAAATATTATTAGTGATGATTTTCTTAAGAGAAATCATTTAGTCAAAAAGTAATTTAAATCACTTCACCTCCATCAGTGACTTTAGAGAATCTTAAAAAATTAAACTCCATATGATTTTCGTCAAATGTAATATTTTGTAATCAAAATTTACTCCTGATAAAAAAACCTAAATATACAATTCTTCTACAGTAAACAGTTTCCTTCATACCATATACATTTTTAACTTAACATTTAATGCAAAAAAATACCCGATTCTAAAACAGGCTCCCTAAATATACACCTGTAGGAATAATTTTTACTAAACATGCACAAAAAAGTATAAGCATGTCCCAAAAAAAGATTAGGATACCCAATCAAAGATTGCTACCCTTTGTCTCCATGAGCATCCTCAACATTATTCTGGAAAATGTTGAGGTATCTATATCCAAGTAACCTGGCCATCGCAAATCTGTGCAGACAAAAATCTGCAGGTAACAATAGTAACGTTATAATGTAAATAGATATTGTTTAAAGGACCCATTTTTATTTGAGAATGAAAATTTACCCTGTTATGTATTCCCCATCCTTTTCTCTCTGTATTGTTTATTCGCTTGAACTTCGCGACGCGCGACTACGTGATCCCAATCTTGTAATTTATTTTGAAGTAAGAAATAATAATAATAATAATAACAACAACAACAACAACAACAACAACAACAATAACATAGTATACCATACAAAGGGGGCATCATAACAGAACTTCCGGATAGACGATATTTGTACTTGTAATTGTATCTTCAGGTGGTAAAAGAATGTTAATACGATTGGAGTTGGTTCCCGCAATTTATTTTTATCCACTTATTAATTGTTATTTTTTATTATTGTAGGCTAGTTTTAACAAAAGATTTTAAAATTATCTAAATTCAAATATATTTTTTTTAAAGTTTTGAATTAAAATAAGTGTATAAACTAAACCCCGTCACTTGTATTTAATTTTTTTTAAAAAAAAGTGTCTAATCACATTTTTCTTACACGTAGATTTATTTAGAGAGAGAGAGAGAACAAATGAAGGGGTTTGGTTTTGTACGCTGTTTGGATTGAAGGGATTTCACAACACGCAAAAGCAAGAAAATTACAGGGAAAGTTTTTGGCAGCTCACCTACTCCTTGCTTGGCTTGTCTATCTCTCTGTTGGCTTTTAGCTTATTTTATTTGTATGATAAGAAAATTTTCTTATAAACAAACTAAATTTGCATGGAAAATATTTGTATTTTTTTAAATACAAATATTCGTAAATGGATTTCGAATTCAAAGAATTTTTTTTAAGTGTTTAATCACACTTTTTAAAAATTTTAAAATTTTTGAATTCAGAAAAAAGGTTATTTTAATTTAAAAAAGAGTTTAATCAGATTGGTAATTTTTTTATTGTTGTAGGCTTGTTTAGAGTATTGCACGATTTATAATGTTGATATAATTAGTTTGAATAAAAGAAATTATTCCTTCATTCTATCAAAAAAGAGTACTAAATCATGCAATGTTCCTTCATTCTATCAAAAAAGAGTATTAAATAATTTCTCTTAAGAAAATCATGACTAATAAAATTATCTAAATAGAAATAATTTTTTTTTTTTTTAAGTTTTCAATTCAAAAAAATAGATATTTTAAAAAGGTGTCTAATCACATTTGTATTTTTTATTATTTTAATAATCTAATCACATTGAAAAAGGTAATGGGCAAGTTAGAGTACCCATAACCTTACTGCCTAGACTATGATTAGCTTCATCTTCTTCCTTTTTTTTAAAGCAAGAGACTATCTATTTATGTCCATAAATTATACAAATCCATACTTCTTGAATTGATATGTCCGTAAACTTATCTATCTTCTTCCTTTCTTTTTTTTTAAGCAAGAGACTATCTATCTATTTATGTCCATAAAATTATTTTTTATATATATAATTAATACACTTATTGAATTGATATTTAAAGTGATAAAATTTAACTTAGCTCCATACTTAATCAAACAAAAAAAATTCAATAAAAAAAACAAAAAATGTACTATCTATCTATGTCCATAAATTATACAAATCCAAAAGGATTCCTACTATATAATAGTGATTATACAAATCCAATACACCACTTATGAAGAATCAACGCGAACATGCTTTAGAAAAAAGGCCAAAAATTATACAAAGCTAAAAGCATTCTTACTATATAAAAGTGATTATACAAATCCAATACACCATGTACATGCTTTAAAGAAATGGAAAAAAATTTAGAAAAAAATATATAAAAATGGAGAGAGAAACATGGTGCACAATCTACCTGGTTTTGTGCCAGATATGGAGGCCATGGTGTGATTTTTACGTGGCGGAGGAGAAGGTACTGGTGTTGCACGAAGCAGTGGAGACGGAGCTTGCAGTGGTGTTGCACGAAGCAGTGGAGACGGAGCTTGCGGTGGTGTTGTACAAAGTAGTGGAGATGAAGGATGTGGCATGCATGACGTAGATCGTCGGCTTGGTGTGAAAGGGGACGGAAATGGTGGCATCATCGGAGCATAACCACTATTTAGTCGCACAGTAGATCGACGGCTACGTGTGAGAGGACTTAAGACAGGGGGTTTCGGCAATGTTGGTTGTGACGATGGAGTTGTTTCTAGTTCCGGCATGATGAGTGAAGGAAAGGAAGTGAGAGAGAGTGAGAGTGTAAATATGATGAGAGAAAATGATGAGTGAGGGAGAGGAAGTGATAGAGAGAGAGATAGAGGAATAAAGAGTGTCTAAATGAACTGAGAGAGAATAGGTGAGAGAATAACACGTGAAAAAAAAATGAAGTGAGAGAGTAAAAATGATTGTGTGTATGCTAGTGTATTGGTTTAAATAATGTGCAAGAAAAAAAAGCATATCGATCTAATGGTTGATATTGGCTATAAATAAATACATCTAAGGTGAATATTACTTGTTGGATATAAATCATATCCTATGGTCTATATTGTGCATACCTTGTTTAGAGTGTTTATGAGCCATTGATTGTGTTGAAAAATTAAAAGAAGCTTGGTCAAAAAAAACCTTTTCTTATTATATAGATTGTTTTGTCTTTTTGCTTGCTTTTATAAATATTAAGCAACTTAGGTTTCTATGCATTAAGACCTACACTTTATCTTCTTCTATATATTTGAGATCCTTGGAATTAGTGTAATTTAACATATTCACTCAAAACAAATAAGACACTCATAAAGTTTTTGAAAATTAGGACAAAATTAGAAATAACGTTTTATTTAGACAGAAAATAGAAATACGTGACATGAAGAAATTTGCTATTGAGTGACACATTCCTTTACCCAGACCTTCACCAGGCGGACCCTAAACTGCTAAATGTATAAATGTAGAAAGAATTAAAATATGAGAAAAGAAAAAGTAAAATGCATGATAGCTAGCATTCTTTTCTTATCTTGACATGACTTTATTGCAAAACAATGTACAAATATATATATATATATATATATGAATGTATGGCATAGTTTTTGTAACACCCCTATATTATAACAAATTATAATTGTTTTAACAGTAAATTTAGCTTTCGATATTTCAGATATGGCCTTGACAATGTGCAAAAATTCGTAATTCTAGAAAATTAAGCTGGCTTTTTGTCCGGCCCTTTTCTCAAAACAATACATTTCATACTCCTAAGAACTAGATCCAAATTACGTCCCACTTTTCCATGAAAGCATGGTTAGTATAAAAAAATGAAATAACAATTATAAAGAAATATTATATATATCCAGTAATTACTCTTTTTTAGAATGTGTGAAATATTATTCAAGTGAGTGTATATATATATGTGTGTGTGTGTGTGTGTTGAGATTAAAAATCTTAAATCGGGAAAAAGAATCATCACAAAGAAACATATAAGATAGAGGGGCTACTCCACTCATAAGCAATTAGTTTTGAGTTGGATGCTCCGAACTCTAATATAGTATCAGAAGAAGGTTATACACACAAATCAAAGGCCCAATGGCCACACATACTCCGCGTCACCCAACATAAATGTTCACGTGTTAGGCTCAAAATTACCCTACACGTGAGGGGACGTGTTGAGACTACAAATCTCACATCGGGAAAAAGAATCATCACAAAGTAGCATATAAGATGGAGGGACTACTCCACTTATAGCCAATTGATTTTGATAATTTGTGATTCTGCACAACAATGGTAAAACGAAAAGCAAGTAAACGTGACCTAAATATATATTTTGAGCAATATATCTATTTTGGGCTTTATTAAAAGAAAAGGAAGAAGACAAAAGAAATTGGGCAATTGCGTACAAGGCCTCATTCCAATAATAACATAATTATAAAGGACACTTACAAATTAGTCTTGTAAATTAAGGACATTGTACAAAAAAGATACTAATAGCCCTTCCTTATAACATCTCACGTCTTATTAAAATTGGTGCTAAACAGATTTAGCCCTATGACAACAATCAGAATGTGTTAAATGCATTTAGCACCACAACTAGAAGGTGATAAATGAATTTAGCACAACCTGTCAACACGTATGACCACAACCAGAAGGTGCTAAATGCATTTAGCACCACTTGTCAATACACATGATAACAACCAGAAGGTGATAAATCCATTTAGCACCACCTGTCAACACACATGACAACCAGAAGGTGCTAAATGCATTTAGTAGCACTTGTCAACGCATATAACAATAACTAGAAGGTGCTAAATAGTTTTAGCACCAATACAACACAGAGAATAACAAAATTAATAAGATCATCATCCACTCAATTTATTTATATGTATATATATGGATCGATGTAGGGTTCGTCAAAAAAAATTGTGATCATATTTTTTTTAAATCCCATTGGACTGTCGAAATTGGTTGATTTCGATAGCAAAACAACACAGTGCGCAAACTTTGACTTATGTTCTTGTTTAATTAACTATTAAGGGTTAAATAACTTTTTAACTCCTGGAAAAAAATAAAGATACATAGTTAAATTAACTTGATGTTTGAATTAAACTTTGGATTGCTTATGGACCATGTGAATTTTTTTGGAGGCAAGCAGATATTCTTGTAATTAGTTAGTAGTTTGAAATTTTCAAATGACTGATAAATTTTTTGATTTGCATTACTTTTTTGCTTTTACACAAGCTTAGTTTGGACATATTTTTTTATGTTTGTGAAAGTAAAATGCACACCCTCTTTTCTTAAAGTGCAGGTCAATTAGCGGAAAAGAAATCTCCTTATTGATCTTGTCAAAAAAATATATTTCAATTGCTTTAATTGACCAGTATAAATTAAGGTATAGTCTTACTTGTTCTTTTACTGATAAATTCTCATTTTTTTCTAATTGACAATACTACTAGTTTAATTTACACTTACTGTAGCAAGTTTAACATCAATGATCAGTCATATGGCCGGTCCTTCTTCTTATTCTCATTATTTTTTGAATATTTATTTCTTATTAAATATTAAACTTATTTTGTATGCTTTATTTTCATTGTAAAAGTTGGCTAATTAAAACTAAATGATATTGCTTTACTGTCAAAATGTGAGTTATTTATAAAGATTTTCTAATATTTACATTTTAAATTTTCTTCCTTCTATTTTCTTATACAGTCGGTCTCGGCTAAAGGATGTTTGTATCCTTGGCCTTTATGATGGCACCACAAGCTACACCAGTGAGGATTGACATTTCAACATGTATTTTTAGTTCTTACATGTATTTTCTTATGTAGGATAATTTGTACTTGCATTACAGCAAACAATATTTAAAAGACTGCTACATAGAAGGAAATGTGGACTTTATTTTTGGAAATAACATTGCTCTTTTGGAGCATTGCCATATCCATTGCAAATCGTCTGGATACATAACTGCTCAAAGTAAGAAATATTCTCAAGAAACAACTGGATATGTATTCTTGAGGTGATGATTAGTTTATTCGTAGTCAGTGTATTGTTTGAAATATGTCATTATCTTATAGGTTATTTATACTTTACGTAGTCAGATTCAAAAGCTCTGTCATTTATGCTTTATAATTCTTTGTATTTTCTTAAAGCAATTATATTTGTAATTACGTTCTTGCTTGATAATGAGAAGTTTTACAAGTTTTCAGGATATTTTATTGTCAGTTTTCTTAATCTGGTCATCTCCATGGGTGGAGTTAGAGGAAACAAGTTAATCTTAACGCTTCCCTTTTTTATTCCCAGAATATACATGGGTCGGTTAATATAAAGCAAAGATTGAATAGTTTTAAAAAATAAATTGATATTATCTCCCATGACAATTAATTCAATTTTTGCAATAAAGTTGTTTGCAATGGAATTTCGCAAAATAATTCTTTTTAGCTTAGAGAGTGGCCCTACAATCTAGATGCTAATATGGCACATAAAGCAAGATTTAGCTTTCTTGTTTGGGTATGAAAGTAAGAGCCCAAATTGGTTGTTCCCTCTTATGTAAAAGCAAGCTCTATCAATGTTTTCTTCCTTTAACCCATTTATGGTATTGATGCATGCAAGTGTGTGATCACTGGCAACGAAGGAACATTGTACACATATGTTGGACGACCATAGGGACCTTTTGACTATGTGGTTTTTGCATACACATAGATGGATGCATGCATTAAACACCAAAGTTATAATAATGTACTGAGGATGTTATATTTGTTAATAAAAATAAAATCACATCGTACCAAAAACTTGAAAGTTGTTATAAAAAATTTAATATATGAATGTCCATAACTAATATTGTAAGATAAAATTTATCCCACATTGGAATTGTGGTATGCATGAGGGATTACCTAATATTATATATATTGGATTTATCCCACATTGATTATGTAAAGAAGTAAGGAGGTTAGCTCTTAATATAAATAGAGCTAACCCCTACACATATTGGATATCAGTTGAGTAATAAGATTTCTCTTATTCTATTATTTCTTTCTCTCTCTTTATTATTTTAACACGTTATCAGCACGACTGCTCTATAGTCAATTGGAGGCCATTGCGAAAGCAGGCCACCATAGTTAAAATTTTTTCCTTCTTCTTGAAGGCCGGCTGGTCATGCGAAAGCATGTCACCATAGTTTCAAATTTATATTTGTTCTTCTTGGAGGCCAGTTCAATATCAAGCATCGTAATTTCTTCATACAGGTCAGATCTATAATTTTTATTTTTTTTCTTTCATAATATTATGATTCATGTTGTTTGTCTTTTTATTATTGTTATAAATATTGAATATTCTATTTTATAAATAATCTGAACCTGAAGTTTCATGATTTATACTTTTGGGACTTTAAATTTATAATCATTATTATCTTGAACCCGAAGTTCCACGATTTATATTTTTGGAACCTGAAGTTCCTTATTCATCATTATGGACCCGAAGATTCATAATTTATTTTTGGGACCTGAAGTTCCCTATTCATTATTATGGACCCGAAGATCCATAATTTATATTTGGGACCTAAAGTTCCCTATTCATTATTATGGACCCGGAGATTCATATTTTATTTTTGGGACATGAAGTTTCATATTTATTATTATGAACCGAAGATCCATAATTTATATTTGGGACCTGAAGTTCCCTATTCATTATTATGGACCCGAAGATCCATATTTTATTTTTGGGACCTAAAGTTTTCTATTCATTATTATGGACCCGAATATCCAAAAAATTATATTTGGGACCTGAAGTTCCCCATTCATTATTATAAACCCGAAGATTTATGATTTATATTTGAAGTCAAAGGCTTTTATTTTATTTAGAGATATGAAGTTCTCTAAATTAGGACCTGGAGTTTCATAATAATTATTTTGGATCTAAAGTTTTGTAGTCATAAATTTGGACATGAAGCTCCATAGTCATAATTTTGGACCTGAAGTTCCAATAACAATATGCTTCAATAATCAAATCTGAAATTTTGATATAAGAGGATATTGAATTAAAGTCCCATAAATTTGGTAACCTAAATTTGGGCCTGAAGTCCCATATAACTGTTAAATTTTTATTTAATTAAAATTATATATAACTTTATATATAAGTATGTTGTTGTTATATTATTTCCTATTTGAACTTAACAAATCTCTTATTCTACCCCTTCTCTATAATAGCTCAAAGCATTACAAACATAATAGATCAGCATATAAGGTTAGAATTTTCAAGCTCGAAGTTTTTTTTATAAAACCAAAAGTTTTATTATTTCTTATGAACCCGAAATTTCATATTTAAGCAAGAACTTGCAGTTCATTATTTCTTATGAGCCTAAAGTCTCATAAGATAAAGTATTAACTCTCAACTTTATACGTCATCAATTTATACATACTTAAAAATGACTTAGTAGTTTTTTTGGCAATTCCTGAAAGATGGATAAGACCACCAAAAGATGGTCATCATGCAAATACTCGTAATGAATAGATTGAATCTATGACAATGGTTGAGTATGACTTTTTATTTTTGATCATTTGCTCCTAAAGCAGCACTATCAAAGACTCCCCATCTATTATACCTTGAATATGCTCCTGAAGTAGCAATATCAAGATTATTGTTTTTCAATTGGTCTAGACAAAGTTGATTGTCTCCTTATATCAGAATCGAACAACCAAATATTGATAGAATCATAATTTTAGAACAATTAGTTCTAAGGCAATTCCTGAAGTGGTGGTAGAAATGGTAACTGCCCCAGCAGAGGTAGAAAAAAAATCAATATAAAATTCAAGAACCACCTGAAGTGGTTTGTTGAGAAGTGCCGGACCTTAAATCATAAGTATATACCGAAATATGTGGTAGTTAAATACAAGACCTTTATTAATAATGTGAGACAATCATACTGAATGGGGGGAGCATGAAATTATTTTTTTATAAAGCTGCTGATTACACTCCTCTTGATGAAGAGACTTTTGATGAGAAGTTGAGAGCGAAAAATCAATTTAGGTCCAGAAGACCTAAATTATCATTTATTTATGATTCTTTTATTTAAATGTATGAATTATGGATTGCATAATACACTTTTCAGATGGTGTCATATCATATACTATTATTGAAAAACCAGAAGTTTTTCAATAAGTTAGTACTTAATATATACAAAAAGTATCCACTATAGTTGGACTTATACCAAAGATTGAAGGCTCCAGAAGAGCCTATATAATATATCAACATATTCATTAAAGATTATTATTATCAAGCAATTCTTGAAGAAACTTGCTTCACTTTAATGAGTATTATATTGAAATAAATAGTGAAGGTAACAATGAATTACTATGCATTATTAACTAGTGTTGGGAGCCAGAAGCTCACACTAGAATCATTATTACTTTCTCCTCAGGTCTCTATTGCACAACATTGTGCATTATTACTAGTGTTAAGAGCCAAAAGCTCCCACTAGAAAAAATTAAGTATTTTATCATCGAGTGTCTATTATACAATGCTTTTTAGTATTGAATCACTCTTTATTATGAGTAAGAAGCTCAAGCCGAGCTCAAAGTCAAAAATTTAGTTATCTCCAAAAAAAAAAATTCAACTTTTTGCATGATAGGTAGATATCTTAGAAGTACCATATTAAGAAAAAAAAATAATAAACAACTTTTAAGGGTACAAGTTTACTAAATTTGTATTTTTTTTTCTACCATGTATTTGCAAAAGTAAACTTGTTACTAAGTTATTTTATTTAAATTTTTTTTGGATTGACATTTTTTTTAAAAGAATGCAAGATGATATTTGTCCCTCTGTAGATGCTCCAAGACTATAAACACCTATTGGTATGTAAGTTTTCTTCATTCTACTATATATTATTTTTTTTACAAGCTTATCATGCAAATTCAAAAATACAACTACTAAATTTAATTTTCCCATAGTTAGTTTTATTATTCATATATGGTTTGACCCATTTTTAATAATCTCGTATTTAAAATCAATTAAAGGAGATGTGTTTATTGCACGTTTTGCAAATTATCACTTTGATGAGAAAGTATTCCCGCCGTTAGGGAGAGATAAGAAAGTTCCTGCAGAACTATCCATTCCAGAAGAACGGCGAGAATTATAGTGGAACAATACCACTATGTCTCATCTAGATCTACGTACATCACAATGTGAGAAGGTACGGAGAATATTATTTTGTAAGAAATTGCAAACACATTACTAATTGATTTAATGATGCAGTAAAATGCAACAAAGTTATATGTGCCAGCTATAAATACAGTTGTCATAATTAGTATCCATGCAGGATAACTTCAAAATATGGCAATTAATGAATCTGTACCACGCCAGAAGCGTGGCAGACCTATAGGTTCCAAAGATTGAACTCCCTAGAAGAGGAAGTCTGATTAATCATGCCCTAAGAACACTCCTGAAGAGGTTCCTCATTTCACTCAAGAAGAGGTTATGAGAAAATCCACTCTCTTTAAGGCTCCTGAAGTGGCCATTGTCTTGAAAAGACGCAAGTCCCTGAAGAGACTACATAAGCCCCTGAAGAGGCATTGGTACCAAATAATAAAGAGATCTCAATATTTAATAAAAGAGATGTGGAATATAAATAAAATGTCATCGATGACTTATTTGTATATACAGTAGCTACTGGAATATCAAAGGGCAATGATAATAATGATATACAACTACGTACAATAAATAAATGTCGACAAGAAAAAATTGGCCAAATGAAAAATTGCCATTAAGGCAAAATTTGAGTCTCTAAATGAAACGTGGTATATTTGGACCTATAGTACGAACCCCAAATAATATATTAACATTTTTTTGTTACAAATGGGTGTTCATAAGAAATTAAATTATAATAATAAAAAGGAATAAGGCACAACTTGTGGCACAAAGTTTCCTGCAAAAACTTAGGATTGATTATGAGTATAGTATTCCCCTGATTATGGATCCAATATATAAATTTTAAATATCTTATAATTAGCTTAGCAGTTGTTGAAATATTATATATGAGACTCAGATACTGTGAAACTGCTAATTTATACGGGGACTTAGACTCTAACATTTATGTGAAAATCCCAGAAGGATTAACTTTGCCTGAAGCAAAGTCGAAGAGTACGTACTCAATAAAATTAAGACGCTAATTGTATGGACTTATCCATTCTAGAAGAATGCGATACAAATTCATTCCAGAAGAATGTGATACAATCGTCTTAGTAAGATTTATCTAAGGAATGAAATAGAAACAATCCCATTTGCCATGTGTCTTTATAAACGAATAATCAAAAATGATTTTCAATAGTAGCAGTTTATGTTGATACATTACTCGAGACTCCTGAAGAGTTCGAAAAAAAAACTGCTAACTATTTGAAGAAGGAATTTGAAATGAAGGACCTTGGAAAAATAAAATTCTGTCTCGGCCTGCAGATCGAGAGAAGCACTATTTAGATATTAATCCATCAATCTAACTATACTGAGAATGTATTGAAACGTTTTGGTATGGACAAAGCACATCCACTAAGCACTCCCATGGTTGTCCGGTCTTTAGATGTAAAGAAATATCCATACCGTCCTAAGGAAGATGATGAAGAAGTATTGGGTCCTGAAGTACCATATTTAAGTGCGATTGTGCCCTATTATATTTAGCACAATGTACTAGGCCGGATATTTCATTCTCAGTTAATTTGCTTACTAGATATAGCTCAGCACCAACTAAACGACATTGGATTGGTGTCAAACATATCCTCAGATATTTACGAGGAACCACTGATTTAGGCTTATTTTATTCACATAATTCTAATGGTTCTGAGTTAATAGGATATGCAGATTCAAGATATCTTTCTGATCCTCATACGGCACGATCTCAAACAGGTTATGTATTTCTTAATGGTAATACCGCTATCTCTTGGCGATCTACTAAACAAACTTTAGTAGCCACTTCTTCTAATCATTCTGAAATTTTAGCTCTTCGTGAAGCTAGTCGAGAATGTGTGTGGTTGAGATCTTTAATCCATCATATTCGCAGTTCTTGTCAGTTGTCTTCTATTACAGATGTTCCAAGTATTATCTATGAAAACAATGCATCGTGTATAGCGCAAATTCAAGAAGGTTTCATCAAAGGTGACAGGACTAAACATATTTCACCTAAGTTCTTCTTCACTCACGAGCTTCAGAAGAATAAAGAGATTGAAGTCAAGCAAATCCGTTCAAGTGACAACTTAGCTGATCTGTTCACAAAGTCATTACCAACGCCGATATTCTAGAAGTTAGTTTATGATATTGGCATGCGTCGACTTTATAACAAAAATATATAAATGTTGTCATTAGGGAGAGTAAATAATCAGGGGGAGCATCCTGAAGTATGCTACCTAATATTTGCACGCTGTACTCTTTTTCCTTTAACTAGGTTTTGTCCCATTGGGTTTTCCTAGTAAAGGTTTTAACGAGGCAGCATATTGTGCATTTGATACCGATTCAATGATCCGGAAGAATGTTGTACTCTTTTTCCTTCACTTTGGTTTTTTTCCACTGGGTTTTTCCTTAGGAAGGTTTTAATGAGGCAACTGTCATTGAATTGTGACATAATGGACATCCAAGGGGGAGTGTTATAAAAATATTAATATGTGGATGTCCATAACTAATATTGTAAGATAAAATTTATCCCACATTGGAATTGTGGTATGCATGAGGGATTACCTAATAGTATATATATTGGATTTATCCCACATTGATTATGTAGAGAAGTAAGGAGGTTAGCTCTTAATATAAATAGAGCTAACCCCTACACATATTGGATATCAGTTGAGTAATAAGATTTCTCTTATTCTCTTATTTCTTTCTCTCTCTCTCTCTCTATTATTTTAACAAAAGTCTCAAAGCTGATAATGGAAGTTACATTTAGGTTGACTATAATTCCAACCAATTAGAATCACCAATGCATTTACCTAAAACAAAGCTCATTCAATCTTCTAGTAAAGATACATTTAAAGGTGGACTATTTACGGCAGTTTCACTCTGGATTCCTGCATAAACTGATCAATTGCAGATTGTCGTTTCTTTCACTGGATTGACCCAAAAAAGGACGCAGAAAAAATCGAAAGATTTCTATGTAAATCATCGATCAAAATAGGAACTATATGTCTTTGTAATTTTTTGTGTATCTCTTTTATGTACTTGAAATTTTGATTTTATAATGGTGAATATAGATGGCAAGTTTATGTGGTTGATTTTAGGTTTAATTACTATTGTAATGACTTTTTTTCGTGTTTGTAATTGATGTTTGGTATATAATGAAGACTTTTTTGTAATTGAAATATGGTGTTTACCATATTAAATGAAATATCCATCTTTTTAACATAATTGTGACATGCATTTGTTACTTTACAAACTATCACAAGAGCTACAATGAAAGAGAACCACCGTAATAGCTACATAGAAAATAAATCTAATACAATAATTATAACTAGCTATAGTAAAAAGAGAACCAACACAATTTCTGCAATAAAAAGAGAACCACCTTATATAGTGTTAACTTAAAAATCATTAATCTTATTTTGATAATAACTATAATATTAATCATGTGTAATGTTTTTAAGTATAGCTACAATTAAATGATTATCATATATGGAACAAAACTGACAAAAATGAAAATAAGACCAATCCTTTACAAATATTCAAATCTCATTGGCTTGCTTTATTCATCACTTTTGATCAAAGCATACATGGAATTACAAACCATTGAAGATCAAAGTACTCAAGCAAGTGAAAAATCGAAGAAACTCGTTAAAATTGAAATTGAGTGAGTGTTTAAGCTTTTATTGTGAAACTTCTTGTTTAATCAATTATATAGCTCAAATACATCATTTCATCATTGTTAGATTGATTGAAAACAAGTTTAAATTAAAATTTTACAAAAACCTATTTTTAAATAAATTCATATTAAATTCAAATAAGCATATTTTGAGTTATCATGAAAATAGGTGTCTTATAAACATGTTTTTAACATCCCCAAAGTATTAGAATTGAATTTAGAGCAAAATTGTAAAAGTCCAAAATTTGGGGTTTTGGCCTACTTGACGTAACCCATCAGTCGATTGATGCCCATCAGCCGACTAATGAGCTTTTCTCAGTCGATTGAGGTTTCAGAATATAGTTGTTGGATTTTTTCTGATTTTTTACCATTTTTGCACTAAACTTCTAACCACTCCCTAAAACGGTCATATCTTATTTGAGACTATATATACACTATTCATCTCTATTCTTCATATGTTTTCATTATTCAAAGATTCAAGAAATTGTTTTAATCAATCATTCGTTATTTGAGTTATAATTCTTAATCAAACTTGATAACTCTAGTATAAGCATTATTTGTAATCTTCTAAACACTTGAGAGTTATTGTATATTAATATTTATCACCAAACCAACTTTATTCATCAATATTGTTGGCCGAATTTTAACCCTAGAGGGGGTAAATAGGGTTTTCAAAATTAAATGTGGAATTAAAAAACTTTTCGAAAATGTTTAAGCAATTGAACTAGCTAAACAACTATATCAAGGAAAATAAGTAATTCAACCAAGCAATCAATAAACATAGCAAGTAAATAAATAGCTTGAGTTAGAAAGATTAAACCAATTGAAGACCAAGACGTTTTGTCCACACGGTTCGGTTTGTTAGATCATACGTCCGTGCTCGGTTAGTCCCCTGAGAATTTTCACTAAGGCCTTGTTTACTTGCCACTTAATTTGCCACTTAAATCTGAAAACTTAAAATTTTCAGATTTAAGTGGTTGACAAAATTGTTCACTAACTAAAAAAATTAAGTGACTACTTAATTTTTACCACTTAACACTGAAACTTAATTTTAATGAGGATAAAATGTCCATCTTACCCCCACTCTTGTGGTTTTTCATTTTCTTTACGTTGAAAAATGATGATTGTATTTGTACCTGGGCAAAAGAGTACATAAGGCTGGTACTAAGGGATCTAGGAGCAGACCATGAGTAAATCACCTCAATTTCTTCACTTCTTTCTTCTATTTCTCTTATCGATCTCGCTCTCTCTCTACAGTTTGAATTTGATTATGAAATGGTTTGGAGAAGAGGGACATAAAATATATATATATATATATGCATAAGTGTATGTCCATCTTGCCCAGGTACAAATAAAGTTTTTCTTTACGCTGATGAATAGTTATTTATATATAAGTTTTTCATCATTTTTTTCATTTTCTTGTGGTTTCCAATTATTTCAACAAGATGAGGAAATAACAACTTATATAGAGAATCTTACCACGTGGATTAGCAAAAAGGAGTTGCTCTATACTTGGTTCAAGGATTGGAACATAGATTATCAATGTTTAAGTAATTTTAATTTAATATTATATCTTTCTTATTTTCATTTGAAATCATGTGTTCAAAATAAAATAATAAGGGCAAAATTGACATAATAAAAAAATTCAGTTTTCAGATGTGTTATATTCAAACAAACAACGTTTTTTCAGATATAATTTTCAGAACTAAACAAACAGCTTTTTCAGTTTTCAGTTTTCAGTTTTTTTACTAAACGCCACCTAAAACTAATCTTCTTCCGGGTGAAGATCAAACATTTACAAGTGTTGTTGTCTCACATACTCTTACAAATATTTCTTTACCACAATATTTCCACAAAAAATACTCTCTTGCTAATTTATGAGATTTACCTCTCACAATCACTAAACAAGAATTTATCTTCTTGTTATCCTATGAAACTTACCTCTCACAAATGAATACTAATTGTTTAGTGATTCACACTAATTAACAATAACTCTCTCAAGTGTTTGATAGATACAAATTGAAACTCACAGTAGAGTTATCTTGGTTGATAAAATGAATAGCTCAAAGATGAATGATTATGATCAATTCTAAAGCTTGACTTTGAATAGATGAAATATTAGTTTGTATAAGTGTTCAAGCTTGCCAAAATGTATCTTAGATAGTGTATATATAGTACCAAAGATTATATAGCTATTTTTTAGGTTTGGTAGAAGTTTGGCACCAAAAATGGTAAAAAGTCATATTTTCAATGGCTATATTTCGGGGCATCAATTGACTGAGCATAAGCCATTAGTTGACTGACGAGTATCACTGTCCATCAGGCCAAAAATCTCAATTTTTGGACTTTTGCAAATTAGCTTCAAAATCAATTTTGATGCTTAGGGGATATTAAAACCAAGTATCTAAGACACTTATTTTCATTAGAGCTCAAGATATGCTCGTTTGAATTTAAGTTTTTGAAATAATTTTTATTCAAATATTGTTTTTCAATCAAGCTATGATGCATGTTCATGTTTGAGCTATATAAACAATCAATTAAGAAACTTTACATTAATTTTAAGCACTCACTTAATTACCGAATAGTTGAGTCTTTGAATGCTTCGATTTGTTTTTTCAAATTGATCTTCACTTGCACCTCTTGCCTTGAAACTTTTGCATATGATCCTTGATCTTGATCTCCATGAATTGCATAGTGATGAGGATGATCTCCCTTGTCTAGTCAAATGCATTATTGACTTGATTGGATAATATTTCGATGATCCTTGTCATACTTCATTTGAGCAATCATGTTATTATTGATATTCCAAGTAAGATAAATATAAACTTATATCAAGAGACAAGTTAAATTACACATGATTGCTTAATTGTTATTATTAAGACATTTAGATCAACAAATATTGTAAGAGATTTATCTCATAAAATAGCAAGAAGGTTTCTTGTGTGAGTGTAGTGAAAAAATACACTTATAGTAGTTTGATTTTCACCCGTAAGAAAATCGGTTTACTGAAACTTCTCGGAAAAACTATTCGGGCACGAACTTATGGTCTAAACAACCAAACCGCATGAACAAAACGTCTTGGGCTTATTTGATTTTATTATTCTATCTCTAACTTTTTATTTTCCTTGAATTATTACTTATTGTGATTGTAATTACTTGATTGGTTTGCTTGTTTCTTGATATAGACAAATTATTTTAAAACTATTTTTAAAAATCGAATTAAGTTTCAAAAACCCTATTCATCACCCTCTAGGGTATTTTTTGACCTACACATAGTTCAACTATAACTACAAATTTTGAAAATCCAACCATCATTGCATAGTTAAGCTAGAAAATACAATATTCAAAACCATGTAACGCGTGGTTAGTAAAACAAAATATAAATAATAAATAAAAGTCAATCTTCACGATTTAAATCAATTACATCCCCGTCTTCGCTCGATGACTCATTCTCCTCATATAATATTGCATCTTTATTGCATGAAGAGGACTTATAAAAAAAATCTTTGTTAATATTTTATTTTTACAAAATGACAAATAAAATAACCTAAACAATAAAAAAATATATATACTAGTTTGCAAGTAACGGACAATTTCTTTTATCATTGAATTGACTAACTTCACCACACCCATGGCACCGTCTAGCTTTATGTTTATTGGCTTTTTTTTAATGACTTTTCTTTTCCTCCCTGAAGCCTTTTTCCATAACCCTTTACTCGCACTCGATTCGGCTCATTGTAAACGTGTTCATAAGTACCCAAAACTTTTTCACTTGTAGTACAACCACCCAAAAATATATATTATTATTCTGATTGCACTTTAGCGGAACCACCCAACGTGTTAATTTTCTCACGAATATTTTTCAAACCATCATTAAAGATCTTTGTTGCTTCTTCACTTGTAAGGGCCTTGTCAACAATATCCAAAGAAGATTTAATTAATTGGCCTCACTTCATGATATATTCTTTGTCATCATTTCTGAATAAGCCAACATCATCAATTACTATCCCAACTTTTGCTTACTTAGTCAATTTATTTAAGATGTATCGTTCAGGCAACTTATGCAAATCAAGAAATTTGAGTAAGTATCCCAAGATGTGCCTACATGGGATTCCAAAGCTTTTAAATTTTCTACAAGTACAAGAAGCATAATCTAAGAGCTTGTCATAAAAAAATTCACGAACTCTACTTGTTTTGACACTCCTTCTTTTTTTTTCTCGGTTTCCCTAAGAAACCCAAAGCTATATGTCAAGCTCTCCCACATCTCATACTAAAATAGATAATACATTTCTGCCATTTGTAACAAAAACTCATGATTGATTTTTATCTTAGGCTTCTCTATTAAATATTTGTTATCAGCAATTAGCTCTTCATGATGTGTTTCACAAGTCCCCTACCAAATTGAATCATAAAATCCAGCAAATAGTTGTTGTTACTATCAAATTTCTTAACAAACGAATGAGTACTCTCTGCACTTTGGCTACTAAACATGTTGGCCGAGAAAACATAATTAACGTATGCTAAATTCCATTTAGACTGAAGCTCATACTTATCATTTAACCACTTGTTTCCCTCCAATTCACTTTTCTTAACAAGTCTCATCCACTTCATGTCAAACTCTTCACAACTTTTCGAGTTTCATATGCAATCTACAAACTCTTTATAGTATAAACTATATGCAACTGCATCAATTTTTTTCGAAAACTTTATTAAAATGTGCCAACTAGATAACCTATGAAAAATTCTAGCAAAATATTAGTAATAAAAAATATTTAAATATATATATATTATACATGTGAAATGTAGATGGAAGGGCTTAAGAAATGGCTTTTGTCATCACTGGGTCTTAATTAGTGATAATCATTTTAGGGGGCACCACCGGGCATAAATTTCAAGAACTGGTTGAATAACCATACGAAAGAATCTGCAAACTCGTTGTCTAAGAATGCACATGCAAAAATAATAGTTTCCCTATGATTGTTCACTCTTAAAAGTGGCGCAAAAATCAACTCATAACGATTAGTGTTATATGTAGTATCAAAGATCAACACATCACCATAAAACTTGTTCGCCCGTCTTGATATTGTATCAGCCTAAAAGTAACGAATTATTTTTTGTTCTTCATCAGCTTCAATCTTGAAAACAAATGAAGGGTTCTTTGCTTGTTCTAATTTAAAATACTCTAGTAACATATCCACATCGTGTCCCTTCACCTCCATGCGCTTATCTCTTTCATGGTTATATAAATCCCTTTGCGTGCACCCGACATTTTCAATCCCTCTTAACTATACTTGAAGCAAACTATATTGCTGATGTGGGGGTATATTAACCATAGAGAGTTCTTGAGTCAAGCATTTTGCCGCGACTGAAACATGCGATGCGACTGTATGAGAAGAGTTTTCTTCGAGGTTAACAACGGGTGGTTGTGCCCTTCTGTGAATATGCTCACAACAAAAGAACCAGTTTTTTTATTTTATAACTATTAATTTTGCATTAAAACCCCCTTTTAATATTCCTTGACGTCTTTTTTCACCTACAGTAGCAAATCTTTGATTTTTTCCTTGCTTAGGACACACAAATTATTTTATTGTAATTTCTCCAGTTCCTTTCCTCTTCTTAAAAGAATAATTTCTAATACCAAACCAGACTTCTTTTGCATATGCATTATAAAAATTTAGAGCATCTTCTAATGTTCGAAATTCTTGACCTTTTTTTAGCTTAATCCTATCATTTATTTGAGGATTGTCATAACCAAAGGTAGAATCTCCAGTTTGTTCATCATTGTTTGTTTCTACTTCAAAATTAATATGTTCTTCAACACTAACACCCAAATCATCGATTTCTTCCTCATCAACACTCAAATCATCGTTTTCTTCTTTATCAAAACTTAAACCATCATTTTCTTCCTCATCCACATTAATATTTTATCTTTCATTCTCCATTTTCATAAACAAAATTGAAGACCTAACACAAAATAGCAAAAGGTTTAAACTAATTGAATACCCATTAATATAATATAGAAAGTAGCACCCATTCAACATAAACCCCAAACCAAAACCCCAACCCAAAATATAATGAATCATATAATTGAAAAACCAAAAATAATAGTTTCACACTCACTGTGAAATATAAAAGAAAATAGTAATGGTGTGTAAAGAGAGATACTCACCGGAGAATGGTTCAACTAGGTGACGGGTCGGCGGAGGGAGTGTTCGCCGGTGGGAGCGGTCACTAGGGGAAGAGTCCCTAAGCTAGGAGGTGACAGCGCTAGTGAAGAACGGGGAGATGGTCGGAGTAGAAAAATGTGATGTGTAAGATTGGGTAGAAAAGGAAATTGCGTGATGCGTGCGTTTGGGTGGGAGTGAAATAGCGAGTTTTTTTAGTTTGTTTGTTTGTTTGTTTGTTTTTTGTTTTTTAATTAAGACTCTATGGACCTGTTTGGAAGCAAGTTCTCTTTATCCGTCCCTCGCAAATAAGGTGAGGTAAGTCCACTTAAGATCCGCTTCGATACTTTAAGCATCATATAAAACATGTTAATGCTCTAATTATTTTGGTAGTAGTCATTTTAACTTAAGCAATATATAGTATTTCCCTAAGATAAAATAAACACACCTCTTTCTTAAATTCTCTCTCACGGGCATATCTAGGGGGAGCCCAAGGCGGCTTCAGCCCAACCCTCCAAAATTATATCAAGTAGTACCTTATGTATTTTTAATATAGATTGAGCTCGTAGCCTAGTGATCATGGCCTGCTTTTTTAAGTTTGTTGTGTACCTTAGGCCGACGGCTCAAATCTCTCCTATCGCAATGTTTTTTGTTTTGCATTTTCCTCCTTTAACTTACCCTTGTTCTATCTACATAAAAACATAATCCAATTCAAATTAGTACAGACAAATATATTTTATTTTATTTTATTTTATTTTTTTGGGTACAGGGCGAAAAGGGAGCAGCAGAAACTAAAAGACACCAAGGCATCTGAAAGGCCACATGCATGCATCTGCAGCATCAGTTCTTAATTCACCCATATATCTTAGCCAAAAAAAAAATCTGCATAAATAATTCTTTCGTGCATCGTATGCTTAATTGCACCATTTTGAGTCTCCATATTTTTTTACGGTCCTTTATATATAATTCGAAACCATGTGTGATTCTTATCCTCTTCCTTCAAAATGGTCTGCACTGCATTTGCCGAATTCGTTTCCACAATAAGGTCTTCAAAGCCTCCTTCAAATAATTTATCTTTTGTAATATTTCCAAATTAAAATGATTTGTGGTATACACAACAAAAGTTAACAACTGAATATGATGTACACGTTGTCTAGCTACACGTAATATATATGCGAGTATATGACAAAAAGACAACAACTACTGGCATAGTGCTTATTATAAAGTAATTGGGAGTATTAATTAAGAGTTAGTAGCACTTTTAATTTGACCCTTGAAGTATGCTAGTAGGAACACTTTTGTCCCTAATGTTTTGATTTGGGCGCATTAACCCCAAAGTTTATAAATTTTTTCAACGCAATCCAATTAGTAACTTTCGTTAAGTTTTTTAATGGAATTAACATGTGGAGAATTAACATGTGGAGTCATATAATTTCTTTCCCATTTTTCTGGTGAAATTTTGCATCGCAATTTCGGACATCTAGCTGATCAAATTTGAAAAAATGTTGAATTGCAAAATTGAAGCTCTCGAGATTCTCTTCGTGACACGCTCGAGAAACCTGTGATTCAGAGTCTCGGGGAAAAAATTATGCTTTAAAAATTATTTGAGTCACTTTAGGTATCTTTGAAAAAAAATTGAAATGCAAACCCATTTTTTTCTCTCTCTAAACCTATTTTTTCCATATAATTTACATTCAAATCATTTTACTCAATTTATCTATTGCAAATTTAATGGATGATAAACCCAGTTGAGGCCTAATTCTTGCTTTAGCTTAAAAAAAATTTGATTAATCTTTTAAAAACTTAATTATTGAAAATATATAATTGAGGAAGGCTAAAAGTAAAATGGCTGATCAGATGTACTTAAGCCAATATTCCTAAAGAATAGATATCATCATTGTCCATTTTACTTTTAGTCTCCATTAATTATATATTTCCAAAAATAAAGTTTTTAAAATATTAAAACAAAAAAACTTAAAAATAAAAAGAAGTAAGTCGTAATTGGGTATAACAACCATTAAATTGACAACACATAAATTGTGTAAAACGATCTGAATATAAATTATATAGAGAAAATAAGCTTAGAGATTGAAAAAAAATTAAAAAATTGGGTTACAAAGTTTAATTTTGTTGAATTTGTGAGACAAGATATCCAAAGTAACTCAAATAATTTTTAAAGCAATTTTTTTTTTCTCGAGACTCTAAATCATGAGTTTCTTTAGTGTATTACGAAGAGAATTTCAAGAGTTTCAATTTTGCAGTTCAACATTTTTTCAAATTTGATTATTTAGAGGTCCGAAATTGCGACGCAAAATTTCATCAGAAAAATGGAAAAGAAATTATATGTCTCCACATGTGAATTCCGTTAAAAAACTTAACGGAAGTTACTAATTCGACTATATTGAAACAAATTCTAAACTTTGGAGTTTAATGCACCAAAATCGAAACATTAAGGACAAAAATGAAACTACTAGCATATTTCGAGGTCAAAAGTGTTACTAACTCATTAATTAATCTAAAACCACGTTAATTAGAACTTAAATATATTTGATTATGGCAACCAATCAACATCGTCTCTCTCTATCTCTCTCTCCCTCTCCCTCTCTCTCCCTCCTATATATCATACAATTCACTCCCATTCTTCAAAGAGATATGTACCATTAGAGAACACTACACACCATGAATCTAACACCACTACTAATAACACAGGAAATGAGCAATTTCCTCTTACTACTTATTATACCATCCCTAATCTTTATATTCATTTTCAAAAAAATCTCATCTAAAGGCCCACCAATTCCACCAGGCCCATATTCATGGCCAATAATAGGAAATTTTTACAACAAAATGGGAAAGGAACCCCATGTCACACTAGCCAATCTAGCGCAAGTCCATGGACCCCTAATGTCGGTCCGGTTCGGTGCACAACTCGTGGTGGTTGGCTCATCACCGGTTGCGGCTGCAGAGATACTTAAGACCCACGACCGCTCACTCTCAGGCCGGTTCGTGTCTAGTGGAGTTCGAGTCAAGGGCTCCAAGCTTCACAACTTGCAACTTTCGCTCTTTGATGAGTGCGGTGATGGTTGGAGGAACGTGCGTGGTATTTACAGGTAGACTTTGAAGCTACTTATATTTTATCGTATATATATATATATATACACATATATACTAAATTTTTGTACATACGCATCACGTATATAATTCAAATATAAATAATTTAAAACAAGATAATTAATATTTAGACGTATCATGCTATTATTTCTAGGGGGGAACTTTTCTCAACCAAAGCAATTGAGTCCCAAGCAAAATTGAGAGAAGAGAAAGTGCTAGAGATGGTAAAATATGTATGTTCAAAGGAAGGTCAAGTGGTGAAGATCAAAGAGGTAGTTTTTGCTACTGCCTTAAATATTTTGAGCAACATATTTCTTTCAAAAGATTTCATAGACTTTGAGGGAAAGGGATTGGGTGAAGAGATGAGGGCAAATATAAGGAGATTTGCTGTGCTAGCTGCTACCCCACAATTGTCTGATTTGTACCCAATAATGGGTGCATGGGATTTTCAAAGGATGTACAACAAGTTAATGGATACCTTTGAAAAATTATGTGCTCCTTGGGTAGATATTGTCCAAGAAAAACGAAAAGGGGGAATTGACCATCTTTCAAGTGAAAGAGATTTTGCTGATGCTTTAGTTGGAAAAGGGCTTACAGATGTCCAAATCAATCCATTGCTTCAGGTCTCTCTCTCTCCCTACACATATACATACGGTTTACGATCTTATATATATATATAAGACCATATACCTTTTATTAATTTCTAATTTTACACCTATTATTTATTTTTAGTAAAAAGATAAACATGGTACATAAAACAGGCCGGATTTGAACAGTACTTGCTAATTAATAAAACAATTAGTTATTTATCCATTTTTTTAATTTGGCTTCTTTAGAATATTTATATACCAATTATGCATGCTATATGTATACAGCGCTCGTTTTATATACATATATATATATTTTTTCCGAATTAAAAGTGCATCTTTATTTTCTTTTTCTTTTCTAAATATTCCATCTGCTTTTTAAAATCAATTATCGGACGCACACTTTGAGGAATTGTTAATTTGAAGGACACAATATATATAGAGAATATATATATTAAAAGCTCACTCGTGCTAGACCTAATTAGTAAAATACAAACTCTTACTTGTGATAAATGAAATATATTGCTCCGTTTGATGGTAATATAGAAAATTATAAGAAAAATAATTAATTTATGTGAGAATTTAAAAAATAAGTTGAGGCATGTGATAATACTAACTCTTTTACTTTTTGGTTTTTCCTATGGAAAAAATTTCTTATATAAAAATGAGCATGATATGGATAGCATCTTACTACATGTCTCAACTTATTTTTTCCAACTTCTATTTCAAATAAGTATTTTTTTTTTCTATAATATTTCATGTTACTATCAAACGGAGCATATATGTATACATAGATGGAGAATGTTCGCGTTCAATTTGAAACATTATATATATGTGATTCCATGTCTTTATCACTATCTAAGTAATGTTAGTGGTGGGTCTAGAATTTCGAATCTAAAATCATATTAATTGATATAGAACGAAAGCGGGCGGGAAGAAGGAAGAACACCATTTTCAACATTGTCTTCTTGAATTCACAAGAATGAAACGTAAATTCATAAAATTTTCTGAGAACAAAGAGATTTCTCTCACAATTTTTATTAATTCATAATTGGTTGGTTACATTGATATGAAATAATCACTTATTTATAATTTAGTATCCTAAACCTACCTCAATAAAAAATCCTTCTATAAGGAAATTGAGTTATTATAATCTAATTATGTTTAAAACCTACCAAAACAAATATTCAAATTCAAATTTCAAATCCTAAATCTATATCCTACCAAAATTAATAAAAATAGAATAAGTAAAAATCTCCCTAAAATAATAAATAAAAACTACAAGAGAAATAATAAAATTAAATAATAAAATAATCTTTATTTCCTCTGTGTCATTAATACTATTACCACTCAAACTTTCAAAAACGTAGCGATGGCTCAAGCCACCCCTAGTTCCGCCACCGGTAATATGTTATTGTCAATTAACATTGTGCTAGATATATTTTTGACATATTTACTTTTGTATTGTGTATTTTTGTTCTAGCAAATATACATCTTCGTTTCTTTTAAAAAATTTAAATTGTGAGAAAATACTTGAAAGAAACGGTAAAACTTATCACCAAGCTTTGTCGTATCACCAAATCTAATGAAAATATAGATACGAGACTTGAACCCACAATATTAAAAGGGCGTTTATATAATTTGCCATTGTGATTAAGGGCCTCGTTTTATATGCATAATCTTAAAATGACAGAAAACGTGAAAATCAATCTTTTATGGGCCCCTGGGATCCACTTCACCAACTGGTAGTCTCCTTTTTTAATAGATTTTGTTGATTCTACTTTTTTTTTATGGATTTTGGTGAATATTTTTGTCGACCAATAATGTAAGTCTTTGCCCACTTGAATCAATGTTTAGTCTTGAGATATTAATAAATTATAACATATTAAGACATGTGACCTGATAATATAATTATATTTGCTGTGATGTAATTTCAAAAATGATTTTAATTTAAGATATTAATCTATTAATTATCATATATTGATGGATAGAAAAAAAAAATTATTTTTTCTTAACTTCTGGTCAAGGCATTAGAGCTAAAATTTATTAAGAAATCCAAACGGACTTTACAAATGAGAATAGACCTCTCCAATCGAATGATCCCGTAAAGGAATTTTTTGAAACTGCTCGTAGCATGGTTTGAACTTGCTTCATGTCTATCCTCAAACTCTTCTTCGAAAACTTGCTTTCTCTTTCGTTGCACTGTAACTCTATCACTATCTTACTGCGCTCAAACTCATTTTCAAAGACTTGCTTTCGCTCTGAATTCGTTATACCAGCATCACCATCCCTTAAGGGATTAATCAACTGTCCCATCAAACTATATATTGCTGACGAAGTTTGAACTCTGCCCACTCTTGTAAAAAGTGGACAGTCATATATACTATCTAATGTAGAGTTCATTAGTATGGATAGAGATTAGATAGACATGTTACTTGTAATTTTTTTCATGTAACTTTATATATATTGGGCACATAAATATTTGTTTCATGTGTTACAGGAGTTATTTAGTGCTGGTACAGAATCTACAAGCGCAACATCAGAATGGACACTCCTCGAACTTATAAAAAATCCAGAAGCGATGCAGAAACTTCGCGATGAACTTGTGAAAGTAATTGGTGGAGACGTCATAAGAGAAAGCCACTTACCTCAGCTACCTTACCTAGAAGCGTGTGTTAAAGAAACACTAAGGTTGCACCCTCCTGGACCGTTGCTCCTACCTCATCGCTGTGTACAGACATGTGAAGTGATGGGTTACACTGTTCCTAAGGATAGTCTCGTAATGGTGAACATGTGGGCGATTGCAAGAGACCCAACGATATGGGCTGATGCATCGAGCTTCAAACCTGAACGATTTCTCAAATCGGGAATAGATTATAAAGGACAAGATTTCGAATATATACCTTTTGGTTCCGGAAGGAGAATGTGTCCGGGACAACCTTTGGCTTCAAGGGCAGTTCCCCTAATAGTGGCTTTGTTAGTACACGCATTTGATTGGGTTCTTCCAAGCAATATAGACCCTAATGATATAGATGTGAATGTTATGGTGGATATAACTATGCAAAAGGAAAAACCACTATGTGTCATTCCTATGTTGAGAAAATAGGTCAACTTTAATTCAAAGTTTTCAATATATATGGTGGTACATTTTAATTAATGGAAGCTAGAATAAATAAGTTGGTCATCGTGAAGATGTTAATCAATATTTGTTGCATATGTTAAGCGGCTTGTAAGTTTCTTATTTTAGATTGTAATATAATTCTTGTGAACTTTGAATAAAATGATAGTTATGGCCAAATAAATGGGTATCGTAATCTTTATTTCCTCAATTACAGTGTCTTGGATTGAAATTTCTATGAAAAATTATTTAGTAATGGCATTTGATATATTGTACATTTTTTTTATTTTACAATCTAATTTAGTTTAATTTTATTCGTTTCATGTCATTCATAAACTATCATCCGACTATGCTAGATAGAAAATAATTGAATTTCTTTAACTTGTTTTCAACGAATAACTTTTCCATCGAATCTTAATGGAGAGGTGGTTTTTTAATTATATTGAAATAAAATTATGCTAAACCAAATAGCACCATGAAGAGATCTGGGTTCAAGATCAAGCGATTGAAAGTACAATTAAAGTATTACTTAAACAAAGTACTTGAACTCATGACATTAAATATAATCAAATAAATATTATTACCGCTTGACCAAATGCTATCTATGTGCTTATTTTGTTTTAAAAATCTGTACATAAAGTATCTCTCCTTGGTTATACTGAAATTGGCCATTTTGGCCCCCCAAATTTATCTCTATTCTATGTTTGACTTCCATGTTTCGATCAAATTTGTTTATGAACCCGTTTGATTGTTAATTCTCCCACAAGGCATCACAAAGATTTGGAAGGTAAGAATTCTTACCACACAGCAAATTAATACTGATTAAACTTATTGATTTGAAGCCCATTTAACTAGCTAGGATTTAACCCTTTTGATGGTGCGACATTCCTTTCCTTGCTGAGTTGAATGGTCTTAGCTGGACCTAGGGTTATTGTGAATGGGCCTTGGCCTGTTTGTTTACGTGGGCCCAACTGGCCTAGCATCTTGTGGGTTTGGTTTTAGCTCGGAGATTAGCTTCATTATTGATGACATTTACTTATTGTCTCTCGGAAAAAAAATTATGTTTATTCTTTTGTTTTTAGAAATTGTTATAATGTAGCTCATACTCTTGCGCCTCATGCATTAAAGGTGCGTTTGGTTACACAGTTTTAAAATTCTATAATAATTGTGATTCTATAAAATTGCAATTCTTAGAATTGCAATGCCAAAAAATTACAATACTATTGTTTGGATTGTATGTAGTTTTCATTTGGAATTCTACTATAATTCCAAATTCATTTGTTTGGTTGATTTATCAAATTCATTTGGAATTCCAAAGAAACAATGCTCTTGAACAACATTCGGCATACCACCCATTGCCGGAGTCCAAAAAAATCTATGAAGCTTCGATCAAGCCGCCAGAGCTCTGAGAGTAGGTGTCGCCAGTATGTGGTAGTGGGAAGGTTGTTTAGTATATATAGTGTACATATAATATACATATACATATATTTACTATATATATATATATATATATATATATATATATAATACGTGCATATGTAATATATGTATTGTAGATATACTATATACAAAATGTGTACGTAAGTATTTTTACATATATTGTACATATATTGTACATTTATAATATATATATATATATATATATATATAATCATAATGGTGACGCGCTTATGTAAAGTAATGTTATGGGGTGTGTGTTTCGGGGGTGGGGGGGGGGGGGCAGGCTTAGAGGTGGGGGGGAAGGGGGGCACTGTATGTTCTGGTGGTTAGGGGTTGGGGTGGAGTGGTAGTGATTGAATTGATAGTGAGTACTTTTTAGAATTTAATGAAAATTGGAATTAGAACACTCTACTCTTCATATGGAATTCAATATTTTAGAATTGATAGTTTTAGAATTCTAGTAGAATTCTAAAACCATAACATTTTTGTCCATCCAAATAATGGAATTCTAAAACAAAGCTCAAATAAAATTTTATATGTTCACTTCAAAAAAAAAAAAAAATAGTTTATAGGTTGCATTAATCGGATCCTCTGCATTAGCTAGCTGCCCCAGGAACTACAATTTAGTTCCCTGTGTAATGCATGTGAAACTTCCACGTGAGGGGGTGGGCGGTGGTCAAACTTCATATCTAAAATTGTTAATTTTGATAAGACAAACTTGAAAAAAAAACTATAAAAAAGTTAACCTTGGATGTCATTACGATTAGAATAGTTGATTTATTGCTAGTGTTAATTTTAATACAAAAAACTACAAACTTGAAAAAACAAGTATACATGTATTTTGTTTTTTTGGCTCAGTGTTCAGTTTCAAAAGAGGGAAGATGGCAATAGATTCATCAAATACAAAGGCGCATCCAAGATTTTTTAAAAGGCAAGCTAATATAGATATTTCATTAGGAAGGATTGAACTAAGAATTGAAAACCTAACATATGAAAAGAAAAAAAAATTGGATTGGATTGGGATTTTGCTGGTGTTCGTTGAGTTTCAATGTTGAGGTTGAGGTGGAGGGAGATGGTGAGATGGGTTTCGCTGGGACACTGAGAGATTCGATGTTGAGATTGAGGCGGAGGCAGAGGGAGATTAAAGAGAGAGGGGTTTTAGTGGGATGGAGGAAGCTAGGGCTTCTAAGAGTATCTCTAATGGTATAATCAAAATAATAATTATAATCAATTTTAACAATGTTAGCTAAAATCACTATCCCAATGGCATAATCAAATTTTATTAACTTTTTAACTAATAATCAAATTTATTACATTCTCCGTTTGATTGTAAGATGGAAAAGGAAAATAAATTAAGTTAGTTTTGGTGAAAAGATGGAAAATAAGTTGAATGATAGATGTGATATCCTCTTGATTTTTAAGTTTTTGTATGAAGAAATTTTCTTTACTTGATGGTGAGTAAAAATTTTTCACCAAAAATATTGAAGGATGGATGATATATACTCATAAAATGAGTAACATCTCTCACCTTATTTTCTATCTTTTCACACGAACTAACTAAATTTATTTTCCTTTTCCATCTTTGCAATCAAACAGAGCCTTATAATCAAAGTTAACAATTTTCTTCAATAACCAAAATGAAGGACCCATTCATTCTATTGCTTAAAAGATAATCTTTTTAAATTTAAATCATCTTTCCCTCCTTTTTTTTGAAACAAAATTCAAATTGATTAATTTGTGGGCAATCAATATAGTGAACCACACAAATTTAGTTATTGAGGAAAAATAACTATTGGGAAAGCCCATATTGTTAACTTTAACAATTTACTAAATGAATAATCAAAAGTCATTTTGATTATTCCATTGAAGGTGCTCTAAGTGTGAGTAAGTGTGAGTATGGGAGATGAGTTAATGAGCGAGTGAAAATTTTGGATTTTGTTTTCAATTCTTTTAATGAAAATTTAGTGGGATGAGCGAAAAATAAGTGGGAAGGTTAAGTAACGGATTAGTAATAGTTGATCCATTACTAAAAAAGAATGGGTCCTTTACATACTAAAAATGGTGGGATAAAGTAATATTCGTGGCATCAGTAATGAATTTTTTTAATTCAATAACAGACTAATCATGTTATACCTCTGCAATGGATTTAAAATATTAAAAACACCAAAAATTGTCCGTTATTAATATCACGAGATGGTGTAGTGAGTATTCATACAAAGCGTATAAATTCAAGTCTTGTTCGTACCTCCTCTCTATTGTACTATTCGAATGTAGCTATCCCCATGGCAAACCTTGAGGCCATGCGAGGTCGGCAACTCCACAGGGACGAGGGCCTAAACAGTGAACCGGCCTTTATAGAATTAGGGGCTCAAGTTTCGGCTTTTACCTTCATTTGTCAACAATGAAAATGTCCTAATTCAAAGTTACAGTTGTAATGGCCTAACTAATAAAAGATGTGAAGTTTTGCATTATTTATGTTTTCATTTATATGTCTACTTTTTTAATCTTTCAAATATAACTATAACATTTTTCACTGGTTCGCTATTGATGGACACACCTTTATATCTCTTTCACTTTCTGTCTCCACAACTCCTATTGAATACCCACTGATTATATTTTTTTAAAAGAAAAATTAATTATTTATCTCTTCTTTCGTTTGGGTTTATTATATTTTTATGTTATATTTTTTTAACCTTATAAAAAAAAGGTGATATAATTTTTTTTATATAATTAAATACAAAGGAGCCTCATTTTAAATTTTCATACAAGACTTGTGGACCCTATAAATCATAAGATTAGTCCTAGCTATCATTCGCATAAAAATATAATTTTTGCGATGAGAAAATCTTAAACTAATTTATAAAGAGGAGTAATGGATCTTGGTAATAAAATCAAAGGGGTGTTATTACACCCCCAAATGTGTCACAAACATTTTATTCCAAAATATAATTATAAACATATTTTAACACCCTATTATTTATCACAAACACCTTCTTCCATTGCATAATGTTAGGCGAGTGCCTAACACCACATTATCTTCATTCGAGTTGAATTTATGTGAATGCACGCACTTCTCATTAGGCAGGCTTCATTTGAAAAACACTCAAGCACTCCATTATTTGATGTTATGTGAGTTCTTAACAAACTCTTTCCATGTGGTCCAAGTGTATATAATTATACTCACTTCTCATTAAGCGAGCCTTATGAAATGTTAGTAATAATAAATTTACTAGTGCGGGGTACTTGTGATATAAGAATGTTTGTAATAAATATATAAGGGATAAATAACACTGTCTTAAATAATGTGTCTATAAGAGCATCTCCAATGCAACCATCAATTTAGAAAAATTGAGATGCGGCATATAATGGATAGAAAAAATTCTGAAAAAATGATCTCCAATATAACTATCAAGAATAAACATTAAGCTTACGTGGCAAAAATGAGAATAGATATTGTCAATGTGACCTTCTACTTTTAGAAGGTTTCTTAGATAATATCGTAATGCCACATCATCATTACTTACTTTTATTTTACAAGTTTTTAAATATTTTAACTTTTATTTTATAAAATATTTTTTTATAAAAATTATATTTTTAAAAAGTATGAATCAAGATCTACTAAACAAAATTCATATTGCATATAAAATCATTAATTTTATTTTCATGAATTTCTTAATTGAGAATCTTTCGAACAATTGTATTAGAGACCTTTTTTTTAAAACTTGCCCATTAATAAAAAATTTTGGGCCACATAAAAAATATATATTTACATATTTATGGTTTAAAACTTTCTGACCTATTTTTACATTGGAAATTCTCTAAAGTATATTTTGTTGACATTAAAAAATAAATAAATAAAATGTTTTGGTGGAGGGGACAAGATGGGGATTGTGGATAGTACGTACCTGGAACAGGGTCGTGCCGGAGCGGAGTTATGTGTGGGCCCACACATATCTTACATCCCCACGGCCCCACCTACGACTTCTTTCTTTAATTAAAGTTAACATCGGTTCACTTTCACTACGGTTTTCGCCAAAAATTCAGAGGAGGATGTATATTTGATATAAAACAATTAATTTATCTAATGAATATAGTCCACATTAATTTATCCTTAATTAGTTTTATTACCACTAATGAATAATTATTATAATTGTCACATTTTCTATTTTATGTATAAAGCTTGAAAAATAAATTTTAGTAGATTTGTGAAATTACCAAATTATACATTGTAAAAGATCTCCAATCGTCTTGTACAATTTTAGTTTGTGTAAAATTTACATATTTTGTAAAAAAAATAATTGACAAATACAAAATCAATTTATGCATCCACGTCATCTTTTTGTCTCCTTAATTTTTTACAAAAACTTTACAATGATATAACTAAAAATCTAAAAATTAATTTTTAATAGAATTTATATATTTGAAATATACTCATCAAGAATTACAAAATAAAATCTATTGTAACTATGAAATTATGTATAAAAAATTTCATACAAAAGTATTGAACATTGCATATAATAATACATTCCATTTGTGTGATTTTCATTAATTCATATATTTAAATTTTAAAGTATCATTGGAATAAAAAATAGATATGTGTAAAACTCCATTACATATAGGATTTTGCATAAAAATATATATACAACATTGAAGATTCTCTTTCAAAAAAAAACCATCAAACGTATACATTTTGTTTTAAAAATTTGTATATTAGTTAAGAAATTATAAAGAGTGAGCCACCAATTGTATTATCAAATAATTATATCAGTATAAAAAAATCCACTTGCATCCACTTCTCTAACCCAGTTCTTGTTATATCTTCGGCACTTGCCGTATTGGAAGACCCAAACTCAAAATATATGCATGTGAAAATATTTGTCATTCTTTTTAAGTAAGATTGAGAAATTTTTTTACATAAACAGCCAGATATTAGTTTAGAAGGGGGGGAGAGGTATTAATTTATAACAACATGCACAAAACTCCATCACCCACGACTCTCTAAACTCACCTCAAATCCCACAACGCCCCCACTCCAAGTCTCCACCAGTCCACCTTATTACTTATTATATTTTAATTAATTTTCCTATTATTTATCTACCCTCCGTAGTCACAACGACATACTCACACTTATATTTATACACACAAATATCATAACCCAAAACCCACCACCCTTCACCTTCTCGCCACCACCACCAATGGCCGGCCCAAATCCACCACCACCAGAGCCCTACTACACCCCCACCTCCAAGCCCCAACAGCCCCTCCCCCAATGGAAAAAACTCAAGATCTTCCGCTTCTCTGTCATAGCCCTCCTCTGCTCCCTCTTCTACCTCCTCGGCACGTGGCAACACAGTGGCATCACCACCACCACCCCCCTCACCACCTCCAGCCTCCAATGCACCCCCAATAAAACCACGACCACACTCCCCACCACCATCATGGACTTCACCACCCACCATGCCGCGGCGGCTGATGGCGGCGCTGCCCAAACAGCTACCGCGTACCCGCCATGCGATGTCGCGTACTCCGAGTACACGCCATGTGAGGACGGCAAGAGGTCGCTGAAGTTCCAGCGGACCCGGCTGATATACCGGGAGCGGCACTGCCCGGGGAGTGGGGAGCAGCTTAAGTGCCGTGTGCCTGCGCCGCACGGGTATAAAACCCCGTTCAAGTGGCCACAGAGCAGGGATCTGGTCTGGTACGCTAATGTGCCGCACAAGGAATTGACGGTCGAGAAAGCGGTTCAGAACTGGATCCGGTTCGAGGGGGACCGGTTCAGATTCCCCGGAGGTGGGACCATGTTCCCTAATGGTGCTGGTGCGTATATTGATGATATTGGAAACTTGATTAATCTCAGAGATGGATCCATTCGTACGGCTATTGATACTGGTTGTGGGGTGAGCTTATTTTTCCTTTATTTTCATTACCGTTGCAATTATGCGATTGAACCGGCCCGGTTTTTTAAGTAATTCGAACCAATTTTATTTATTTTTTAAATAGTTTCATTTGTTTCATATACTTTCCAAGAAAATTTGAATGTTTATAATTAAATGATAAGTCATTGTGTTATGGTGTTCAATTGTAAATTATGGGATTTTTTTCAGTTTTACAAATTGTTCTTTTCACAATCTTATGCGTTTTATAATAATAATAATAATAATAATAACTAAACTTTATGAGAAGTACAAAAATTAAGATATGATTTAGTGTAATATTTTTTATTATATTTTTTTTGGTCCTATTTAGTGTAATATTCTGTTACATTTTTTTTCCATAATATATTTCTTTTGCTGCCGGGTTCAAAAAAATGTCAGATAAAATTAAATTTGTTTCTAACATTATCTGACATTTTTTCAATCATGCAATTTCTTAGGTGTTGAAAATTTTTTGGTAAATATTTTCTGGCAAAAAAGTAAGAATGAATTAGGGGAGTAAAGCATTTGGTCCATTGATTTTATTCTTCTTCTCTAAATATTTGATTGTAGAAGAATTTTAAAAAAAAAAAAAAAAAGTATATTTCTTGATTAGATCCGTTTTGTTTGGTCGATTTTTATTTAGATCCATTGGGTCAGGTAAGACCAAATAAACATATTCTAATCTTTATTATGGGCTTTATTCCTAGATTTAGAATCAATGCCAGTTCAGTTGGACCAGCTTGGCAAGTAGTTGACGCATGGATTGTCGTGTAAAATTAAATGCTGAAATTTAAATTGAATTAATGTTTTTATTTAAAACAAGTCCCAAAACATTCAAGTACTCATCGTTAAAAACCATCTTCTCTTTCTTAAATTTCTAGAAGAAGGGTGACCATTACATTTTCTTATTTTTATTAACGAATATTCTTTTTGTATAACTTTACTAGCATATATTTTGTGAATTGTATATTTTTATAAGATATAATTATATACTACAAATTTATTCTTTCTATCTTTTCTTTCTTTTAGGTTTACTATATGTTATGTCCTTTTTTTTTGGATTACATTTTTTTAATATAATTATTTACATAAATAAGGGAAAAAATGCTCTCATTCAAATCTTTGGAAGTGCCTGATTGAACGGAGAGATTTTAACCTTTTTTCAAAATATATATATATGGAAAATTTTAAATAAGGCCTAGATCTTACGGATTGGGATTTTTTACGACACTTTTGCATTGTAAAAACACACTCTCAAATATTTTTACGACACAAAAGTATCGTAAAAAATTTCAATCCATAAAATTTAGACCTTATTAAAAATGCTATGTATATATATAATAGAACTTGCCTCTTTTGGTTTTGGATTCATAAAGGTTCAAAGAAAGTTTTGACTGATCTTTTAATGACAAAAGTAAGTGAGATGTTTGGCGTGTTGGGAAAGTTGCGGAAAGTGGTGGAGCAGTCAGAAAACAAGATATACCTACTTTTGGCCGTTTATGGCCCCAACAGGAATCCACTACACCTTTAATACTCGTTTAATTCGTAAAATTTAGCATTCAAGAAAGAATTTTTTTTTTTTTTTTTTCAATAAGCACAAATTTTAAAAATATTTTTTTAATGAAGAGAAAAATAGAAAGTAAAGTTCTTTCTTTCAAAGTTTAAGGGATTGATTTTTTCAAATTCCAGCATTTATTACAAAAAAATTTTGAATAATAATATTTCTATCTAAATATTTTTCATACTTTATCAAACACAATAACACAAGAAAAAAAAAATTATCGGAACTTTAGTTTCTCACTCTCATAAAAAAGACAAAAAAATTGATTTTCCTTCCGTGAACTAAACGATGCCTTATATCCTTATCCATGCAATTATTTTACATTTGCAATATTTAAGTGCATTGGGTTTGGACACCATAAACAAATTGTTTTTATTCTTAATAAATTAGACTAGATATTCCGCCTGTAAATTTTTTTTTTACACACAAATATTTAATGAATAAAAAAAATAGCATAATAGTCGAGTATTTATCTTTCTATCCACAACAAATAAGAAAAAAAAAATTGGTGTCATAATTTCATTAGGGACTCTACTGACCTTAATATATTAATACTGATGTTTTTAAATGTTGATCATGCTTTAAAAAAAAATAGGTAGTTTGCATGCACTTTGATTCGGTTAGAGATGGAGCATTTATATCGAGACTAAAGGATTCACATAAAAAAATATATGAAAATAACGCATTTGGTATTAAACTTTGAAGAACATTTTTTAGATATTATTTTAAAATTTTGGGGGTGAATGTGGGCAGGTTGCAAGTTGGGGGGCATATTTGCTGTCAAGGAACATCATAACGATGTCGTTTGCACCAAGGGATACACATGAAGCACAGGTACAATTCGCACTGGAGAGAGGAGTGCCTGCTTTGATCGGAGTACTTGCCTCCAAGAGACTCCCTTACCCTTCTAGGTCTTTTGACATGGCTCATTGCTCTCGCTGCCTCATTCCTTGGGGTCAATATGGTAATTTCACTCCCCTATTCTCATTTAATTTATATATACCTTTCTTAGCCTAATAAAATTTTGATATATATACCTTTCAATATGGTAATTTCACTCCCATATTCTCATTTAACGTAAAATTATATATTTACCCCTAAAAATGAGTATCTCTTTTTTTTGTTAAAAAGAGTGAATTCTTCTTTAAAGCCTAATTATATATATATATATTTAACTTTGTTGCCAAACCAATTTTGCGTTATGTCAGAACAATGTAGTTCGCTTAAAGCATAACGTACAATTATTTTTCCCTTGGCAGCCATAAGTGTTTTAAGAATAGCATTTTCCTAAATTTTGGGTTTTTTCACTTATCTCTACACTTTTAAACAATAGCGTGTCATAACAAGTTTAATATCACTAAAGAGCTGGAATTACCCCGCATGTATGGAGGGACTAGATAAATACGAATGAACAATATTAAAGTGATATGAACCTTTGATTTCGTCGTACAACAATTATTGTTAAATTTGTTGTATCACGTCATCGATCGTTATAACAATTATATATATCCAATAATTGTTCATCAATAATTTATGATTATGGTGTTGTCATGAAGTCAATTAATTATGTCATGAAATGTAATTTCATCACTTCATTATATATATGTATACTAAATTGGTGAACAATTAATATATTGTAGATGGGACATACTTGATAGAAGTTGATAGGGTACTTAGGCCAGGTGGATATTGGATCCTATCTGGGCCACCCATCCACTGGAAGAAGCACTGGAAAGGATGGGAAAGAACAAAGGAAGATTTGAATGCTGAACAAGTTTCAATTGAGAATGTTGCTAAGAGCCTTTGCTGGAAAAAATTAGTGGAGAAAGGTGACATTGCTATTTGGCAAAAACCCACTAATCATTTAAACTGCAAACCTAACAGAAAGGTTACTCAGAAGCTGCCCTTTTGCTCTGCCCACAATCCTGATATGGCATGGTTTGTGCTCTCTCTTCTCTTCTTTCAATCCACCAAAACGAAAGAAATGAGTGATACTATATATACACAAAAACTGTACACAAAAGTTAGTATAGTCCTTTTATCTCTAACTAAAAGCTCAATCTCTTTTTAAGACATAATCAAGTACAAAATCTCATTATATAAATTAAGTTCATCCTAAGTTAACAGAATTTGAAATTTTTGTGTATACTTTGTGCCTAGAATTGTTGTCTTCTAAACTACGACAATATGCATATATATTTCTTCACCATATTTTGTACAAAATAATAAAATATAGTAGCAAACTACTAATTTGAGACATTATTGGAGATTGTGAAATTGGAATGACAATTTTAAGTACAAAGTAATATCTTAATTTTCCTTTCCTTAGTTAATTATATGTTTAATTAAAACAATCATTTTCAGGTACACAAAGATAGAGACATGCCTAACCCCCTTGCCTGAAGTTTCCACCAATCAAGAAATTGCTGGCGGCGAATTAGCAAAGTGGCCGGAGAGATTAACTGCTATCCCACCCAGGATTAGCAGGGGAACAATCAAAGGAGTAACACCGGAAACTTTCAAAGAGGATATCCATCTCTGGGATAGAAGAGTATCCTATTACAGAACGGTGAACAACCAACTTGGCCAATCAGGGAGGTACAGAAATATACTGGATATGAATGCAAACTTGGGTGGATTTGCTGCTGCTTTGATTAAAGACCCATTGTGGGTGATGAATGTTGTTCCGATTGAGAATAAGGTTAACACACTTGGGGTTATCTATGAGCGAGGACTAATTGGAACGTATCAGAGCTGGTAAGCTTTTGTTTTGTTTTAGACTAAAACCTCTCTATACTAAATTATATATATAACTTATTAAAATGCGGAGATTATTCTCACATGTATATAAATGGCTTAAGTTGGGATCAATTATTATTTTATTTTTTTTATGATTAAATAAAAATTATAACTTTACAAAATATTACTATAAAGATATTTTAGTACATGTAATATGTTTGAAAATGGTGGGTTCTTAAAACTTGTTTGGTTACAGGTGTGAAGCAATGTCCACTTATCCTAGAACATATGATCTCCTTCATGCAGATTCAGTGTTCTCTCTCTACAAGGACAGGTAATCTAAGATTTATATATCTTTATTATTAAATGTAAAAACTTGAACAATAATTTTTTGAGAACAACTAAAATAATTAAGTTAATTTGCAATTACGTTTTTTTTTTTCTTTTGAGGGGGTTAATAATTAATAAATTACAGGTGTGAGATGGAAGATATAGTGCTAGAAATGGACAGAATATTGAGGCCAGAAGGAAGCGTAATAATAAGGGATGACGTGGATATATTGGTGAAGGTGAAGAGGATAACAGATGCAATGAAATGGGACAGTCAAATAGTTGACCATGAAGATGGTCCTTTAGAGAGGGAGAAGCTTCTCTTTGCAGTCAAGTTGTACTGGACTGCTCCTTCTACAACTATTTCTTAACTTATATACATTTCTCTTTTTCCCTCTTTCTATTTTCTTTTCTTTTTCTCTTTTTTGATAATTGTATTTTTATTTTTATTTTACATTTTTAAATTCGGATTTTTATAATCATAATGTTGATGATTCTTTTGTGTATCTCTCTCTCTCAAAATGGTTAAATTGACCGTGTTGCTTCCTTGAATTCAGGAGGTGGAGGTATGCGGAGACCAAGAGGGCCATGCCCAGCCCTCTCTGAAAATGGTTAAATTAACTTCTTCTTTTTTGTGAATTTTCAAATTTTAAAGTTATTTTCTTAATTATCAAAAGCATTAATTAAGATGAATTTTATAATAAGATAATAAAAAGCTTGGTTGAATCTAATATGTCAAGGGTGAAATAAGAGGTTCTGCCCTTATTTGGCTGACAGTTCATTGTCTTTGCTACTTGTTCACAAAAGCAATATATATATATATATATATATTATATATATAATATACCGCGATATGATGCTAATTAATTTGGCCCCCTCTAGATTCATATTTAGCTTCGCCCCTAGTTGAATGATCGAATCCCTCACTAAAATGGGGCCTAAAATTATAAATTGACTATTTATCCTATAACTAAACAAAGCAAAATAAAAAAGGAGGGTAAAAATGTAACACATTTATTGTTTGTGTTAAACACAATATAACCCAAAAAAAAAGGAGGCAGGGCCGCAGGGCTAATGTAGAAATTAAGGAAAAAAGAACACACTCAATTCAACAAAAAGGATAACAATTAATTAATAATTGCTTTATCTATTTTTAGTTCATCTTTTCATTCCTCGAATAATGCTGACACATGTCACACATTTTTTTTTTGGTTCGGGGGCATTGCCCCACGGGATGTCCGGGCCAGCTTTCGCGCACCTCGACTAATCCCCGCTCACGTGTAGTACCATTTGCGCTGGCCACAAGCTGATTTGCTACTGCCGGGAATCGACCTGGGGAGCTCCCAATCGACCCCAAAGCTCGAACCTGGGGTGGTTAGCCACCAGGCCACACATTTTAAGCAAAGAAAATTGGCCAAAATTATAGTGATTGTCTGTGCTTTGTGTAAATAAATAATTACAATATTATTCGGAAGAATGCATGCATGTTTTCATGTCACACCTATTTCAGAACCACAACACAAAAGCGATGGGCTCTCTAAATCCAAATGAATTAGGTAATTCACACAGTGATGAAACCAATTCAACTAACGATCCAAAAAATTAATAGTCTCTAATAAGTACTATAAATAGAATTGATAAGCTTATACAATATAACATCAAAAATCATTAAAGAAATAGAAAAACAATATTTTGTAGCAAAATGGCAGCAGCAAGTATAAGCCGAGCCACATTGGCAGTGATGGTGATAATAGGACTGATAGTGGTGCAAAGTCAAGTTGGTTTAGCCCAAGGTCAAGGAGGGGGGCAGAGTTGCTCGGCTGACCTGGGGAACCTGAACCTGTGTGCACCCTATGTGGTGCCTGGTGCAACCAATACAAGTCCTAGTCAAGACTGTTGTGCTGCACTCCAAGGTGTGGACCAAGGTTGTATTTGCAGCACCCTCAGGGTCGTTGCTCAACTTCCTTCTCTCTGCAACCTTCCTGCTCTCACTTGCACTGCTAATTAGTGTTAATGGTAATGCAATTACTCTCTGTCTCTCTCTCTCTCTCCTTGTTAGAGCAAATTATCATTAAATGCTGTTTGGTTCATTCCACTTTGATGGACTACTAAATTTCTCTATATCCAAGATTCCAAGATTTGGTTGGAAATTTGCAAGAGCATCTATATTGCATTCCCACAATTTTTTTGGGAAAAAAAAAAATTTACTCGTCTTTAACAAAGAGTAAGACTTATTTATAAAGGGTGGAGATATTAGCACCCCAAAAGGACTTGGTAACACTCTCACTTTCATTCGGTTTTTCACAACCGAGTAAGGTATATATTACTCGATTGTGAAGAACTGAGTATAAACTTGATAATACCTTTCTCGTTTGTCAAGGATCAATTATATATACATCTGTAGTCTAACACCCGACCCTCAAAAAATGAGTAACAGACACATTACTCGGTTGCAAAAGACTGAATGAAAGTGGAAGTGTTGCTAAGTGTTTTTTGGGGGTACCAATATCTCCACCCTTTATAATAGTTAACAAAATATATGCTGATTAATTTTAATTCAAATTTATTTATATTTTATGATATATTAACAAGTAAAAATTTATAATATTAGGAAAATGACAATTTCGGTCTTAATGGTAAGAGTCTCAAATGTCAGCAAATGAGTTTTCTTGGAATTTCACTTTTCTTACTAAAACTCGAATTAGAGGTGTATATAAAGTTTACCTTGTATTTATTTTGTTAGGGTTTTTTTTTCCTCGCTACTGCTAAACCGAGTGGATCAGATTGTAAATGAGGCTAAATTAAATATTAATTTAAATTAAAAAGTTAGGGATCAGATGTCAATTAGATCAAGGCATCTTTCCCATTTTCTTCGTAGCTATACATTAATTTTTTTATTTTATTTTATTTTTTTTGTATTTTTGGTGGTTGACTAATGACATTTCTATTATTTATGCAGGGAATTGATCGAGGTGGACATGCAGCTGGCATGGTCAATTTATTTTACAACTTTTTTTGTCTTTTTTTTTTTTTTTTTTGAACTAGTATGTTTTGTGAGGATAAAGAAGATATGTTTGTCCTCGTAAAACATGGCGTAAGCAGTTTCTGTGTTCGTAATTTTAATAAAAACATCAAACTATCTTCTACTTAATTAATTAAGAGATAATTAAGAAAAAATCCCCCCAGAAAGCTTATATCAATAGCACCATATATATATATACATGAATTCCAATTTCAGTCAGTTTAACAATTACATCCTTCCTCCGTTTTCGAATTAATTACCTCATGCATAACAAATAGCAGTCTTACTTTGACACTAGTATTTTTTAACAAATAATAATTTTAATTATTTTTTTTATGCTCTGAGGTTTGTTTCATATATGTGATTAAAAATTGACCAAAAAAAAATATATGTGATTAAACACCGTGACCATTTAATAATTGACATTGACAAATGACAAATCAATAAATTAACTAATTGCCTAAAGTAGTGCACTGCCAATTTTGTTGCGTCGGTGAGTATTATAAGTTCAGATAGTAAGTTGCAATATTTAACGTCGGAAAAAGGAAATACTTTTACTAAATTAATAAAAATGTCAACGATTATTGGGAGTATTCATTTGTATGGATGGTAGTGCAGATGTTGACTAAATTCTGGACAACTAGAGAGTGAGGATGGAATGTGACGCATTTCAATCACTAGTCAAAATTCACATAAACAACATATCAAAGCATAATATAATAATATACACTTGCCCTAACTATAAATTAAATAAGAACAATTAAATACTCGATTTTAGATTTGTTTCGCACCATTACTAAATTAAATGGATCGTCTTCATGGCAGTAGGGGTGGGTGGCATCATTGTGCATGTAACTAAATTTTTAAATAATAAGCCAATAGTTCAGTAACACATTAATAATGCCGAATTGATATTAAAATTTGGAAGGTACTAACTATTGGTTTAATTCTTAATTTTCTATAAATGTAATTTTTTTTAAAAAAAATAAATTTGATAATTCCAATTGACCAAGATGTTGATCCATATGCCAATAATTTCTATGTATATTTTCTCACTTCCTATGCACTTAAAATTTTCCTTTCTGAAAAAATTGATGCCCGCACTTAGATGTAGATATAGTGGTAAGAAACACTTTCTCCAAGTTTCAGTATTATCTTTAACAAGCAATGATATATATTGAACGTTTTTCTCTTCAAACACTTTATCAAAGATTCAGTGTATCTTTAGCAAGCAATGGTATATATTGAGCGCTTTTCTCTTCAAGTTCTAGACAAAGGGTGCCCAACAGGGGCAGGGGCAGATGTAGGTATTGTTTGAGGGGGGCCATGGTCCCCCCCGCCCCAATAAATTTCTTTTTAATATATATATATATTAAAAAAAAGTAAGTCTATTAAATGTTTATTATGGTCCCCCAATGAAAAACAAAATAGTAGAAATAGATTAAGAGAGACAGATTCCATGACTTAAAAGAATGTTGAACACAATTTTAGTAATATTGAACTTTGAAAGTTATGTATTTTGTAGCGCAATTTTATATTTTTTTTTATTTTATAATGCAACTTTACATTTTTTTTATTTTATGTTACGTTGTTGAAAATTATTTAGTCCCCCCCCCCCACACAATAAAATTTTCTGGATCCGCCTCTGGTGCCCAACAGGAACCAATGCAAGTTATAGGACAAGTATTTATATTGAAGAAAATTTAGCATGAATTGTTTTTTTAATTTTTGATACAAACTAATTGTTTTTCTTATCATTTTTCATTTTGTTATCGTATTGACCCTAATGAAATACATCCTTCATCAATGTACAACTACGACATATAAATACATGCATGCCCAAACAAGTAGTAACAAAAACCAAACCCCATGGCCTAACTCTAAAACTATGCATATATATATAGAGATAAAGGAGTTAAGTTCCATCACATTTCCATTTAGAGGTGGGAACACAGCTGATGTAGTGACACCAATGGCAATGGTCATTCCCATTCACTCCTCTAAACAGCATCACCAATCCTACTGCAAACCTGCCACCATTTCCAATATTATGTCAACTCAATCATACTTCACCAAATGACATACACACATACGTATTGTTGGACGATAGGAATTTATTTATATTTGCATTTTTTGTGTTAAATTCTTGTTAGTGACAAAGTTTGTTTGTGTTAGGTTTTCTCCCACATCGGCAATTTTATTATTATGTAACCCTTGTTTTATGTATAAGTGGAGGATCCACAATCCCAAAACCTCCGATGTATTTGGCATGCTCAACTTATTTAACACTATAACCCTTAGCAAACTCGATGCGTGTGCAATATTATTATATACAGGAATAACAAGTACATTGTTGATACATATTTAGATATTGTGATGGAGCTTGATTTAGCGTTTAAGGCGCACGTATTCATAATGCAGGTTGTAGGATCAAATCTCATTGTTAAAATTCTGTATTGATCCGCATGAGATTCTAAAAGTAATCTCACTCCGTCCCAAAGTAACAATACATCTTTGACTTTACCACTTTTAAGTATACACTAATTTCAACATAATCAAAGGTTAAGAGCAAAACTTGTTTCTTATTGCAAAAATTGGTACATTGATTATAACATTGATTATGTACCAAAACAAAAGGTGGACTCTTAATCTTGGACATCCCAGAAAGAAATAATGTACTCTTAATTTATTGGTAAAGGGAGTAATAACAATAATTCTTGAACTTCACAATATGCCCTTGTCTTATTCCTCCTTTCATCTTTGTGAAAAGCTTAACCCTGATGGATCATAACTCTACCCCATGTACTCCACCATAGTAACATCCATGGAGCGAGAGGCAGCCACCACAGTGAGGCAGGGTAGGTTTATGATACACATAAACGTGTTGGGTTTTCCAAGAAGATGAAAGGATGAAAAAGATGGGGAGCCCCTTCGGAAGCTCACTTTTCCCCTAGAACTTGGTAGATATCCTTGGAGAAATGATGGCTAGAAGTGATTAAAGAAATCTTGAACATTGTATTTTGAACTTAGACAGTTCTGATTTTGACAGTAGTTTCAGTTAAAATGAGTCCTCGCTAAAGGCAAACACTACGTGTCAGAATCTTTCTTAACCATACAATTTTACAGTAACAGTGCAGTTTTACTACTTCAGAGTGATGTCCATCACTCTAGAGGAGCCGTATCCAACTCACAAACGGATCTAGCAAATTGACAGCAAATTGACCAGTTACTCGTAGAGTCCTTAACAAATTCATATAAACATGTTTCATTTGCATGAAATTTAACATCACTAGAGATTGATGAGAGCTAAATAATAATAATTCTTTAGACAAGTAGACTTACCCTGAAATCAATAGAACCAGAGATATCACCCACAAGACGTACTGGTACGGCTTGTATTTGGATTTGACCCGAATACCAGCCGGTAGATTATGACGCTCCATCCATCCGAATTGAGGGCGGGGCAACAAAACGAATCCAAGGAAAAAACCCGTTAAGAATCCTCCAATGTGAGCAAAATTATCGACATGCGGCAAAATCCCAACAGCTAGGTTGATAACAATGATTATTAAAAGCGTAAACACAGCCGCGGCCTAGAGAGAAACAAAGGGAGAGGATATAAAACATGCATAATCCAGTTGCATCTTCTAACCAAATGCAACAATTTATACTATTACAAAGTTAAGCTACACCTATTGGCTATTGCCAATGTAATTTATGGATTCCCCGAGCATAATACTCTCTGAAAGGTTGTACCACATGCTTTCATAATGGTACTTTAGTTTCACAATAGCCATACTTGCTATGGCAATAGATTCACCCTACACTTATCCTATTGGATCCTTCGGTGTGTTTGATACCCAAAATTTTCCATAGAAACAAGTTCGGTGGGATTACTGTACATCCATCCAATTCCCCAAGAAGCTAGAATTTCAATCCTTAGCTCCAAGCCTCCAACCAAAGAAATTGAATTCCATGGAATTCTACAATGTTCAAGGACAAGAAGTCCTTTCCTAACACAATATTTACGGTTCCATCTTTTGGCATTTGATTGCCACCATAAGATGGACAATAGGGTCAAACACCATCAAATGAATTTCTACAAAAACCAATTGCTTACAATGCAATTCCCTAGAATTAAAAGTTTTTCAATTCTTTTCCATCATTTTTTCATGGTTTCAATCAAACACACCCTTGGAACTTTTACTGTATCCCAATGACAAAAAACAGCAGCGTAGTAGCTCTATTGCAACAGAACAAATTGCTTCTGCCAAAACAATGAACTATTCGTGAAGCACAGTATTCAGATATCTAAAGCAACATTTGCTTTGGCAAAATCTTATGCTACTTCAGCAATAGCATTCCCAAAACAGAAAAAAAAAAAAAAAAAGTATATAATAGAAGCACCTTGTTGCTATACATAGTCCAATTTGTGATAAGCTCTGAAAGCATAGCTCCAAGAAGCCCAAAAAGAGCACCAGATGCACCAACAGATATGTTGTTTCTGATGAATAAAGCGGAAAGTAAGCTACCACCAAATCCCGACAAGAGGTAGATAATTCCAATCCGCACTGCCAAAATTCCAAGATTACTATTATGATTCAATTACACTCTAAGGATTCAAACATCAATTTACAAGTACATACGAGAAAGAACAAAAAAAAATTTCTTTTTTTGTAGCTCGGGGTGAAGTCAAAAGATATATTGCGGCAGACAGATCCGTAAAACATTTTTTGATTGTTGTGCTATCTTCATAGCAAATGATGAATTCCACACTAGTACATTATGCTTCAAGAATATTTCATTGCTTCGTTACAAGCCATTTGGTTTGACAATATGATTACCCTTTTTTATTTATATATGCAAAAGCAATGGATTTCTGTAGTGAAATTTTCAAATTCAAAAATGTTGCATCTACAATGACATAAACCGACAACAAATACTAATTAAGTTTCAATCCTAATTTTCAAAAGGGTATAGTTCAATACTAATTTTCGACATACGAAAGATGATGATGTACCAAAGCCAAACTGTTGTTCAAGACGAATGCCAATGAAGACGAGGCTCAACATATTGACGATGAGGTGAACAATACCAGCATGTAACCACATGCAAGAAATAAGCCTCCATCCTTGATGCTTATGCACCACTTTGTTCCACTCTAGAGCCCCCAACTTCTCTAATCTTCAACAATAAACATATTTAAATTAGAAAAACATATTTTTCATTACAGATAGCACTCAATTAATATAATCTTGTAATTGAAGATGAAGTGTGTAAAACTAGCTTTGTTCAATGCAAACGCCACTTTGTAACTTAACGTTTGATTAAACAAGCACATGGACATGGAGATTCACAACTTAAAAATAGGAAGGAAAAAACCCCGATAAACAGATTAGGGTTTAAACGGGAGAGGCTTCAAGTGGAGACAAGTCAATGCGTACAGAGCTTTGCCATCTGAGACTGCCAGAGGAAACGATTGAGTGTTTTTTAGTATTCGAGGCTCTAGTGGAGACGATTCAATCCGGTGAGTTTATGAATGAATCAGTGTGATTTGCAAATGAATGAGTGATTTGAGAGTTTTAAGCACCAAGTACACGTAGGATCCAACAAAGCAAGGCACATCAAAAATAATATTTAGCTCAGCATGCCACATAAGCGTTCCGTTAATTTTCCATTAATTTTTTTGCAATTGAGATGGGCGGAGGGTCAACATTGCATTAATATATGAACTTCAGGGGAAACATTGCACAAATTGAAAGATCAACGTCAAAATTACAATCAACCCCAAACTTCAGGTTCATTTATGTCCACTCCCCAACTGTATGAATTCTATAAAAATCTAAATATTTTTCAGAATTGAACAAGCATATAATATCACAATATATTGTTATTCAGATTCCTAGATGCCTGCAACGCGAGACTGCTAAGACATCAGAATCTATCTTTTTATTTAAAAAAAAAGGCAGAACCATTTCCTCTGATGCAAAAATGTAACTGGTTTGGCTCGGTCATATTGAGAGCCAAGGGTCTATATTTACAATGAAGGTGTTTCAAATTTGGAATACTTGGGAAGTAGGCATAAAGTATTTTAATTCCTCGCCTAAACTCAAATTTCATACGTGAAATAATGCAAGAGTTTCCATGCAAACACAAAAGTTGGAACACGGGTTAATTTTTATGAGGAGTTGAAAAGAAGTGAGTCATGGAAAAAGTTTCTTACGCACAACCCAAATAAATTGGATTCCAGGTAACCCAAAAGGCAACAAAACATCTCACCAAACTCATCGCATTTTCCTTTTCCAACTTTGCAATCAAACTTTTGAATAAAAAGGTGTAAATGACTGAAAACAATATTTGCAAGAGAAGTAGGAAAAAGAGATAGCGGTTAGCAGATTCGGTCATATGTTCTAAAAAATTTTAGTTTTTCACGGAATCCAATTCTTCGGGCAATAGGTAAGAATATTTTCCATGAAAAAGAGGAAAAGATAGGACAACATCCCACCATATCACTATCTCTTTTCCCAAAGGCAGCCGCTATTTGCACACCACTTTTACTCGGTAATACTCGACTTTTGCATTCGCCTAATAACAAGCGAGTAAGTGCATATTATTCGCTTCATGAGAGCCGAGTATAAGTTTGAAAATGCCTTACTCGGCCCATAAGCACCGAATATGTAGGCTTATACTCGCTTGTCATCAGGCGAGCAACATGCACTTACTCGCTTGTTATTGGGCGAATAAAAAGTAGAGTGTTTCCAAATATTTTTTTGTAGTGCAAATAGTGGCCGCCTTCCCCAAATTCTCTTAAAACTTAATTGTTTTGCAAATCATTTTCAACTTTTTATCAAAGTAGCCCTTGTAAAAGAAAACAATCGTGTTAAATTCATAAATTGAATGTGACAATTAAGTGTGTATCTATCCACATTCACCACAAATTTGTTCTATGGATTTTGTCCATGCATACTCCTGGCTTTGAATAACAATCAAACTCTATCTGAGTTCTGAACAAACCCCTATAGCAGCACCCAAGAAACACCCACTTAATCCTCTTCTTCAGTTAAAAAAAATAAAAAAATTGAACCATTAGAATCACAAATCAAAACCCCCATGTTTCAAGCAAATGAAGAGAAAAAGAGAATAAAAACAAAAACATAAATAGGTTTTCGATTTTCACTACATCGATAAACAAAGCATAATTTCACCAAACTAACCAAATATCTATTCAACATCAAACCTTAAAGTCTGTAAGGGCGTGTAGGGGAACCCCAACTGTAAGCTTTGGAATTGGAATTGGAATAAGAAGCAAAATTAGTTTATGCCGCGTTCAGCAACCCTAATTCCGAGCTTTGGAATTGGGTAGCCAAACACGCCCTTAGTAATTTTGCTCCAATTCCACTTCCAATTCTTCAAGGTTTGGAATTGGCAATCTAAACACACCCTAAAAACAACCAGAATACCAATTCTCAATATTATCTAACAATAAAAACAGCAATCAGAAAAAATAATAGCAATAAAACACCCACAAATTCAAACAATTTTTTTTTTCAAAAAAGAACAGAATAAAGATCAAAATTAAGAGATGGGTATTGAAGAACGAATCCTTACGTTGAAGAAGAAGGTCCAAAGAGAGGATTTTCCCTAAGCGGTTCAAAAGAAAATCTCCCAAGAAACTTAGCCACGCACTTGTCCATCATCCCCAAATGATGTTTAGGGCAATTATTGATGGACATGGCAACAATAAACACGGCAATATTGGCAACAACAAACATGGGAATCAACCAAGATGTCCATTGTGTATCACTATCCCCAATTACATACGAGGAGGAACTGTAATTGCTCGCTCTGTTCTTCGCTTCTCTGCTCTCTATATCCTCCTCAGTTGGCATGTTTCTCTTTGTGTTCTGTTCTACAATTTCTCTGTATTTTTCTTAATTGTATATAGGAACAAACAAATGTTTAATTGCATATAGGATGGAAGGTTTAATGGAGTCGGTAAATGGTTTAATGGTGAGGAGGGGGGTGATGAGGAGAGAGAAAGTAGTGAGAGAATGTGCATAGTGTAGAGAGAGAAAACAGGAGAATTGATGCCCATTGGGAAGCAGAATTTACCCCCGCCAGAGTAACAATTCACTTGAATCGAAGTGGATGAATGAAAAGGTAATAGGTTATTAGAAGGTGAAGGGAAAGAATAGAATAAAATAGAAATTGAATAAGTTTAATTTTATTATTATTTGAATAATTAAAGATAAAAAATAATAAAATAAAAATAAATTTTATTTGGATAGAAAAAAAAAAGAAAGGAAAGAAAAGTGATTTAATGTATTAATAATAAATTAAAGTTAAATTTGAAAAAATGTGAAAAAATTATTAAAAAAAATTATTTTTCCTTCCAATCGTCCTAATACTAGAAGAAAATAAAATAAAGGAGTAGAGGGAATTAGCATTCTCTCTCAATCCCTCCGTTTCCTCTCCCTCTCTTTTATAACTTTACGTTTGGATTGAGGGAATGAGAAGGAAACGAGGAGGAAGGATACGTTTGGATTGAGGGAATGAGAAGGAAACGGGGAGTAATAATTGCATTTTACTCGTTTTGATAGATTTATAAGAAGGAGTTGAGAGAAAACGGATGGATTGAGAGGGAATGTTAATCCCCTCTATTCTTTTATTTTGTTTCCTTCTAATATTGGGAGGATTGGGCGGGAAAGGAAAAGTTTTTAATTATTTTTTCACATTTTTTTCAAATTTAACCCTAATTTATTAATAATATATTAAATCACATTCCTTTCCTTTTTTTCCTTCTTTCTATCCAAACAAGATTTATTTTCATTCCATTCTTTTCCATCCTTAGCTATCCAAACAATAATAAAATTAAATTCATTAATTTTCATTCTATTCAAATCCTTCCCCTCTTAATTAACTATTTTCTTTCCATCCCTCCCATTCAATTCAAACAGATTATAAATCTATCAAAAGGAGTAAATTGTAATCATTCCTCCTCTTTTCCTTTCCTTTCCTTCCCATTCCTTTAATCCAAACGGATTGTAAATATATTCATCGAGAAAGATTTTTTATGGAAAAAATAAGAAAAAAAATTGTCCTACATGTAAAAAAAAGGTCATTTGGGTTTTTGGGTTTATAATTTTGGCAATTTTGAGACAGGATTTATAGTTTTTATTTTTTGGACTTTAAGGTGTGTCTGTTGTGCGGGATTAAAAGTAGGATTGGATTAATTAATCATATCCGGTATTTGCTGTCCGAAAAGGATGGGATAAATAAATTATATCATGTGTTTGGGGCAAGGTTAGATAGGATATTTTAATCTTATCATGCTTTTGGTGCAACACGGGATTGGATTGTACTCAGGATTAATTATCATTTTATCTTTTTAGAACCGGATAAATATATAACACCCTATAAGTGGTATTATTTTATCACATGGTTATTGGACAACAAAATTAATTTGAAAAAAAAAATATTTTTTTATTTTTTTTACGCTTTTTAGATAATCAAATTTATTAATGAAAATTTTTAACCACCCAAAATCACAGTAACTCAACTAAGAAAATTCATTTCTTGTATAATATGGTATTTTTATTTATTTTTTATTAAATGAATTTATTTATAAGAAACTTTAATTTTAGGAAAAATGGTAACATTAGAATTTGAAACTGTACTTAATTAATGCTTAGTTCGTAAATATTTTATGTAATATATAACTTTTCTCCTGAAAGAGTTTTTTATGAAACTTATTTATAAATAGGAGAATTGCATTGGTTAAAAAAAATTGTGGATAATAATTAAAATTACATATATTTTTAAAAGAAAAGCAAGTTGTATTATATAATATCTGGACTTGTAATTCGGAACTCCATCAAATGCAAAGTTTATTAAATCTTTATCCGACTAATCCTTATCATGTCCAATCTCGCTTAATCCTTATCCAACTGATTCCTTTCCTATCTTATTCGACATAATTCATATCCGACTAATTTGGACTCTTATCATATCCGACTTTTATCCTATCATATCCTACCTCCTTATCCGGCATGCCAAATGTACCCCTAGGGTTTATTTTTGACAAAATCGTGAGTCAAAGGTAAAATAGTAACAGTCAATGAATTAAATGAAATAATGTACTAGTTTTGCCCCTTATTCATTGCCATCTTCCTTTACATTTAGAAAAAAGCATTAGAATATATAATTTTGACTAACACGTCCACATTTTACACAAACTAACAATATTTGACATGAAAAACAAGTACAATAAATTCACCCACCCACAATAAATTCTCCAAGCCAAAACCACAATAAATTCAACAACCAACCACAATTTTTTTAGTATATAAAGTCTCATTCACATCGACATTCATCACAAACTCAAAACAACAATATCACAAGTGAAAAAACAACAATTGAAGAAACTGATTAATGGGTAGGGGAAAATATTCATCATGTTCATCATATTTATCATCAACTACAAGTGAAGGCTGCTTTCATGATGAGGGGAAATGTTCATCATCTTCATCGTCTACTACAAGTGAAGGCTGGGAAACCGATCACTGGGTAAGAAGTTGTCCATGGAATGTCAGTCATTTCCCATTTGGTTGCCAATGTAAAAGAAAGCCGTGGACATTTAAGCAAGAAAAAAGCTATGAAAAAAATTCTTAAAGTGTTTATAATATGGTTCTTTTGAGTGGATATTTGATGTTATAACTAAGTGTAAGCCTAAAAAGGTTAATGTTACTGTTAAAGTAGAGGTTAGTATTGATGGTTTGTATCATGAATTTGAGATTAAGTTGAAGCAGAGGGTGTGAGTGTGTGTTTGTGTGACTATAATGTATTGTATCATTAATCCAATTAATGGTAATGATAAATACTTTTGTTGTAGTAATATTCATAAATAATATCCAAAAATAAACATCCATAGTAATATCCAAAAAACAGAGTTTTGTAAGATGCATTCTAACCATAAGTTTTCAATAACAAAACATGTCAAGTGGTAGTGTGAACATGTCAATAAATAGGGAGTTTGATATTAGAGTCCTTGTGGTAGTGTGAACATGTCAAGTGGTTTGAATATTTTCTTACCTCATTGCCCTCTTTTCTTTTGCCCTCATTTCCCATTGTTAGCAGCCACAATTGCCTTTCTTCTTAGTCTAAAATTTGTCTTTATCACTGGTTGTACTAGGACTATGAGCTGTGGCCTTGGAATTGAAGTTTGTGGATCCAAACTAAGCCCTTTATACTCCGTCCTAGGTCTCACTATACCAACAAAGTAAGAGAAAATATAGTAAACACAATGCACTAGTAAATCAAAGAATCAAAATGCCATAGAAAACACATTAAGTGGTTTACTTCTTCTTCCATTTTCATCAATGGCTGTAGGTTCCTTACATGTCTTCTTGTTATGCCCTAGTCCTCCACATTTGCTGCATTTCTTCTGAGTTCTCTTTTCAATAGTTGGTCGTCTTCTTTGTCTTCACACTTCTCTTCGCTTTACTCTCTGTCTCTTTGATCGTATTTTGTTTTAGGGTCCAAAGAAAAATTGTTTTGTTTTGTTTAATTATCTAAGGGACAAAATAGGTTCATTAGGTGATTTAATTCATTGACCGTTACGTTTTTTCCTTTGACTCACGATTCTTTCAAAAATGGACCCTAAAGTCCAAGAAATGAAAAACGTGGACCCCTAACTCAAGATTGCCAAAACTATGGACCCGAAAACCTAAATGACCCTAAAAAAATTATTTCTTTTTTCTTTTACATATTTTATTTAAAACCTATAAAAAATTTAGAACGTTTTTTCTTTCTTTCTTTCTTTTGTTTGGTAAGCACGAATTCCAAAAATACTTTCTTGACAGAGGAAAAGTAGGGATAAAGTCATTCCTCTTAAAACTATAGGATTATTTTTTCTTGTGATTTCTCAACATTTATTACAAAAATTTTAGACAACAATACTCCTACCTAAATACTTTTCATTTTTTACCAAACATAAGAAAATAAACTTGATAGGAAGTTTTGTTTTTCACTTTTTATGAAAAAGACAAGAAAATTAATTTTCCTTTTGTGAATAAAATGAGACATAAATGCAATATTTTTAGCTATATATAGTCATCAAGTTACTAGGGATTGTAGTAAGTTGGTTGTTTTTGAGAAGTGTCATCCATTTGTCGAGGACTTTGCTGATTCTAATAATATTATGTAATAGTTACGGCTGTACCCCATCTTGTATCAAGAAAACAAAAAGAATAAGCCTTTGTCCAACATCCGTACATTTTCTGGTCATTTGGTTAATAAATCTACAATTTATGGTTGAATTAGATCAAGATTAATTTTTTAACTATTTGTTAACCACCATTCCTGGGTGATTTAATTAATTCAAGAATTTTTTGTCCACTCAATCCGTCAATATTAGATTCATAAAGCTTATTACCAAATTTATTTTAACTTGCAGGATTAGTATATGATTTATTCTTCTTCTTTGAAGATCTAGATTAGTAAATTGTTTTTCAATTTCTTCCGCAACTAGTTCGGCCAAATAACAAAATGATACTCATATCATTTTATATCTACTAACTAGACTAATTTCAACCATCAGGGTTTTAATATGACTACCCAAATCAAAATCAAAATCAAAATCAAACCTAAATCTACTTGCTACAAATGGTCCATATAAGTTAAAATTCATTCCAATTTCACAAATACAACCAACCATGTATGAAAAACTGATTTCCTCGTTCCAGTCATATTAACCATTAATTTATGCTCGATCACAAATCATAATAACATCTAGAGAATTACGATTAAAATAACAATAAGCTCCATTAATTCAACAGGAAAAATTAGCAACCAACTCAAAGTTTGCCTCAACAACTGGACATCAAAACCATACAAAATCTTCAAGATATTTTCCAACTTAAAATACCTCCGTCAAATAATGAAAAGAAAAACAACAAACTTCAACGCTTTCCACCTCCACCACCGAGTTTGGGACCCTTAGATGAACCGCCCCGGGGTACATTACCTTTGCCTTGACTCTTCTTGACTGTCACCTCGGCCTTCTTCGCCTTCTTTTCATCCTTAGTCTTCTTAATCCTTTCTTTAATTTCACTGCAGTTTAGAGAACAATATGTGCTTCATTATATAGACATGAACAAGAGTTAAAATGACGGGTGAATTTAACAGATGAGAACGCGATCATACCGGAGTGCAGCCTCTCGAGCAGCATCACGAACTTCGGGTTTCTCGGTTCTTCTCTTCTGGATAACTTCCAAAGTAGCACCCACTATCGACCTTGAGTATGGCTTCTTGGTGGCTCGACGCCTCTTCTTGACAGTTTCTTGTGCTATGTCCTATATATTTGTTCATGCCAAGCATAAAATATAAGTCGAACTTTCCACTTAGCTAACCAATACATACATATATATTTACACATCAAGAAATATATATACATATACATACAACTAGCTTACCTTGCGCATGTGATGTATAAAAAAATGATAAGTGGGTCACTAATTAGATGTATGTATAGATATCTTAGTAGCAAGGTGTCAAACCTTGTTGCAAGCAATTTTTTTATGAAAAAAGAAGATTGCAGCGGTAAGATTATGAACCCAAACTATGACGGAGCCTCAAAAACATAACTGTATACACAATGCGTGTTTGGCTTTATTTGGAAAAATCAAATAACACAATGATTAGTTGCCTATTGATTAGACACAATTGTAATCTTCTTACAAGTGAGGCGTAGAATCCTGTTGCAAGCATATCTTTTATGGGGAAAAGAATTGCAGGGGGTTATAATTGGAAATCAAAAATATGACTGAGCCTCAAAATTGTAGAAATCTGTGATCACTTTATATTGTACTAAAAGTATAGACAGACAGATTTTTATAAATCAGGAAGAGGTTTACACATATGCAGGGCGCAAAAATAGCCTCAAGGATCAAGTCTCAAGGAGTACATTACTAGAGACTTATGTGGGCTAAGCCTCCGGTTACTAACCTAAAATAAGTTTATGGGGGCTAAGCCTTGGGTTAATAACCTAAAATAAGTTCACTTCTCTTACTCTTCCATAATTATTTCCTTCCTAGTTCCCCACTTCCCCTCAAGTCTTACGCACCATTTCTAGGCAGAAGACCTGGAAACTGTCTTTAATTTTTCAGAAAGGTTGTGTGTGCATTATTATACCTAGTAATTTTTGATAAATATTATACCTAGTAATTATTGATAGTTAAAATGTTTTTAAAATCTCTTAAAACAATGTGATCATATTTGATCAAGTGACTAAGTTGCAAGTTGTTTATAGTAAAGATCATATGTTCAAAACCTGTGAGAACTATCGTTTATAAGAGAAATTTTGTAATTTAAAGAACATGTAAAATGTGCTCCTCTCACTTAACGTATAGTAATAGAAATGTAAGATTATTCTGACCTTCTTATGTTGCTTTCGGTACATGGCTGTCCAGGTCAGCTTTGAAGGCTTCAGTCGATTATGGAAGTACCTCTTGCATTTGGAATTGGCAAAAAGGAACACCTTCATGGAACCAGAAGTTATTAATTCCCAGTATGGAGCAAATAAACCGACCACCATGTATCGCAAAACAAAAATCATCAACAAATTATCTAAAGACCCATGCTATCAAAAGTGAAAGCTTTCATGTTGACTACAACAGATAACCAGATTTTACCTGAGAGTCTGAACGAACAAATCTGACACCCTTGCCTGGGTATATCTTTTGCCCGCTAAAGCGGCAGAGTTCAGTCCTGAGATTTACCAAATGTCAGGTAAAAAATACTCCCGAAATATATGCAACTGGCATTGAATTCTTCTACTCCCTCTATCTCCAATTAAAAGATCTGACTTATCCTCTTAAGAAATCAACCGAGATTTAAACTTGGATTCTTAAAATCAACAAGTTCAGATATAACACAAGTTTCCAAACAAAGGGGTAAGAAACAGCAACCCAGAAAATTTTGAAGGTGATATAAATTAAAGATGACTTGTTATACAGATCCATGGAACGAAAATTAAATTATATGTGTGAACAACACAGACCAAAAATCGCACCAAAATTAGATAGAGAAAATACCCACCACAAAGTAAGGGTCCCTGTAGACATGCCCCCAGGCCTATAATGCATATTTGTACTCAATCCTCCAGGACCATGGGGCATGGGTCCAGACCACTACATATATTGGCAAGCCCAGGCCAGAAACACTCTCTTTAACAGAGAATGATATTCTACCTAATTAGATTTAGAAATCTGGTGACCAAGTTAAGGAGCTTGTACTTGAAAAGCGCCCATGACACATGGGAGACAACGTTTAATTATGAGCCAACTTCATGTGAAATTAATGGATTGTGTTTACCTGTTTATTTCAATATAAACGTGCATAGACTATTCTAACTTCAAGAATTTGTACAGTAATTGCAGGTTACATAATTTCAAGCATGTCTAGATACTTCCTTACTTACTTTCTTAGGCAATAAAAGTAAAATTGCAGCTTTATCATATTTGTTGATTCTTGCAAGAAAAAGGCAGCAACAAGATAATCCATGAATCAAACATTTTTTTCTTAGCAAAAAAAAAAACATTTTTTAAGTGGCGCAATTTGACATCTGAAAAACAACCAACAGAACCTAAAGAAACTTACCAAATATGATCCCATCATCAGGTAGTTAAATTTTGCGTCATAAGTAAATCCATTGGATACCGGAATAGAAAAGCCTAAAATTAGCCACATTGCCCTTGTGTTTGCCCTTAAAATCTTCTCTAAACGTCTCTTCCAAACTTGTTTATTGTCCTATTTGCTTGAAATTTTATGATGTTTCTTTGAATTGTTAACAAACGTGTGATCAAAGCTATGTTGTTTGGTCGGTTGAGCCACTAGGACAGGGAAGCCATTGCCTAGTAGTTCCCCTCAACTGGATTCACCCATTCTGAATTTGCACAAAAGAACGGGCATCTTCAGGAGAAAAATAGACGTTAAACCAAATATTTTGGTCACTCACAAAAATGGTTGATTGTTCAATTGTTCGGGATTTAGGATATACAATATATACTTGAAAAGGAACAGTACAAAAATTTTAACACAACTAACGCACTAGAATCCAGGGTGGTTCAACTTATAATGAGGAAATTATTGCAAATTTTAACCGAAGCAAATTGAAGAAAACAATCAGGGTCAAAAGCGCTTAGGGCTATACACGAAGCGCTTCATTTTTGATCAATTATCATGTAATCAATTTCCATGGTTTAGGCAAATTTCTCATTTTCGAATGTAGATCAAATTCAATGGACAATTTTCCCATACACACACTAAGAAATAGAGGGAGAATAGCTGCTGGCCCATTACACCTAGAGAGGATATTATTGACTCTATCATTCTTAATGGATCATCTCACGGATGATGGAAACCAACAAGTGTCGCTAAACATTTTTAAAATTTGTACCAAATTTTGCACAAACTTGGGGAACCATAAAGATTGGGAATATTGAATGATGCGATTTCACGCGAGAAACAGTCATCAAATTTAACAGAGAAAAAAGAAGAAATGTAGATTCAATTTCATATTTCGTAGTTGATAAAGGAGAGAAAGTAAAAAGGGAAGAACGTACTTCAGAACCATGGCGGCCGCTGCTACACTTCTTCGTCCGGAGGAAACCCTAGATTTATGCCGTCGGGGTTTATATATAGCCGCGTGCGTGCCTACAAAATTTTTAGAGTAAATACCATGAATGGCATTTAACTATCGTAAAAGTTTTAAAATGATCACCGAACTATAATTCGTTTCATTTAACCCATTCAACTATTTAAGTAGTTTAATTTTAGCCACTACGTTAAAATTTCCGTCAACCCACTAACAGATTGAAGGGCATTTTCGTCCAAAAAAAAAAAAATTGTTCCTTCGTCTTCTCCAACTCTGGCCGGCGCCGGCGAACACTCCGCCTCCTCCTCTCTCCTCGCTTTCTCTTCTTCTTCCTTCTCTCTCCTCGCTTCCGCTTCTTCCTCCTCCTCTCTCTTCCTCTTTTCTTCCTCCTTTTGCCCTGCTGATGAGACGATTTTTTTGTTGAGGTTGGAAGTGAGGATGAAAGTGCGTTTGGTTGATATTGTTCTGTAGATTGTGCTCGGCTAAGAAGAGAGAGAAAGATGGGTTTGGATTGTACTCCGGCGACAACACTCTGGCGACAATAGTAATGGCGAAAAGATGAGACGATTTTTTTGTTGAGGTTGAAAGTGAGGATGAAAGTGCGTTTGGTTGATGTTGTTCTGTAGATTGTGCTCGGCTAAGAAGAGAGAGAAAGATGGGTTTGGATTGTACTCCGGCGACAATAGTAATGGCGAAAAGAAGAAGAAGCAGGGCAAAAGGAGGAAGAAAAGAGGAAGAGAGAGGAGGAGGAAGAAGCGGAAGCAAAGAGAGAGAAGGAAAAAGAAGAGGAAGCGAGGAGAGAGGAGGAGGCGGAGTGTTCGCCGGCGCCGGCGCCGGCCGGAGTTGGAGAAGACGAAGGAACAGTTTTTCTTTTCTTTTTTTTAAATTTTTTTTGTTGTTTGGACGAAAATGCCCTTCAATCTGTTAGTGGGTTGACGAAAATTTTAACGGAGTGGCTAAAATTGAACTACTTAAATAGTTGAGTGGGTTAAATGAAACGAATTATAATTCGGTGACCATTTTAAAACTTTTACGATAGTTAAATGGCCATTCATGGTATTTACTCAAATTTTTACGATACTACTTTTTACCCCCTTTCTTATGATTGTCTTCGGTTTACCCCCTCATTCGCAATTCACGTCATGTTACGGAACGAAATTAGCACGAGTATATATTGTTGTGTCATTTTTAAGTATAAAATTTTTAGGGTTAATTATTGTTTAGTATATTGTACTTGACATTTAGTTTTACTTTGTCTATTGTATTTTTTTTCTTATAAAAAAATCATAAAACTTTTTGTTTGGTTCTACTTTAGTCATTCTTTTTAACACCATCTTGAGTCCGTTAACTATAATCCTACATGGCAACTTAAATTATTATTTTTTATTTATATTTTACACCTCAGCATGCCACAAAAAAATCCACTCATTCCTCAACCCATGTGCAACTCACATGGGATGATATTTACAGAATTTTAAGTTTCAAAATCTCCAAATAACAAACATATGTTAGAGAGAGAAAGTCATCCCTGTTCTTCCCCCATTTTGTATAAGAACCCTAAATCGATTTGAAAAATCATCCATTGAAGAGGCCGTACATGATGAGATGGAGAAGGACTTTGAAAGTTGGTGAGAGCCGACAAGAATACGGCACCAGATCAAATATTCAAAGAGAGAGAGAGAGAGTGTGACTAAAGACAGTGATAATAATGAAGTTGAAAATTTGAAGAATAGTGAGAAATGAAGATATAGAAACTTTATAGGGTGGGGATTTAAAAAATTGATCCATGTAAGCTTTACTCCTCCTTTGGCATCGACGGCAGGATTGAAGAATCTCAGGGAGTGAGAGCGGTGGTGATATTTAGGATTGGAAAGTTCAATACCTTTACTGCCACTATTAGAGATTGAATAATGATAACAATGAGTAGTCCTCTTATGACAAACAATAACAAGGTTATTTAAGGGAAGGAAGGAATGGCTGGTGGTGATCCACCGGAATTTATGTCAAATGCGCTGGAAAATTATTTAAAGTCGGTGGAGGAGAATATCAAAAAATCCCACATGACTTGCACGTGCACCGGAGGTGTGAGTTGGAGTGTTGACGTGGCATGCTGATGTGGTAAATATAAATGTGAAATAATGATGTGGAATGCTGAGTAGGATTCTAATTAACAGATAATTAATGGTGTGAAGGAAAGTGACCAAACTGAAACCAAACTGAAAATGTACTACTATTTTTACAAGAAAAAAAGTACAATAGATAAAGTTAAACTAAGTTTCAAGTATAATGTACTAAACAGTAATTAACCCAAGTTTTTAACATAATATTTGCCATGTTTGGTTATAGATTGTGAAACAAAATTAGAGTTATATTGTATTATATATGTCTTGTTTTGTTTAAGTAAAGAAAAAAATTTATTTTTACTTGTATTGGAATGTGCCTATTTCATACAAAAGTTAAAATTATATATGTGGAGTCGTATTGGTGTCACGAAGGTTATCATCTTTATAATAATGGTCAAAGTTTTTGTTGATTTTATACAATTAAGTATTGTCTGTGTAAGATAGCACGATGAAATAAACAAAATGTTAATAGTTAAAAATAAAAAAATATATCAAATGATAAGGTATATATTAGAAATCTCTAACCATACATAACAACCTAAAAAATATTAGAATGGATCGAATTTTGAAATTGCTTTAGTTACAAAAGTTTGAATGTACGTGAAAATTCACGTGTTTTTTTTCTCCTAAAGTCCTCTTAAGTTTGTAGTGGATCAAATTTGAAAACAGGGATATGAATGAACAGATATTTATTATAAAATTGTGTAAATTAAATATGTCTAATTTATGTGAATATTGTGTTGTATACACAAACTAGTTATCGACCCATACTATGTATAGGCGGTGTCAATCTTTGTATTCTAAATATTCTATAATCATTAAAAGTTAAAAGTATATTAAATTTGATAGCAAGAAACATGGAGGAAAAAAATGTATTTTTGTGTATCGTTTTGTGCTTCTTTTATCAATCGTCGTTCTACTTTCAACCCCAACTACAAAAAGTCTTAATTGCAGTGATTTAGCATAATCAAGACAATATTAAAAATGAACAATATACAACAAAACCCAAACTACATGTAACAAAATATGAATTAATTAAGAATAAATAAATGAAAAAATAAAACCGATTTCATCTTGCGATATACTTGCAAAGTTATGGGTCCTTTGTGTTTTACGTTTCAGGAACTTTACATGGTTTTTGGTTGAGATTTTAAAATTAAATTTTAAAAAAATTTATTAAAAAGTTAACTTTACTTTACACTTTTCAAAATTTATTTCACTTTACTTTTTCTCTTATAAAATTTTTAAAACATCATAACTTTAAATTCAAAAATTAGAATTAGATAATATATATATATATATATATTTTTGAAGTCTGCTCATCGAGATCTATAAAATAAGGTCTATTGTGACTATTTTTTGAAGTTTTTTAATGAGCTTTTTTGAATTGGTTGAAAAAAAACTCTAACAAAAATTAAATTCACTTTTCAACATACTTTCACACTTCCCAAAAACTTATCTAAAAAATGAGTTTTTTTTCAAACTAAGCCACTTTTCAACATATTTGCCAAACTAGCAAACTTTTTAAAATAGTGATTTCGAATCACTATTTTAATGTAAAAATAGTGATTTCAAATCACGTTTTTAAGTCGATGTGAAATTTTGAAAAATGAAAAATAGTGATATGAAATCACGTATTTTGGTAAAAAAATAGTGAGAGCAAATCACTATATTTATTTGAAACCACTGTTCACCAAATACTGAAAAAAACTAAAATGGTGAAAGCAAATCACTATTTTAAGCGAAATAACAATTTTTCCTAAAGTCTCAAACTTTACCCAAAACATAGATGGTGTAAGAAAAACTCTTATTTTAATGTAAGTATAGCAACTTTAAATCATTATTTACTATTTTTTTATATATATGATTTTTTTATTATTATATGTTTTATTATTATTAATTTTATTATTTAGACACATATAGTTCCATTGGTATAAAAATATACAATTTGTAGAAATTTGAATTAAATATTCTTATTTCGTTAAAGTACACAATCGATTTTTTTAATTTTATTAAATTTGTTTTGAATATAACTTTGTTCATTTTTCAATATATTCATATATTTTAAGGTATATGTTAATTTTATTTTCGTTAAATTGTTCATTAAATAGAACCACTAATTTTATATAGCAAATTTGTTAAATATTTTTCAATAATTAAAATTAAACAAAACCAAATGAATAAATAAAACATTTAGGTAAACCCATTACATATAATTGAAATTTAAATGAGCATAAACTTATCCATCATATGCATTAGACGAAAAAGCATTTAGATTCGTCGGATGAACTAAAAATAGAGGAAGAATTAACCAAAAAAGGAAGACAACAAAATTACGTGCAAAACACAAGACACGATACAATTTAAGAAAAAAACGTAACAAAATATAAGCACCAAACGCAAACAAAAACCATGATTTCAATCAGTTTCATTTGTAACTGCGCATTTGGAGTCGTGGCTATTTTTCAGTGTTGTATTCAATACCTGTGTTCAACGACTCTGATTTTTATATGGCAGTTTGGCATACAATATTCAGCAAATTCTCTAGGTCATGTCCGTGCAAAGATCCATTTGCATTGGTTACCCATTCGAATTGAGTTGTTTCATGACTTCCGTTGTCCATTGGAGGCTTATTCGAATTGAACTTTGTTATCAAAATGACATATTTATCAATTGACTCAGTCAATGAACGCAGTGAGCTTTGTTCGGATACAACCACCTTTTAGTCTTCACCAAACATTTCAAATCAAAACTTGTCAAATATAGTGTAGTCATAATATTACTTATTTATTCCATGTAATGTACAAACATGGCGAGAAGACAATAAGCATATGATAAGTATTTAGCAAATACCATATATAGACATAAAATAAAGGCGTCCATGAATGCAAAGGCACGACACAAGTGCTGAACGATAGGGAGATTCGATACTAGGCCATTGATACAAAAAATTTCTTGGCCTTAAAAGAAGAGATAGAGTTTGTAATAACCCTTGACACATTCATATGATTCTACGAGCTTGATTTCGCAAAAATCGATCTCGTATTTTCCTTTGAATTTCAAGTGGAAGGAGGGGAACCAAATCATCAATTCTTGAGGAGTTGGCCATATTTTGTTTATAGTAAGATGGGAGTAAAATAATAGTTGAATCTTTATAGTGAAATTGGAATAAGATGAGATTAATACGAATATGATTCTTATATAAGAGTGAAATCTTTTTTTCTTTTTCTTTTTTTCATGTGTTATAAAATCATGCATTGATTTAAGTGTTATAAAATCACTGACATTTTCAATGATAAGTACTATTTAAGCTCAGCTACTGACAATACTATAAAAGTTTGCGAGTGTTGTAAATCACGCCTTTATTTATGTGTTGTAAAATCACTCGTTGATGTATAAAATCATAAAAAAAATTACGGCTTTATAAAGATAGTAATCAATGCTTTTTACATTGAGTGGTTATGTCATGTCCTATAAATTTAGTGATTGGTCCAATGTCATTTATATTTTAAGTGATTCGTCAAATCACTTATTTACATTTTATATGTTTGAACTTTAAGTAGAAAACACGCATTTAGTTTATAACATATATATATTTTCATTTATTAAGAGCTTAATACATAACTAGACAAGAAACTTCTATAGAATTGTCCTTAGTTACAAGTTTCACCAAATAAAAATACTACAGTTGCACGATATGACAACACACTGCAAAGTGATAGTGAATTGATCTTTCACTAATATTTTCAATCGTTATAACATGTGCATTAATATGGTAAGGCTTAGGGTTATGGATATTTTCAGTGATTGCTACTATTGACCTAAAGTCTTAATCTTATTTTGATAATAACAATAAATCAATCATGTGTAATTTAACATGTTTCTTGATATAAGTATACAGTTCATTTACTTGAAAAATTCAAGAAAAACATGACAATGATCAATCTTTCACTATTCAATCATTGGACAAGACAAGAAAAACATAACAAGAATCACTCTTTCACTATTCAATCATTGGACAAGACAAGGAAGATCAAATCTCTCAATGCAAATCATGAAGTACAAAGAATCAAAAGACTATATGAAAAGCTTCAAGGAAAAAGTTTCAAATGAAGATCAATCCAAATAAACAAATCAAAGCATTTGAAGACTCGTTAATTCAGTAATTGAGTGAGTGCTTAAGATTTATGTAAAGTTACTTTATTGATCAAATTCTTATAACTCAAATGTATTAATGCATATTTTAAAGATTGATTCAAACAAGCTTGAAATTAAATTTATTTGAAAAACATCATTTTACAAAGACCGAGTTTTAAAATAAATTCATATTAATTTTAAATGATCATATTTTAAGCTCTAATAAAAATAGGTATCTTAGCAACATATCTTTGAGGTTCAGAAATTATTAGAATTCTATTTGAAACTAAATTGTTAAATTGCAAAAAAAAAAAATTACATTTAAAATTTGCTCAATTTTCACACAATTTTGATCTAACGGTAAGATGGAGGCATTCCCGGACTCCGATCATTTTGAAAATTTTTCAATAGTTAGAAAACATCTCCTAGCACTTTTGACTAAAATTTGAGCATGATCCAACGATTAAATTAGGAGAAATTAACAAAACCAATTTGAATTTTTTGTCAAAACTAACTGTTGAAAAGTTTGAAAATATATACCTTTGACCTAAAACCTTTCTTAATCACCCCCCAACGCCCATATGGTTTTGCAAGCTATATATATGAGCTCCTATACATGTTTTAACACACCTTGAATAATTCTAATACTCTATTATTCATATATTCAAATATACAAAGATTCAAGAACACATTTTGATCAATCTTTCATCTTTTGAGCTATATATTTTTGATCAATCTTGATAACTTTAGTGTGAGCTTCATTTGCAATCTTCAAATACACTTGAGAGTTATTGTATTGGTGTGTATCACCACAAATAATTCATTATTCATTTTAAAAGAGAGTTTGTCTCTTTGTAAAGCAAGAGAGCATATCTTGTGAGAAGTGTAGTGTGTATAACTACATTGTGAGTGTTGTGTGCATAACAACATTTGTATTGAGGTTTGATTTTCAGCCGAAGAAGATTGAATAGTGAAAATTCTCAGGGAACTAACCGAGCGCGGACGTATGGTTGAAGAACCCTAACCATGAGGACAAAAAGCCTTGGATTTCAAACTGGTTCAATCTTTCTTACTCAATCTCTTTATTTATTTGTTATATTGATTGATTGAAGTTGCTTATATTGTTGCTTATTCTTAGGATTGATTATTTGATTGATTATTTTCCTTGATAAACTTATTTAACTAAATTGCTTTACTTAAATATTTTAAAAAATATTTTAATTCCGCATTTAGTTTTTAAAACCCTATTCACCCCCCTCTAGAGTTTTTTTCGACCAACAATTGGTATCAGAGGTTGTACTCTTATTTTGATTTAACAATCTTAAAGTTTACGATCATGTCTATATATCAAGGAACCAGTTTTTCCGAAGGTCTCTCCACCCATAGACCACCTCTATTTGATGGTAAAAATTATAGCTATTAAAAAAGTAGAATGAGTATATTTTTACAATCTAGTGATTTTGAACAATGGAGAGTTATACTTGAAGGACCCTATGAAATTACTAAAAGAGATGATAGTGGAAAAATTGTTCCTAAAAAAATGTTCGAGTATAATGAAAATGATATTAAGAAAATTCAATATAATGCTAAAGCCTTAAATGCTTTAAATTGTGCATTAAGCATGAATGAATATAACAAAATTTCTAGTTGCAAAACAACTAAAGAAATTTGGGATAAACTTGAAATTACCTACGAAGGAACCACTCAAGTTAAAGACGATAACATAAATATGCTTGTTCATGATTATGAATTATTTAAAATGGAGCCTAATGAATCTCTTGCTTCCATGTATAGTAGATTTTCTATTATTACTAGGCCCGGCAATTTACAACACGACACGAAATCGACACGAATTTACCGGGTTTGGGTGAACCATTAACGGGTGCGGGTCATAATCGGGTTGACCCGTCAAACCCGTTTATTAAATGAGTCGGTTTCGTGTAAATTCGCGAAACCCGAATAAAACACGTTTAACCCGTTAAAAATGCGAGTCGATTTCGGGTCGTGTAAACCCGTGAAAAACCCGTGTAACCCGTTTTACTTGAGGTTTTTAAATTTTTTTGAATTTTGTATTTAATGTTTTTGCCCTTTCTCTACGCTGATTTCCCACTTCCCAAAATTTTAATTTCCAACGCAATTAAATATACGATGGCTTCTAGACTCTAGGGTTTTATACTCTTAAGCCTCTTATATGCCTCAAATATAAATATATTATCTATATCAATCCTCTCTTAGTTTATATTTAAACATTCTAATTATATACTCCAAAAATCCCTTAATCTATATTTTATATTACTCTCTGCAATCAAGTCTTCGGCATGGATGAACAACTACATCAAGAGGTATGTTAATTTGTTAATGAGTCATGATATGCGTACATCAAGAAAATCCCAAATTACACCCGAGCAGTTTGTGGATGGCTGACTATGTTGGCCAACTCATCTTCTCTCTAGTTTTTTTATTATTTTAATTTTTTTCTGCGCATTAAAACAGATTAAAAAGGAACACGAACCTTCTGTTCTTTTAGCATTCGAAAATTTTAAAGGTGAAAAAGATTGGCATCAAAATTCTAACCATAATTAACTGTAGAAGTGAAAATTATATTCTTTGAAAATAGGTGAAGCTCTAAGGCAAGTTTAGAAGATAACTATGGGGTTTGATTATATGAGCAGAGATGGCCAGAAAGGAGAAAAATATATATATTTGTGTGCTATGGTTTTTTAAATATAATACACATAATACACATGCATTAAGTTTCTTTTAATGTGTCTTAATACCTTATTATGATTAATATTTACACTTATTTTTTGATTTTGTTTACTAATTACTAAGAATAACCTAGGGCTGACTAAAAAAGTATATCTTGCAGATAGATCCTCTTGAGGATGTTACTGAAGTTTCAAATAGAACTGCTAGTGTCAATAATCATGGACAAGATGGTGATGCAAATAAAATTCCGAAAGTAGGGCGAAGTAGAAGAAATATATCTAAAGTTTGGACGTTATTTGAGGAAATACCTCCAGGTAATGATAATAAGAAAAGAGCAAAGTGCAAGAAGTGTGGTGCACAATACATCTGCGAGAGTACTTATGGAACAGGTAACATGCTAACTCATATGAAAAATTGCGTGAAGAATGATACACGTGATTTATCGCAACTAATTATGTCTCACGCACAAGGATCCATTTTAACGAGATCTCCAAAGTTTGATATTGGGAGGTTTCGTGAGTTATTAATTGAAGCATTAGTGAAGCATGATTTACCATTTCAGTTTGTTGAATATGAGGGCATTAGGGCAATTTTTAATTATATTTATGAGGATCTGAAACTACCTTGTAGAAATACGGCTAAAGCATGTGTGCTTAACATGTTTAAAAGTGGGAAGGCGAATTTGAAAAAATTGTTAGGTTTAATCCCTGGGAGGGTTTGTCTAACATCGGATTTGTGGACCTCATATTCTACTGATGGGTACCTTACTCTCACTGCTCATTTTATTGATTTAGATTGGAAGTTACATAAAAGGATTTTAAACTTTTGCATTATGCCCCTTCCTTATACTGGTGTTGCTTTATCGGAAAAAATTTATGGTTTGCTAATTGAGTGGGGGATTGATAAAAAGTTGTTTTCTGTAACTTTGGATAATGCTACCAGCAATACTAGCTTTGTTGAGTTACTTAAGAATCAACTTAACCTCAAAAGTGCATTGATTATGAACGGTAAATTTTTTCATGTGCGTTGTTGTTGTCACATTATTAACTTAATAGTCCAAGACGGGCTAAAAGAGATTGATGAATCGGTGATAAAGATTAGAGAAAGTGTCAAGTACATTAAAGGTTCACCAGCAAGAAAGAACAAGTTTTTTAATTGTGTTTCGCAAGTTTCACTAGAAGGTAGAAAAAGTTTGCGAGGAGATGTTCCAATGAGATGGAACTCAACATATACAATGCTTATAGGAGCACTTTTTTACAAAAACGCATTCTTGCAGTTACAGTTTAGTGATTCTCATTACAAACAATGTCCATCAGAAGATGAGTGGGGTAGGGTGGAGAAGATTGCAAAATTTTTGGCAGTGTTTTATGATGTTACTTGTTTGTTTTCGGGAACTACATATCCTACTGCCAACTTATATTTTCCTCAAGTTTTTAGAGTTAAATACCAACTAAAAGAGGCAATGAACGATAGTGATAGCTATATGCGGAGGATGGGGTCCATTATGAATGGAAAATTTGAGAAGTATTGGGCTGATTATAGTTTGATTCTTGCAGTTGCTGTAACATTAGATCCAAGGTACAAGCTCCAATTTGTGGAGTGGGCTTACACTAGGATTTATGGTAGTGACTCGTATCAATTGGAGTGTGTTCGAGATACATTGTCATCTCTTTTTGAAGTTTACTTTGAAAGATCCAATTGCAATCGCTTTAGTGCTTCAAGCAATGATAATTCTCGTCCTAGTGGATCAAATGCAAATGAGGAATTTAGAGATGTTCTTTTTGAGGTAAAATTAAATTGCTTCATCTTATTATTTACAAACTAATCTACATAATTAACTATTTTATATACTTAGTTTTGTAGTTCCGACTTCTAAACTTTGTTCAAAAATGTATGTAGGATTTCGATAGAAGTGAAATGGAGGATTCTGCTAATAGATTGACTGAGTTGCAAATGTATTACAATGAGCCAAAGATAGATAGAAAGAAGAACATAGATATTCTTGACTTTTGGAGAGGAGAGCAATATCGTTATCCGGTCCTTGCTCTCGTAGCTCGTGATGTGTTATCTATTCCCATTTCCACAGTAGCATCCGAATCTGCATTTAGTAATGGTGGTCGAATCCTTGATAAATACCGAAGTTCCCTTTTGCCAGAAAATGTCGAAGCTTTAATTTGCACCCGAGATTGGCTTTATGGCAAGAAAAGTAAGATTGAACCTTTATTATTCACTGTTGTTATAACTTGAGAAATATAGTTTTAATACCTTCTATTTTATATATTCAAAATAATAATTTAAATGATTATACTTTCGTATTTTATTTAGTTATGGAAGAATGGACCGAGGTGGAAAAGTTGACTGAGGATGTGACTAAATCAGGGCAAAACTCAAATACTATTTATCATGATGATTAATGAGTAAGAAAAGGCAATAAAACTTCTAAATATTTTTTTTTCTATCTTATTTTTTAATCTACTTATTATTTCTTATAGGTAAGGACTACTACATGATGATGAAGCTGCAAGTGATGTTTGGAGTAATCTGGCATTTGCTATTGAAAGATGGATGTGTTTTTGTTTTTATTACAATTGACATCTCAGTGAAGTTTGGACTTTGAAGTCTCCCTTTTGAGTATGCATTTTGCTATTAATATGCAGAAGGAATTTGAAATTTGCATTTTGTTATGATAGATTGATAATCAACCTTCTGCCAAAGTTGGACAGTTAGAAAGTATTCGTATGGATTTTGATGGGAGGATTTAAACTGTTAGCATCACAAATTCATAATCTATGAATATTTGAAGTTTTGAACAATGTTTTTTTTCTATTAGGCATTAAATTTACTATCTTTTGTTAATATTTTGTGAATGAATGGTTGAATTTTAGTTATTATTATTGCATATATATAAATTATTGAGTGTGTACATTTTAATGGTTAATTGAATTATTAGCGGGTCACTAAATATTATTCGTATACGACTCAAATTAAACCGTTTATTTTAAACGGGTTAAAACGAAACGGGTCGTGCCATTCGTTAAATTAAACGGGTCGTGTATGAATTCGAATTTTTCACCCGTTTATTAAACGGGTCGTGTATGGGTGAAGGCACTTTTCACCCGACACGAAATCAACCCGTACACGACCCGTTGCCAGGCTTAATTATTACTAATGATTTGGATTTTCTTGGAAAAATTTATTCTAATGAAGATAAGATAAGAAAAATTCTTAAGATTCTTCCAAAGAAGTGGTGACCAAAAGTGACGGCGATTCAAGAAGCAAAGAATCTCTAAACACTCAGAAGGGACGAGTTTTTGGGATCTTTAAAAACTCATGAGAAGGAACTTCAAAGAGAAAAAAAAAGCGGATACAAAATCAAAGAAAACTTTAGCTCACAAAACTATCCAACATGAAGATAATGATGTATCAATGGATGGTGATGAAGACATGACACTTCTATCTAGAAAATTTATAAAATTTCTAACTAAGAAGAAAAAATCTCAAGGAAAGGATAACAAATATCCATTATCCTCTAGAAGAAACGATGATCGATCAAATCAACAAAGAGGCAGAAATGATGAAATCAAAAAGTGCTATCATTGCCATGAACCCGGTCATATCAAGCCAAATTGTCCACTTAAATTAAAGAAAAAAAAGGACAAACGAGACAAAGTATTGAAACAAGTGAAGCATGCACTAAAAGGAACATGGAGCGATTTCGAAGAAGGAGAATCGGATGCCGATTCTAGCGATGAAAAAACGGCCAACCTTTGTCTTATGGCAAAAGAAGATGATGTAAATTCTAATTATAGCTCATTTAGTGATAATTTTGATGATAATGAAAGTGTGCATAATGAATATGATGAATTATTTACCATGTTTGAAAAATTACATATTAAATTTGAAATTCTCTCAAAAAGATATGCAAGTTTCAAGAAAGAAAATTTCATTACTTTTACCAAATGTGAAACTTTAAAAAAAGAAAACATTGATTTTAAAAAGGAAATCAATTATTTGAAAAAGGGAAAAGAAAAGGTGACTTCAAACTTACTTGCACTAGAAAATGAGGATTTGAAAGAAAAAGTAAATAATTTAACTAATAGTCTAACGAAGTTCACAAATGAAAAATATAACTTGGATAAATTATTGGGAGTACAAAGGTTTGTCTTTGATAAAGCCGGTTTGGGTTACAATCAAATTTATAACCAAAAAGATTACAAAAATTTCTTCAGAACATACACACCATATAATCCCACTAATCTTTGCTCATTTTGTGGAAGAAATATTCATAGTGCACATTCTTGTTATTACAAAGAAAAGAATTTTGCAAAGAACAAACTTGCTTGAATTCCTAAAGGAACCACTATGTACACTAACCCCAAATGACCCAACTTATTTTGGGTACCAAAAGAGAAGTTACTTAAGATTTTGGTGTAGGTTTGCATGAGAGCAAAAGCTAGCAAAACAAAGTGGTTATTGGATAGTGGATGCTCTAAATACATAACGGGAGAAAAGAGAAATTTCTTGAGTCTCACTCCTAAATAAGGAGGCAACGTCACATTTGGAGACAACGCCAAAGGTAAAATCATTGGTATAGGTAAAGTTGGTAATAAATCTTCTTATATTGATAATGTTTTACTTGTTGACGGTTTAAAACATAACTTACTTAGTATTAGTCAATTGTGTGATAAAAGTTATAAAGTTATTTTTAAATCCGAATGTTGCATTGTTAAAAATATTAGTGATAATTCTATCTTGTTTGTTGCTTATAGATCTAATAACGTATATACTCTTGAACTTGATGATTTGTCTCAACAACATGTTAAATGTTTATCCGTGTTAAATGATACTTCTTGGTTATGGCATAGAAGATTAGGTCATGCTAATATGGATTTAATTAATAAATTATCTAAAAATGAATTAGTTAAAGGATTGCCTAAAACTAAATTGGCTAAAGATAGAATTTGTGATGCATGTTAACTTGGTAAACAACACAAGTCTTGCTTTAAATCTAAGAAAGATATTACTACTACTAGATCACTTGATATGTTACATTTAGAATTATTTGGACCTAATTCGGTTGCTAGTTTATGTGGTAAATTGTATGACTTTATAATTGTTGATGATTTTTCTAGATTTACTTGGGTATTCTTTCTTGCTCATAAAAGTCCTCATGTATTTGTTAAATTTTGTAGAAAAGTTTAAAAGGAAAAGAGTACTTCTATTGTACATGTTAGAAGTGATAGAGGTAGAGAATTTGATAATATTGATATTGAGAATTTTTGTGATGAGCATGGTATTAATCATAACTTTTCGGCACCTAGAACTCCTCAACAAAATAGTGTGGTTGAAAGGAAAAATAGATCTCTTCAAGAGATGTCTAGAACCATTTTACATGAACATTCTTTACCAGAATATTTATGGGCAAAAGCCGTTAATACCGCATGCTATGTAACTAATCGTGTTATTATTCGTAAAAAGTTAGATAAGACACCTTACGAATTATGGAATGATAAGAAACCTAATATTGCATATTTTAAGGTTTTTGGTTGTAAATGTTTCATTTTAAATGATCGTGATCATTTAGGAAAATTTGATGCTAAATCCGACGAAGGAATATTTCTTGGATATGCTACTAATAGTAAAGCTTATTATGTTTACAATAAAAAAAAGTTTAGTTGTTCAAGAATCTATGCATGTTGTTTTTGATGAGTCTAATCCTTTTGCACCCATAGTGCATTCTGATGATGATATTGAAATTATCCAAAAAGTTTCGGATATTCAAATTAATGATACATCTAAGGAAGAACCATTGAGTGCTCAAACTTCTTCTAAAGAGATAGAAAGTAATGCCGAGCAAAACTCGAATGATTTACCTAAGAGTTGGAAATTTGTGTCCAACCACTCTATTGATCAAATTATTGGAGAGCCATCTAGTAAGGTCATGACTATATCATCCTTAAGAAATGTTTGCAATAATGTGGCATTTGTTTCTCAATATGAACTTAAAAACATAAATGAAGCCGAACAAGATGAATCTTGGATGATGGCTATGCAAGAAGAGCTCAATTAATTTGAGAGAAATAAAGTGTGGACACTTGTTCCCGAACCAAATGATCATACTATTATAGGCACTAAATGGGTATTTCGGAATAAAAAGGATGAAAATTGTGTTATTGTTAGAAATAAAGCTAAACTCGTTGCCCAATGATACAATCAAGAGGAGGGCATTGATTATGAAGAAACATATGCACCCGTTGCACGTTTAGAAGCTATTCGCATGCTACTTGCTTACTCTTACTTTAAAATTTTCAAACTATATCAAATGGATGTGAAGTGCTTTCTTGAATGGATTTATTGAAGAGGAAGTTTATGTGAAACAACCTCCCGGATTTAAAAATTATACGTATTCGGATTACGTATTTAAATTATCTAAAGCATTATCTGGCTTGAAACAGCACCTAGAGCATGGTATGATAGATTAAGTTCATTTTTGCTTAGTAATGGATTTGTTAGAGGTAAAGTAGACACTACTTTATTTATTAAGAATCATGCCAATGATATGCTACTTGTGCAAATTTATGTTGATGATAGTATTTTTGGTTCTACTAACGACAATATTTGTAAAGAATTTTCTACTTGTATGCAAAAGGAATTTGAAATGAGCATGATGGGAGAGATGAATTATTTTCTCGGATTGCAAGTAAAGCAATGCAAAGATGGAATCTTTGTCAATCAAGTGAAATATGTGAAGGAACTTTTAAAGAAGTTCGACATGGAAGGCGCTAAATCAATAAGTACGCCTATGAGTTTAACGTTAAAACTTGACAAAGACGAAAGTGGTAAGAGTGTCGACATAAAAAAGTATCGAGGTATGATCGGTAGCTTACTTTATTTGACGGCTTCTAGGCCGGACATCATGTTTAGTATTTGTTTATGCGCACGATTCCAAACGAATCCAAAAGAATCCCATTTACACGCCGTAAAACGTATATTCCGTTATCTTTTTGGCACTAGTTCTTTGGGTTTGTGGTATCCAAGAGAGAACATATTTGACCTAATAAGTTATTCCGATGCGGATTTTGCGGGTTGTAAAATCGATAGAAAAAGCACTAGTGGTACATGTCACTTTCTAGGACATGCACTAGTATCTTGGTCAAGTAAGAAACAAAATTCGGTGGACCTTTCAACGGCCGAAGCGGAATACGTGGCGGCCGGAAGTTGTTGTGCACAAACTTTATATATTAAACAACAACTAGTAGACTTTAGAATTAGTCTTAGCCACATTCCCATTAAATGTGATAACACAAGTGCTATTAGCTTAACCAAGAACCCCATACAACATTCACGCACTAAGCACATTGAGATAAGACATCATTTTATTCGTAATCATGTGCAAAAAGGTGATGTTGATTTTGAAGTCGTTAGCACCGAATCGTAATTTGCGGACATTTTCACTAAACCACTCCCGGACGATCGTTTTTGTACTATCCGTCGTGAACTTAGTATGACTAGATCTTGTGACATCTAGTTTGATTAAAAAAATTATTAATTATGCTGGACTTCGATTAATATTGGAAGTATTCATTTTGCATGTTATTATAAACTAACAGTGATTTTGCAATCAAAGAATAATTATCTGTCTTAAAAAAAAAAACAATGACGAAAAGCTGTCTTCTTGAAAAGTCAAAATATGCAGCACCCTCGCGTGCATCTAAAATCCAGCGCCTTCGCACGGCTTAGATCCCTTTTTGATGTTGCCATAGGGGGAGAAAATGTGTCTATGGTATTGGTGTTGTGGTAAGATCTTAAATGCTTTTGAAAGGTTTATTCAAAATATATATATAAATGTGTGTATGGTGTTGGTGTTGTGGTAAGATCTTAAATGCTTTTGAAAGGTTTATTTAATATATATATATATATATATATTAATTTTGGGTTTGAAAATATCTCAAAATATTTGCAATACTTTTTAATTGACATATTTGTATAAATTAAGAGGGAGTATATTATTTATTTACATTTATATGCTATTTATACTTATTATTATTAACACACATTAATTTATTGTCATCATAAAAAAGGGAGAGATTGTTGACCTAAGGTCTTAATCTTATATTGATAATAACAATAAATCAATCATGTGTAATTTAACATGTTTCTTGATATAAGTCTACAGTTCATTTACTTGGAAAATTCAAGAAAAATATGACAAGGATCAATCTTTCACTATTCGATCATTGGATTAGACAAGAAAAATATAACAAGGATCACACTTTCACTATTCAATTATTGGACAAGATAAGGAAGATCAAATCTCTCAATGCAAATCATGAAGCACAAATAATCAAAAGACTATATGAAAAGTTTCAAGAAAAAAGCTTCAAATGAAGATTAATCCGAAGAAATAAATCAAAACATTCGAAGACTCGTTAATTTAGTAATTGAGTGAGTGCTTAAGATTTATGTAAAGTTACTTTATTGATCAAATTCTTATAACTCAAACGTATTAATAAATATTTTAAAGATTGATTCAAACAAGCTTGAAATTAAATTTATTTGAAAAACATTATTTTACAAAGACCGAGTTTCAAAATAAATTCATATTAATTTTAAATGATCATATTTTAAGCTCTAATAAAAATAGGTATCTTAGAAACATATCTTTGAGGTTTAGGAATCATTAGAATTGTATTTGAAACTAAATTGTTAAATTGCTAAAATAATTTTTTTTTACATTTAAAATTCGCTCAATTTTCGTACAGTTTTGATCTAACGGTAAGATGGAGGCCTTCCCGAACTCCGATTATTTTGAAATTTTTACAATAGTTATACAACATCTCCTAGATCTTTTGACTAAAATTTGAGCATGATCCAACGGTCAAATTGGGAGAAATTAACAAAACAAATTTAATTTTTTTGTCAAAACTAACTGTTGGAAAGTTTGAAAATATATACCTTTGACCCAAACCTTTCTTAATCATCCCCAACGGCCATATGGTTTTGCAAGCTATATATATGAGGTCCTAGACATGTTTTAACAACCTTGAATCATTCTAATACTCTATTATTCATATATTCAAATATACAAATATTCAAGAACACATTTTGATCAATCTTTCATCTTTTGAGCTATATATTTTTGATCAATCTTGATAACTCTAGTGTGAGTTTCATTTGTAATCTTCAAATACACTCGAGAGTTATTGTATTGGTGTGTATCACCACAAATAATTCATTCTTCATTTCAAAAGAGAGTTTGTCTCTTTGTAGAGCAAGAGAGCATATCTTGTGAAAAGTGTAGTGTGTATAACTACATTGTGAGTGTTGTGTGCATAACAACATTTGTATTGAAGTTTGATCTTCACCCGAAGAAGATTGAATAGTGGAAATTCTCGGGAAATTAACCGAGCGCGGACGTATGGTTGAAAAACCCGAACGTGAGGACAAAAAGCCTTGGACTTTAAACTGGTTCAATCTTTCTTACTCAATCTCTTTATTTATTTGTTATATTGATTGATTGAAGTTGCTTATATTGTTGTTTATTCTTGGGATTGATTATTTGATTGATTATTTTCATTTGTAAACTTATTTAACTAAATTGCTTTACTTAAATATTTTAAAAAACATTTTAATTTCGCATTTAGTTTTTAAAACCCTATTCACCCCCTCTAGGGTTGTTTTCCGACCAACAGCTATAGTAGCACAATATGATAACACACTGCAAATTGATAGTTATTTAAACTTTTACTGATATTTTCATTGTTGTTAAGAGTTGTATGAATTAAAGATAGATTATTATATTAATTTGTGTAATAGAAAGTATGACATAGTATCAACCGAGTTTATAACATTTATCTATACTATATATAAAAGTACGAATAACTTAAATAAATTAGTATAACTCCATCATAGAGAAAAGTCAATTTTTCAAGTAAAATATCGTTTAAATACTTCGACGGTTTATTTCCATTCTTTTATTCCTTAATTGCATCAAACTTTTTTATCTCTTCCATGTAATGTGTAAATTTTTGCAATTGGTTGATAGTGGTAGCCAACCAAAATAGGTTCTTTAACCTTTTTCCTACTTTAAATCTACTACAAAAGTTGCTTTGAACATGGCGCATGCAATATCGATGGTATGTTCTTGGAGGTCGAAATTCAGGGTCGTCGGAATCATTACTGTTAATATACCATTATGGCAATCAGAAAGCAAACATATCCCTTCTCGGCCCTTAACCATATAACGCCAAACCCGGTTAAAAAAATACAACCAACTATCAAAGCTTTCTTCTTCTGCGAAACCGTATGCAAGGGGATATATTGAACCATTTTCATCTATACCCATTGCAAAAAGTAGCTTTCCTGTATACTTTCCCCAAAGATATGTGGCGTTTATACTAATAATAGGACGACAATGCTCAAATCCTGTAATTAATGCACTAGAAGCCTAAAAATTCTTGTAAAAAACCCGAAAATTCCCATCAACATCCTTAGTGCTCAATTTTAAAAATATGATAATTAAATAGTAGCTATATAGCTTGGAAACTTAGCGTAAGAGCCTTTCCAATCTCCAAAAATATGAGCTATTGCCTTTTGCTTCACTTTCCACGCCTTCGTATATGATATATCATACTTGAATACCTGTTTGACTTCTTTTATGATAACAGCAATCCTAAGGCACAGATCAGCTTCAACCAATAGTACAATTCAAGCGGCAATTAAACTTTTATCCAATTGCTTATGGCTTAATCTCAACTCATTAAACATGCATGTGTAGGGGCGCTTGTATTTTGTTATTTGAAACTTTCTAAGCTGCTTCCTCAAATAGGCACGAAAACGCCATTTGCATCCTTTATCCTAAAATTTACATTTAATCGCCTATACTTTTGTAATAGATATATTTACAATATACTCATTTGAATTTTTAAATGAATTTTTTTCACTATTGATTGTAGGTCTTCTTTTGTCTTAAAAACTAAACCTTTCCACAATTCATTTTCAACCAACGCCTAATCATTTGAAAACCCCGTCACTTTCTCATTTGTAAATTTTAATTGCGTATAGAATGGCGGTATGGGATGGTTAGCATGACCATTCCCATTTACTTCTTGCCCTGTATCATTATCATTCTCATTGTCACTACCATGACCATCGTCATTGTCTGAGTTGATGTAATCTTTAAATTGGTACTCAGATTCAGTTACATGATCAATACGGTTATTAGCTATCACCCCTCGCATAATAAATGCCATTGAGGCCTCGGGAACCTTGTTGCTTGTGGCACCAAACTCTTGCCTATGGGATGGTAATGAAGGGGGAGTGATATTTGGGGAATAAAAAAGCTAATCCTTAAGAAAGTCAAGTGGTTGAGCGTTACACTGTGTCATTGGTGGTGATCCACATGGACCGCTTAACATTAAATTTCTTGACCTTAGGTTCACACCGGAATTAAATTTAACTATCCCTACGTACACATGTATCAAGTTAGCTGATGATACATCCAAACAAGCACCCATCATAAATTCCAAACTCTCGTCATTATCAATTTCAATGCCCGACAAAATTATAGTATTATAACCTACATGATCGGGGGTTCTACAAGTTATTTTCAAAATGGACGTCGTGCGATCAAAACTTGTAATTGAATAAATTTTGTAAACTAATTGCTCATAAGCAGTCCCTTTAATGAACCTAATGTCCTTTTTTAGTCCTCTAGAATAGCTCAAACCCTTGGCCCTAGTAATCATCTCACCACCCCAATACACCAAAAATTTCAGATGATTTATGCTCTCGATTATCCACCTTCATAATAGTGATTGAATTTTAGTCCAAATGCAATAAGATTGATTTTAAACAATAAAAATCTCTAACTTAACAATAACTAAAAAAAACTAGACAATGAATCCAATAAAATATCTTATTGTTAAAGGAATGACCAATTCATTAGGAGCATAAAGCATGCCATAGCTTCAACACTGAAGATATATATAAATGTAGTGGCTATTCTAAGTCAAATACATGCATTCAATTTATTTACTACGAATTTATACATAACACATATGTACATGTATACCTATATATATTTCTATCCCAAATTTGTTTACTTTCTGCACCTTAAATTAGGGCAATGTTTATTTTTCCTTTTTATCTTAGGAGATTTACAACATAAATGTAGTATTCAAGAATTACAAGAACAAAAATTAGGGCATTTTACAAAATAGCAAAATTAGGGCCAACCTTTAAAATAATTATCTTATAGTTAGAAACAGAAAAATTAGGGCAATGTTGCAAAATAATTACGCACCTTGCAAAGCAGGGACTACAATAGAGAGAATCATGGGTGGGTTGCTGAAGTTGGTGGAGAAATTGGTGAAGCCAAAGTCATCAATGTTAACTTGTGTGAAATGGTGAATAAGCGACCTGCGAGTGTTTAAGAGATTGGGGATATAGAGAATCATGAATGGGTCTCCTAGCTGATGGTAGACGAAAGTTATGGCTGGTGATGATGGTAGATAATTGTGGTGGTCGACGATAAATGGTGTAGATGGAGGAGTGTAATGGGTTAGGGCTTTTTTCTTAAAAACAAAAGTGGAGATGGAGGAGCGTGATTTGGTCTAAATTATTATTTCATCTCACTATTTTAAGTTAAAATAATGACTCATTCTCACTATTTCTATTTATTCGAAGCGCAAAATAAAATTGTTGTTCCTTCTCACTATTTTAACTTAAAATAGTGATTTTATATCACTATTCTTATGTTAAAATAGTTATTTGCTTTCACTATTTTTGTTTACCACGAAAAATTATGAATAGTGAGTTTAATAAAAATAGTGATTTGCTCTCACTATTTTTATCCAAAAAGCGTGATTTCAAATCACTATCTTTACTTTTTCAAAAAATTTTAAATGACTTAAAAACGTGATTCAAAATCACTATTTATCCATTAAAATAGTGATTCAAAATTACTATTTTAAAAAGTGAGCTAGTTTGGCAAATATTTTTGAAAAGTCTTAGTTTGGCTATTAACTTTAAAAAATGGCTTATTTTGGCCAAAAAAACTCCTACAAAATATGTTTTAAAATCTCAACCAAACAAGTAAACCTTATTAGCAATGATGGAGTTAATTGTCCTTTGATTTTACTATCTTTGAAATCAATTTACTTGAGATATCTAGTTTATTGACAATTTGGCTTCTTTATCCAATTGATAAATAATTAAGCTTCTCTATATAGGTCTTTGAGAAATAAATTAATTGATACAATAGAAAATTTAAATCGACAAAACATAATCAATAACATTTAGTGTGAAAATGGAAGAACAAAGATAATACAATAACGAGAACTTGCAAAAATTATACGAGACTAAACAACTTAGATGTAATTGTGATTTTAATAGATAGATACATATCAAAATAAATATAAGTTGATGTTATATAAACTTTTTAAACAATGCAAATTTTACCCTAATTAGTTGACATGGATTTGTTGCCATGCATAGAACAAAAATAAAAAACTATCGAAGTAGATGGATTCCTATTAACCTTATAAAAATGAAATTTTAACAAGATATGAGAGAATAAGTGAATATTGGTGAATAAATGAATGTAACTGATATGAGATTAAATTATAATAAATAAAGGAGAGAAAGGTAGATATGTGATTAATAATATTACCAATAATATACCTGAAAGAGGAAGGGACTTTCGAGGCAAAATAAGTCGTAAACTATTTATGAATAATTACTCTAGTAATTATTATTTATTATTGAGAATGTAAGTAAGTGCAAATAAGTAGAGTTGGAGTTACATAGGTTTATGAGCAATTTATCTAGCAATTAATGTTTTACACGTGTTACAACCTCATTCAAGGATTCTTATATACTTCTCCCATTATATAAATATACTAGGTAGCAATGCACGAGCGCATTACAAACTCAACTTTTATAGTTGAAGTATGTTTAGATATTGAAATTTAGACTAAATGCAAACATTCTACGATTTGTAATTACATGTTAATTTTCATAAAAAAAAATGAAACAAATTAATTAGATCTTTATATGTTCTCCAAGACATAAAGGGAGAAAAACCTCAATCATAACACTAAAGTTGAGAGAGTGACGTTAGAGACATTGCCAAGTGCAGACACATGATTTGAATTATATTAGCAAAATAACAAAATCCAATAAAATTTTATCTCCGTAATCCGTCCTTACATATATCAAGACCTCGTCAGTAGGCTAGGAAAGACATATATTCATGTATACTCCCATCATATTGCCTATTGAGACACCATCAACGACATTGCAATACATAGAAAATGTTGCACATTGAAAGTAAATTAAAAGAAAATTAATGATAGACTACCACACGTTAAAATGGAAGACACATAAATCAAGGTACAAAATTAATAATAACTGGAAAATTAAAGTTTAGTTTAAGTACATGAAACAATACCTTTAAGGTCTATGAATAGACAAACAACTTTTTTTGAAAATTAGAAAGCATAACTTAATATTGATTAACATATATCGTGTGTTATTAAAGGTTTAATAATATATGGCAATATAAATAACAAAGGATTGAGAAAGAGAAAGTTATATATCATCAATGATATGAAACAAATTTCCCCAATCAATAATATGAGAAAGTAAATGGGTTATGAAGTACCAAAAAATAAAGAATCCTTAGTAGAAAAAAGTAATAGTTTTGTACTTGAAAACATGATTGTCCTTGAGCTATCCAAAAATATTTTAGAAATATACAAAATATGAAAATGATTTGAGATTTTGGAATATGAATAATTTATCAAGAATACGTCCTATCCAAACTGATATATCATATTTGATTGCATCAAAAATTTAAAGTCTGCCATTTGCTTCTATCATTCCAAGATTAAACTTTAATAACAATTTAGTTGAATACTATATAAATTGATAAAATTACATAATTAGGATTTGGTAATATAAAAATTAACAATTTAGATTGAAAAACACAATCCCACTTGTCGAAATCATCATTGCAATGAGATTTATTAACACCATTGAATCAATAATGTTGACCTAAATGGTGTAAATCTAATTTTGATAATGACATAAGATTAATCATGTGTATTTAACATGTGTCTTAAATGTATTTAGCATAAACCTTTTTAAACAAGCTTTATTTCTTTCCCAAAGCTTCTCAAGGACCAAAACTGTATCCAATATCAAGAATCTCACCTCTTCTAGAGATCCAATCAACTTTCACATGAATTCAAGTTATTATGCATCAAGATGAAAATATATAGTGCATTCAAGAAGAAGTTCAAAGAAATACAAACAAGTTTCTTGAAGACTAGAATACTTCATTTTGTATGTGAGTGCTTAGTCTTTTGTAAAAATATTGCTATTGATCTCATATTAAGCTCAACCATGATTTTGTATCATTCAATTGCATTCATCTCTTTTAAAAGCAAAGTTTGAATTGAACATCATTTACAAAACTTTTTAACATAAACCGGTTTTCTTGTAAAATTATATATAATTTATACAGTTGTTTTTATGTTCAAAACCAACTCCAACATGCTTAGAATAACCTCTAGAACATTCCCCAAGAGTTTGGTTTATTTGAGATTTGGCTTGTGCAAAAATTTCAGAAGCATGTAGTCGACTACACATTTAATGGGTGAGTCGACTACACCATGTAGTCGACTACATGGTTCCTAGGAGAGTCGACTACTAAGCCAAAATATAGTCATTGGAAAGTTGGTAAATGTCTAGTTTTGACCCATAATTTCTTGTAACCACTTTAAACGGCCATAATCTTTTGCAAGCTATTTATATGAGGTCTTAGACACATTTTTTCACACTTGAATGATCACATAAACTCATTTTTCACATATCTTCATTATTCAAGTATACAAGCTATTGCATTGATCATACTATTCATATTTGAGCTTATTTATTGATCAATCTTGATATCTCTTAGTGTGAGCTTCATTTGTAATTTCTCAAACACTTAAGAGTTATTGTACATTGGTGTTAGCCACCTAAACTTATTCAATTCATATTTGTGAGCGGTGTTTCTCATAGAATAGTAAGAGTGAATTATTGTGTAAGTATTGAGAGCAATTCAATACTTGTAAGAGTGTGTGAGAAAAATACACTTGTAGAGGTTTGATCTTCACACGGAAGAATATTGATATTATTGGATATTCTCAGGGAACTAACTGAGCGCAGAAGTAGGGGCTAATAAGCCGAATCGTGTGGACAAAAAGTCTTTGACTTCTATTAGTTAAATCTTTCTATCTCTTGCATTATTATATATTGCTATATCTTCTTTGTGCTTGGAATTACCTTTGTATCTTGATTGCTTGATTGATATTGACATTAAATATTTTTAAAACGATTTTAAAAATCCGATTAAGTTTTAAAAACCTTATTCACCCCCCTCTAGGGTATTTTTTGACTTACAAGTAGCAATAACCTTATATACCTGTGAGAGCTTAGTTGTTAGCTATAACAAAGAGAATGGGTGGAAAAATAAAGAAATGGTTGGAATGAGCTTAGTTGATTTACAATTTATCAAACAACAATGATAATTAATAAATGAAATAAATATTGAATCCAAACCTCTGTATAACAATAGAATCAATAATAATATATTCCATATAATTAAAGTTACTCCTTTTATCTTTATTGTGGCATTTTACCAAGCAGTTTACGTATAGCACGACGGATACAAATTATAGACGTACAAATTGTCAAGATTCCAATTTACAAACTAAAATTAAATATGTTACTAAATGATTTATAAGCTTTAGTCAATCTTCAAAGTTGATCATAATGAAAAATAGTCATAAACTCGAACACACCTTAGATAAAAGATATATAAAAAAATAATTTCCAAATATCTGTATAGGATAAATATGTTTGATAATATGAAAAGAGAAAACCTTATGTAGGAATGGCAATGGATCGGGTATGGGGCGGGTTTGGCCAATACCAAACCGGCCAGCATGTACACCATGCCGCCCCGAACCTGAGACTAGTTTTTCTTTGAAAACCCAAACCCACCCCGTATACATGTATGGAGCCCGGCCTTGCCCCGCTCTGCCCCGAATTAGAGGAACCTAAACCCAAACAAATATCTCATTAGAAAAAACATTAAAGTGTTCACTGTTCAACACACCCACATACAATTAGTACCCAAACAACCCAAATAAAACAACCTAAATCATTAGAGAGAACCATTCAAGTGTTAAAGTAATTGAGAAAACACAGGAGGACGAATCAGGAGAGGACGAATGGTCGGCATGAGAAAACACATTTCAAGTAATTAAAAAGGGCTTGAAGAGGAAAAATTAGAAAACACAAGAAGACAAATCAATGAAGGACGAAAAACACAAGATGACGAATCACTGGGAGTTAGGAGTGGCAGCTGCGGGCTTCCGCCTGCCATAGCTTGTGAGAGACTTGAGTTTGAGAGAAGAGAGAGTGAAAATGAGAATGGAGTGATAATGAGGGAGGCGGCGGACAATTAGACATCCTTTTAGGGTTTGTTTGTATTTAATAAATATTATATATATATATGTATAAATGTATTAATATAATATACATATATAAGCGGGCCGGGTTTTAGATATGTAGAACCCTAACCCGCCCTGAACCCGGTCCAGGTTTTTATAAAAAATACCAAACCCGACCCGAGTTTTAAAAAACCCACCCCACCTGGGTTGGGTTGGGTCGAAAACCCATTAGGTTAGGGTTTTTTGCCATCCCTAACCTTATGTAAGAATTGCCCCATCTGGTTTCATTGTAGCATTTTACGAAACAATTTATATTTAGTGTGTTTCATCCAAATGGTGTAATGAACCGTCAAGATTCTAATATAAAAACTAAAGAAATAGTACTAAAATTTATATTAAAAAACTATCAAAACACATAAAGCAAATTACAACAATGTACTTCACGTTTCTTATTTAAATGAATTGAACTTTCAGACTTGAAAGCATAAACTTCAAAGTGAAGAAATGATATAAAATATTTGTGCCCACTTACGGACATATACATAAAGAATGAGAGAAAGATAAACCATGTGTTTTGTGTAAGCTAACTTAAAAGTATTTTTACACTTTGGCCACTGTAATGCTTTGGTCGTCATCTATATATTCATCTCCAGTATTTTAGACCCAATACGTACATTGAGCTTTTGTTCACGAAGGTGCAGAGTTATTATAAAAGAAAGAGAAAATATATGAATGTTACATTTATTAAAAATTTAGTTGGGTGGGTTATTATTTTGGTTTTAGTCTTAACAATCAAGCCCCAACTTCAACAAACCCGAACTATTCCTATTCAAATCACAGAAATCTATGTGTGTATATATAGAGAGATTTACCTTAATTAGATGTGATGTTCAATGAAATCACTGGTGAGAAAAGACGATAATTAAAGGTGACATTCAATTGAAATTCCCAATTTCCCAATCTCAAATAATAATTCCACCTCATAAATACAAGAATCCCCTCACGTCCCCAAGCCTATTACGGAAACTGATGCGTTTAGTATTACAACAATTATCATCAATGGGGAGATAGGGCATCATGCCGGAGGAGGAGATGTAAAAAGTATTTAAGGCGCGGTTGTACTACGGTAATTAAGAGGAGATGGGTTAATATTATAGAGGGGAAGGGTTTGAAACATTGGATGAGGCTAGGAAAGGGTAAGGGTTGGAAATGGATGCACTTAAGAAATAAAAAAATGGGGTATTTATTGCGGATCCATGTGGCAGAACGGGAGAAAAGGGCCGTACTTCTCATATTTTATATATTTACTATTAGATAATATATATATATATATATATACACTAGCAATGTATGTGCTTATGGTATAAAAAATATTATTTAATTTTAGTTTGGAGATAATTATGTAGCGACAAAAAGTAAACATACTTGAAGTATATTTGGCTAAACTAAAACTCGACTTATCTAAAAATGTGATTAATTTGACCGTGACTTTAGGATGAAAGAGGACTGATTTTGGAAACCCAAAATTTTCATATTTATTATATGATTAAATTCACCCGGCCTTGACATGCATCAATACATTATAATTATATAGTATTATAAAAGTATTTAAAGAAAAACAATTATATATACTTGGTTAGTTTGGGTTCAACGGGCTAAATTTATATGAATCCCAACTTAACCAAATCTAAGTTATATTTATATTACTTATACTTACCACAATTTTAAAACATAAATAAAAAAAAAGCAAAAAATAAATAACTATATATCTATAGCGAAATGAACTTTAAAGGTTATAATTTATTGTTTTCATAATTCAAAATAAGAAAAGAAAAAGAAAAAAATGTTGTTTCCACTTTATGTGGTAATTGTGTTACACCCGTTCTTACCCTTTATTTTAGTGACTATAAAATTGTATATAAAAAAAATTACACTATTATTTAATCATTGCTTGTATAAAAAAAAATAAGAGAAAAAACTTTTACACCCTTTGTTTTATGCCTCATTTTGAAACTCTTGAACCTAATTTTTTTTTATTTGAAATGGATTTTTATATCTTTTTGCTGCCCTTTTCAAGCCCTTTCTGACTAATAATTAGCAAAATAAAGCGTAATTCAAAATTACTTTTTAGTTATATTTAAAATTAATTTAGATAGAGCTATAAAAATGTGATATAATTTCTAAATAACCAGACAATTTGCAGTTAATATTTTCGTTTTTCCATAAAAAGAAAATAAATTTACCAATAATTATTCAAAAATATTAGTACTTACTATATTGACAGCTAATACAATAAGTTATACGGTAGAATAAAATTATCATACCATATGAAAAATATTTTAAAAAAATACTCAATAGAACCTAGAGGCTCATTTCATATATCAATAATTACCATTACCATATCAAAGAAAAATTCAAAAGAAAATGTAGATATTCCAAGTTCAAGTTTTCTTAATTTCAAGTGTAACAGTTTTCTCTGGCCTATTAGTATAATAATACTGACTTTATTATTATTATTATTATTATTATTATTATTATTATTATTATTATTATTAATAATAATAAGGAAAACACAAATTTCACTGAATTTATATGATATGATATTTTATTTCACTAAATTGATTGATAATCTTAAAATATAATCATATAATAAAGTGTTAAAAAATAATAACTGGTTTATTTAACAAAATCAATTATAGATAAATATTTCTCATATGATAAGATTTTTATAAAGACAATGTACATTTTTTTGATATATATAATTGAATTAGTGTAAAATACATTTTAGTAGGAGTTGCAAATATATAAACAATATAATTTTAGAAATAAATATTTAATTTAATGGATAAAGTTAAACTATCAATTTTGGTAGGTTTTAAAGATTATTATATTTTGTTGGCGAATTAAACAAAACCCATAATTATCATTTATATTACAAATATACCATGATAATCCTAAATTGTTAGATGAAAATATAAAAATTAATATTAAATTATGGCCACCAATCGAGAACATTAATAGATATATAAATATACTATTAGATAAATTATACACTTTTGATAGTTAATTCTTTCACAAACATTTCAGTAAATTTAATTCTTATACATCAATTGAAAGACTTTTTAGAGTGGTTAAATTGAAAAAAGCATTCCTTATCATATAGATTTTTTTGCTTTTTCATTCTAAAAATAAATAAATCCTCCCCCATTGATAAAAGTGGATCGATTCCTCCCTTGTATAAAAAATAAACATTACATTGGCACATTCTTTGTTTTTCTTTTACTCTCTTCTATTTTTTGTAAGGTGTGTTTGATTGATATTGTTTTTTATTGACATTACTTTTTATGAAAAATGATCTTTTTCCACCTAAGTTTCCTTTTTTCTTTCATTTGATTGACATTATTTTCAAGAAAATATATGTTCCAACTACACGTTTATGTGACTTTCAATTTCTTAAAAATATAGAAAAAATTTTCTTATATCTTCCTATCTAGGTTTTTATTTTTCGGGTAATTACACGTTTCTCAAGACAACATTAATTTATTATCTTTATTATTTCTCTCATTCTCACCTGTCAACAAAACAAAAAACCCTTCCCAAAAAATATAAAGAAGGGAACAATTTTTTTTTCGTCTTCTCCATGGAATCAAAGGGGCAAACAACTCTTTATCTCAAATCTCTTTCTCCTTCATCTCGATTTGGTAATTCAATTATATTTTCTTTCCATGCAATTTAATTATAAGTAATTCAGTTGCATAAAATTTATTTTCTTTCAATGATCAAATCAAACGCATCCTCAAAACTTTTAATAGATGTGGAGTTCAAATGGTGGAATAGGGAGACACGAGTTCCGCCAACATTCATATTGTTGCTTTTAATCATTGGACCACAATCCTACATTTGGCACGGTGTTGTTTTTTAGGGAAAAATACAAAAAAAACCCTGAAGTATGACCCTACGTGCAATGTTTCCCTTGATGTTTCAATTTTCTCAATTTAACCCCTGATGTACATTAAGTGCAACAAATTGAACCCCGGCGCTAACGCCATCCGTGATTCCATCCAAAAAATTTACATTTAACCCCCCAAACTTTTAAAATTAACACTAAACCCCTTTAATTTATATTTTATTAACACTTAGCCCCATTTTCATTCATCTTTCTCACCACCTTCTTCAACCCACCTCCGTCCACTTTCTCTCTCTCCCCCCAATCCCAAATACAAACGCTTTAATAATTTTTATTCAAAATCATACCAAAGTAATATTCGTTTGTCATCATTAATAATGATATCTTTATATATAAATTTACAAATATATGCGTAGGACATATTATATTTACTACTTAAGAAGCTCATACACTACTTTTGTCAAATTAAAATAATATTAAATGGTTATGTAAAATTGAATTTTGTTTAAAATATACATCAAATTTACCGTCATGTTAGTTTTGTCACTTTTAATTTATTTGTTTAATAAAATTTTAAAATATAATAATTTTTAATATAAAATACATATTTTAATAATAGTTATATATTTGAGAAAATGAATTGAGCCATTTTTATACAGCTATTGGAGATGGTCTAAAAAATATTAAACATACCATGTTTAATATATTTGAGAAAATATTAAAATATTTTAATAATAGTTATATATTTGAGAAAAGTAGTGTAGTGGTTAAGAACTTAAACAACTTAAACATCCCATGAAAGAACTTAAACATCCCATGAAAATATTTTAATATTTTCTCAAATATATTAAACATGGTATGTTTAATAAATTTGATGTATATTTTTTACACAAAATTCAATTTTACATAACCATTTAATATTATTTTATTTTGACAAAAATAGTGTAGGAACTTCTCAAGTACTAATCTGGTAGAAAAATTGTACACTTTAGATGCAATGGGAATATTAGTCAAAATTCCATTAATTTAATGAAGTAATTTTGAAGCAAAATTTTAAAACCCAACTAATTTGCAGCAGTGGAATTTTTCATTAACACCAATATTTATCATTATTGGAGTAGTAAATATATTTGTGAATTTATATATAAAGATATCATTATTAATGATGACAAACGGATGTTACATTGGTATGATTTTGAATGAAAATTATTAAAGCGTTTTTGTTTGGGATTGGGGGGACATAAAAGGTGGACGGAGGTGGGTTGAAGCAGGTGGTGGTAAAGATTAATGAAAATGAGGTTAAATGTTAACAAAATATAAATTAAAGGGGTTTATTGTCAATTTTAAAAGTTTAGGGGGTTAAATGTAAATTTTTTGGATGGAATCACGGATGGCGTTAGCGCCGGGGTTCAATTTGCTGCACTTAATGTACTTCAGGGGTTAAATTGAGAAAATTGAAACATCAAGGGAAACATTGCACGTAAGGTCATACTTCAGGGTTTTTTTTGTATTTTTCCCTGTTTTTTATTTTTATATATATATATCTTCTTTTTTTTCCCAATAACTTTAAAGTATTTTAATTTAATTTTATATTTTTATCTCAATCAAATTATATTAACATGGAAACATATTAATGAAACATACTGAACAATATTCACTGTATATAAAATTTATTAAAAAGCATCGCGCACAGTAATGAATATACTTCATAACATATCATTTGATTTACCAGCTTAATTGGTTATTTAAGTTGACATAATTAGTATAAATTTATATGAAACATGCGATCGTACGTGTTGGATGCTTTTGAAGTAAACAAAATTTTGTATTGCAGATTGAGCTTCAAATTGCCAAAATAATTGACTATTTGAAGTTGATCGAGACGAGTAAGTTTAAATGTTTAATTTACAGTACATGCATGGTGTTGAGCTGAGCATTGACCACTTCTGAATAAAAGGAAAGAATGCAAACAAAATAGACGTCCACAAGATGGTTTTGAATTTCTGTAAAATTAATTTACAATTTATGAGTACTTAATTTCTTACTTACCCACAATATATGATATATGATCAAAATAATATCCACCATCACCTTCATTAATTCACAGTTGATATATATGTATATATGAATCATATCACAAGTTAATGTGCTAATTAAGATGAAAGGAAAACAACTCTTTTATTAATTGCATTGAACAAAATCATTACATTGGGCATAAAGAAAACTTCATTCCACACAAGCTGTTACTAATCCTTAATCCCCTCGAGTTCTCTTTCTTCTTCCCAATTTTCTCCAATTATTATCTACTTCTTTCATGTTTAATTCGTGTAAAGGGTGAAGAAGGATAAGAGGGAAGCACCAACCAACGATCCCAAAACAGGCAATGCAATAGTTGCGTCGCTAGCTGGTGCAGGTGCAGGAGCTTCGCTCTCACCCATTACTGCACACATGGAGGCAGCGGCAACAAGAGTTGCACAGACGATCTTCTTCATCTCCATATTAGTATAATGAAGCTCAAGAAATTTGATCGAGCTACCGAATCCTGCCGACTTTGCGTGCGTGGGTACGTGCTGCCTGGAGGTAGGGAAGTGTTGATGGTAGGCATTTATAATAGTGGTTAGTACTATTTAGGGAATCGAGTGGTTAAGGCTCTATATTATTTTTGGACGTGTTAGTTGTATATTTGTGGCTAAATTTTGCACAGAAAGGTGTGGTAGTATTTTGCCAGAAAAGGGAGACTGAGTATACACCTTACGTTATATTTTTAGCCATTAAATTTTGAGAGCAATTGTAGCCATAACGGAAATGGGACTTAAAGATGCAGCACTAAAATTAATGATGTAGAATAGGTACAAATTGAAGCCTTTAGGCAGACGGCAAGAGATCGAGTTGGAAGAAAAATGATAGTAAATAGTTGCTACTGAATATATATGCATGCAAGGACATCCGTATGGGCCCAAAAATGTTGTAACCTCCCACAAGTACTAAAACAGCCTACTAACAATATCAATAATCACACTCAATTTTTTATTTTTTTTTAAAAATTTAATAGCTAAGTTTTAAGGAAGTGGAATTGATAATGGGTACGTGGTGATGTTGGCACCCCCAAAATCTCTTGAAAACACTCTCACTTTTCATTCGGTCTTTAACAACCGAATAACGTATATGTTATTCGGTTGTGAAGGACCGAGTATAAACTTGAAAAAATTTAAAAATGCCTTACTCGGTTGTCAAGGACCGAGAATATAGACATATATTCGGTCCTCAAGAACCGAATAATAGACACTTTACTCGGTTGCGAATGACCGAATTAAAGTGGGAGTGTTACCAAGTGTTTTTGGAGGTGCCAAGATCACCACCTTTGATAATTTGATAGCCTCTATAAAGTTGCTAGTCAAAATAAATCATTGTACGTGTTTTGCGATTGATATTCGTTGTTATGAATCTAGTTTTGAACTACATTCTAATTCCGTTATTAGTTTAAATACTCATTCTATCATAACCATAATTATTATAAGATTATGTTATCGATTTTAATGTACAATTACATTACTGGAACAAAAATTAATATTATTAATGTTAACTTAGTAATTTTTTTTGAATTCTATCTCATGACGTAAGTAAAATTAATAAGCGAATTAGATAATTAAACTTAATAAACCTCTAAAATATATTATTGATATAAATGACAAATGAAGATATATCCAAAATCACCTTTTTATACTTGAATTTTTAACGTAGTGCATGTTATGTACATAGACCAATTAAGGGGCGCTTTAAAAGGCAAAACTAAACATTGAAATGATTTAGTTACATAAATATGTTCAAAAAACTTAAAATTGGAGGTATAGTAAGTCATATAAAATCACAAACGTAGCAATATATAATAATATATCTATCAAATATAATATAAATATATATAACATTAGCAACACTTCTTTGAATTTCCGGCATTAAACATGTGTCAACCACTGTACACAGTCTTGCGACTTCACATAGATATTGAAAATCTTGTGAATGGCAAAACTTCCTTAAGATCATAATGATATATTAATCACTTCCCTAACATAGCGACCTAGTTATAGCAAAAATATATGTAACAAAACCTAACATATTGTACAGACCATATAAAATGGTAATAGGTTTATTTATTTATTTCTTTTATTGGCAAAGCAAAACACATTTCAATATCCGCTTACTGTAAAACTCTAAGAAATACATTAATGCCAATGCAAAATGCTTAAGAACTGTATGGGATTTTCACATATATAGACACCAAAATAGAATAAAACAATAAATTAATTAAAGTCTAAATTGGGCATGATTTAAGAGCACTAGGCACATACCATATGGGGTTTTATCTTCCATCGGGCATCTCAACAAAACATATATATCAATAAAATCATTATAGCAACCTAATTAATGATATGTTTGAATAAAATCCGGCCATACTTCCGAGGACAGAGGAAGTAATTTACCTCTAAACTTTTTCCAAGCAATTGAAGCAAATAATTTTTCCAAGCAAATGTTGCTAGATTCTCATGAATAATGCGTGCAGTACTTAAATAATTAGATTTTTTAAGACTATTCCGTGTGTCAAAGTAATTATGTCTTTGTTAAAATATATTATCAGTTTTACAAATTATACATATATTAGTCTAACAATAACACCACCATCTTCTAAAACTGATTAATTTAATAGAGTAACATTATACAGGAATACTTGTAAGACTTTTGCATAAAACCAAAACATGCATACATGTTGACTATTTATTTTAGTATGACAGAAACAAAGTTCTGCAAATACTTTTTAATGAATGAGAGCAGAAACGCCGAGATACATTTTGAAGAATTTCGAAGCATAAGTACATCTTCCTCTATTATCATTTTTTTTAAGCTAGAAAGTGTCTAAGTCAATTTTTGTGCACTTTGATTAATCTCTGTTCACAGAAGAGCATGTCACTGGTCACAATTTTTTTTTTTACAACTGGCGAAATTCAACCTTCGAAGCTCCTAGTCAAACCCACCACTGATCCTAGTATTATGACAACCGAATCACATTGGCGGTTACATTCACCTCTACTATCAATTATGGATTTCTCCCTTTAATTCGGGGACATCTGATAAAAAGTTATGTATTTAACTCTTAAACTATTGCATTTGTGTCAATTTGATCCCTATGTCTAATTCTCATTCAATTATTATTTAGCAAAATTGGTTTAGTCACAGTTTTTATCTTATTTGTTACGGACCAAACCAACCGTGACCAATTTCAATTATCTTTATTATTGGATAGCATTTACGTTGTCTTTACCGCACAGAGGCAATATTCTCTTTAAACAAAGCAACTAAACTCCATCCATTAGGTTATATATGTAGACATAGGTAGAGATTCTTATAAGGATGGTTGTTATCTTTAAAAAAATATAAGGATAGTCTATTTTTAAATAGTAAATGGATTTTTTTTTTGTACATATGATCATTATAATAAGTATATCAGCTTCACAAAATTTCATCAAAAAAATAAAAAGTATAAGTGGGTGTAATAAAAATATGATATGTATATGTTTATTTTTGTTCACTAAAATTTTATACGATCATATTACAACTTTTAAATTGAGTTTTTTTAAAAATAAATTTTGTAAAGATATATATTTATTATATAAATTATTTTCACCAAATTTTGTAAAAAAATTATTATATACTCTTGGAAATGGACAATTCTTATATATTTTCTTAAAATAAGAACTGTATATATATATATATATATATATATATATATATATATATTTATACTATTATATATATAAACTCCATCCATCCGACTCAAAGTAAATTCGAAATCTTTTCTTTTCAAATTACATGTAGCTCTGAAATTCTGAAAATTGAAGAGTCATATTTTTTCCTACTTAAACTCTCAAAATTTATTACTATGTTCCATTAATTGAAAAAATACAATTTATTATGTCCCTATAAGAAAAAAAATAAAATTAAATTATGGGTCCCCCCTCCAATGCCAAACGGATTTTCACCCAAAAGTTAAAAATTTGGAGAAGAAGAAAAAAGAGACCGGCAAACCATCATGCAACGAATACACGTGTCTAATTTTGTAATGTTGCATGATGAACATTGAAACTAAACCTACTACGTACACGTTTTTGTTTTATTTGAATCACTTTATTATTTTTTTAAAAAATTAGTTATGTATTTTGAACGCATGATAAATTGTAATCATACATTAAATACCAATAAATCTTTAAAGATGCAATAATATATGATTTGCAAAATCAACATCTGACTGATTAATGTGAATGTGTGGGAAAATTAACTCAAACTTACAAAATTATGGAGATATTAATGTTTAGAGACCACCCATGCCATCATTCATCTATCTACTAATATTATAAAATCGAGAGGCATGCATTTTGATATCATTTAGCATTAAATTACATATCATTTATTACTCTTAATTATTATATATTTTAAATTACTAGTACTTGAATTTATATGTATAATATTTGTCCAAAATAAATAAATTATATGTACATGTGCACATAAAACTAATAACACGCATAAGACTCGTTTATTGAATTTGCGTCACACATTTCTTAAACAAATTAAAAAAATCCAACCTACTAATAATGTGATTTACAAAAACCAGGAAAATATATTATTAATAATGTTAACAGAATTAATTTTTTTTTTTAAAAAAATACTATAGATATTGTTGTTGTTAAAAAATTACAATATTGTGCTAATTTACAAAATACTAATAGACGGGATAGAAGAATTAAAGAACCTGTCAGTTCTAAAGTGATAGAGAATACTATACTCGTACTCTCTATCATTAACTTAAAAAATAGATGGCTCAAATTTATTAATTAATATTTACCTCCGATAAAAATTAATGAGTATTTGCCTAATAAAAAATATTGCCAAAATCTAAACTACTCACCTTTTGTAGTGAAGTTAAAATAAGCATACATAATTATATTTAATCCATTCTAAAAAGTGTATTTAGTTACTGGGTTGGCAAGAGTTTCTATAAAATTTCACTCAAATTTAAGTTCACGGGAAAATATAAGAATCTATTTAGTTGGAGTTTTTAAATGTTTAATTTAAAATTTACTTTTAAGTATTTTTTTAAAAATTATTTTTCAATTTAATATATATTTTATACACTATTTTTAAAATTTTATAAAAAAAATATAATCTTTAATTTTTATTTATTTCTTAAAGTTTTTATAAAATGTAAAAGAAAAAAATTCCCTTTATCTAAATGAAATTTTTAAAATAAGTGAACCAAATACAATTTTTTTTAAAAACCCAATCAAATAATACCTTTCTCTAAACGTTTTTTTAAATATGATTTTTTTACTCAAATTTTCATATATTTTTTCCGATGATAAAAAAAAATAAAGTAAAAATACTCGGGGATAACCGAGGAGAGGAGAGGACAGGACAATATTTTGAGGGGGCAATTAAAAAAAAGGGCTTATTAGAGAAAGATTTTCACACTAAGGCCAAGGAATAATTTTTTTTTAAATAAAGGGCCTATTTTTTATTTTATTGATAATATGACATGTGTCTTTTTTTTTCATTATAAAATGACATCCCAACCCTTAAAATAAACTAAAAAAATATCAATATGCATTAAAATATGGACTGCAATATGAACTTTGCAGTCTATATTTCACTGCAATATGAACTTTGCAGTCCATATTTCACTGCAATGTGAACTTTGCAGTCCATATTTTTAGTGCAAAGTTCATATTGCAGTCCATATTTTACTGCAATGTGAACTTTGCAGTCCATATTTTTAGTGCAAAGTTCATATTGCAGTACATATTTCACTGCAATATGAACTTTGCAATCCATATTTTTTGTGAAAATTTCATAAAAAGGGGTAATTTAGGTAATACATAACATGTTTTTATTAATTAAATGATATTTAAATTTATTCAAATACATTCATTTAAAATATAAAACAAAATAGGCCTCTTACACGAATTACCAATTAAAAATAGGTCCTTCATTCAAATTACCAATTAAAAATAGGCCCTTCATTCAAAAAAATATTATTCATTGGATTTTTGGTAAAAATCAATGTATAATAAGCCCTTCTACCTAATTTCTAGTATTTTGAGTAGCGTGAGGTATGCCCACGCGCGGGGCAGAAATTCAGGCGTACGACGGAAATCTCGAACATTGTTTTAGGAGCGGGCGTGGGTCCCGCACTCCCTTCCGTCCTTTTTCTCTCTCTAGGTTTGTATTATTTAATTCATTTTTCCAAAACTTCGGAAATAGACGGTAGTAGTAGTACTCAACTCACTCTCCCCATTTCCATTTCCAGATTAAAGAAGAAAAAAGACACATTTTTTATTATAAAAATAAGAGAGAGAGAGAGAGAGAGAGAGAGAGAGAGAGAGAGAGAGATTTGCATGTATTCTAGGCTATTGATGATGGTGATGATGATGATGAAAAAACCCAAAAAGCTATTTTGATTTTCTAGGGTTTTCAATTCTCCCAACGAAGAGTCAAGAAATTCAACGAGAAAGCAGCGCCGCATTGACTAACGTGCGCCACTTGAAAGTCACTGTAAGTGGTCTGTCTGTAGTCTGCTGCAAAATCTTCTTTATTCTTCTTCTCCTTCTGGAGTTTTTTATTTTATTTTTATATTAATTTTAATTAATTTACATTTGCAATCTACAGATCCCAAAACATCACAGTTAGAGAGAGAGAAAGAGGGAAAGGAGGAAGGTCCACAAATCTGACATTTTGTATTTATCTCCACTGTTCTTCCTTTAATCTATTATTATTATTTGTCAAATTTCCGTACAGGGTTTTTGTTGCTTCAATATTTTAGAGAGAGTGAGAAAGAGAAAAACATAGTCAACTGGGTCTCTCTGTTTCTTTTTTGTAATTTACAATGTATTTAAAAAAAAAGTCCACGTAAAAATGTGACATATATATAGATTCATACACTATTTTAAACTGTCACTTTTTTTTTTCTATTTTTTTGCTCCCTTTTCCATCTAACCTTTTCATTTACTACTTTATGGGTCTTTTTAATTCAGTGGTGACAGCTAAACGGTCAAACAACGCCCTCTAAAAACTAGGGTTTTGTTTTTGGACTTTTTTTTTTCTTTCTAGAGAGAGAGCAATAAGGGTTTTTGGTTGCCTTGTACCAACCCCCTTGAGTTGTTCTTAAATTTTTATGGGTTTTGGTTGGTGAATCAAAGGGGCTCATTGCATTTTTATGGGTCAAATGTTGGGAGGTAGGAAAAAGAAAATCTAAAGGATTACCTTTTCTGGAAGAGATACTGATTAGAAACATCTAGAGAGAGAAACTTATTAGAGAGAGAGAGAGTGCGTGTGTAGAGGAGAGAAAAGAAAAGGGGATTTTTATCCTTCATTTATTTGATGAGTTTTGGGGGTTTCTTTGGGAGTAGTAGTGGTGGTAGTGCTAATAACCCTTACAGTAACAACACCAACATGCTCACTGCTTCTATTTCTCAGCCACAAATGATCACTCCACCTATTGCGCAGCCTATGTTTAACTCTCCAGCTCTCTCTCTTGCCCTTGTATGCCTCACCCTCTCTCTCTATTCTTTCTCCCTATATGTGTTTATATATTTTTGTGTCATTGTTGAAATTTAAAGTTATCTGTTCCGTATCAGTGTTTTGTTTTTTCAGTTTGTTGTTTCATCTAGGCTGCCTTTGATATAAAGGTGGGGAAAAAGAGGCGAGTGATTTGACTAAATGTTTGATAATTTTTAGTTCTTTGGGCGTTGGGTAATTTTTTTTTTATGAAAAATGAGAAAAGTTGTGAATGTTTTACTAAATCACTAATTTCTTTTTTAAACTTTTTATAAAAATTAGCGTGTTTTGGTCACTTGTCATATTTGTTTGATAAAATATATTGTGCAGAAACCCAAGGTGGGTTTGAAAGAATCTGCACTAATTTGTAGATTTTTTTTTCTATTTTTCTTCTTTATTTTGTTTTTTTTTATTTTATCTTTTGGACCCTTGTTATTGTTGATTATCTATATATGATTTTGTGCAGAAACCCAAGATGGAGGGTCTTGGTGAAATGGGTATTATAATGGAGAATTTTGACCCCAGTGGCGTGATGACAAGGATAAAGGAAGATGAGTATGAGAGCAGGTCTGGCAGTGATAACTTTGAAGGTGGATCAGGGGATGAACAGGACACTACTGCCAATAAGAGGAAAAAGAAATACCATAGACACACTCCCTATCAAATTCAAGAACTTGAAGCGTAATCTTTTTGATTTCTTTTTAATTCTATTCTACTCAGTATTGGCTAAAATTGATGGACTCGCTAATGGGTTTTCTTTTAATTAACTAATTTATTTATTACATGATGTTATAGTTCCTTCAAGGAGAACCCTCATCCTGATGAGAAGGGCAGATTGGAACTTGGCAAGAAGCTAGGATTGGAAAGCAAGCAAGTGAAATTTTGGTTTCAGAATAGAAGAACACAAATGAAGGTAGTTTATTTAAGGCGTGTTTGATTAAACAAAAAGTTGGAAAAGGAGATGAATGATTTGACGAGATATTCTATTTGGAATCCAATTCTTTGTGCAATGGATAAGAAAAAATTTCCATGAAAAAAATTGAAAAAAGATGAAGAACATCTCACCAGAGCGTTCATCTCTTTTTCCAACTTCCCCGTAAAACTTAATTTTGTTCAAAATTATTTTCTGACTATCTATAAAGTGGAGCCTCACTGTATATTCTCTCTTTTGTTTGTTATGTGATGGAATTGTTATTAATCTCTTGACGTGAATCAGACCCAAATCGAACGCCACGAGAATCTACTTCTCAAACAAGAAAACGATAAGCTCCGAGTTGAAAACATTGCAATCAAGGAAGCAATAAGGAGCCCAATTTGCAGCACTTGTGGCGGTCAAGCAATTCTTGGGGAAATATCTATAGAAGAGCACCACCTTAGAATAGAAAATGCCCGTTTAAGGGACGAACTCAATAGGGTATGTGTCCTTGCGAACAAATTCTTGGGCAAGCCCTTATCGTCTATAACGGGTCCCGTAGTCCCCCACACAATGTCGAACACTAGCTTGGAACTTGCGGTAGGATCAAGAAACGGGTTCAGTGGTTTTGGCCCCGTTGACTCAACATTGCCAATGGGTTTCGATTTTGGCATCAATGGGGTATCAAATGCTTTGAACATGGTGCCCCAGACCAGGCCAGTTGATGTACCAATTGAATCTTATTTACCTGAGCGTGCTTTGGGGGCCATGAATGAGTTGTTGAAGCTTGCTCAAATTGATAATCCATTGTGGTTTAAAAGCTTTGATGGAGTTGGGGAGACTTTGAACCATGAAGAGTATTTGAGGACATTTCCTCCTTGTATTGGGCCGAAACCTAATGGTTTTACTACTGATGCCACGAGGGCTGTTGGAACGGTACTTGTTAATAGCTTGGCACTTGTAGAGATGTTGATGGACTCGGTAAGTTTGTTTGATTCTCTATATAACTTCTAATTTTCATGGGTTTCGTTGTTTACTTTTTAATTTGTGGTTTTTGGTTCCACAATTTGGGTTCTTTATACATTGCGATGTGTCAATTAAAAAATAAATGTCAAATATCCAGCTCCTCTAAAGTGATTTTTCATCACTCTAGATAAGAGTTCTTTGGACCATTGTATAATAATGGATAACTTAGATTTTGACAATTGGTTTCTATTTATTTCAATCCTTGCCAGAGACAACCTATTTTGCAAATCTCACCCATCTTTTTTTTAAACCAATGGTTCTGATTTACTACTCACACTAGAGTGATTCCCACTGCTCTAGTCCAGATGCTAAATCACAAAATGAGAGAAATAAGGTAATTGTATTCTTGGGGTACCATTTGAATTGTGAAATACGAAAATTGGTGTTTTTAGTGCTTCTCAGCTATTATAATAATTTTTTTTTCCTTCACACACAGAATCGATGGGCAGAAATGTTTCCGGGTATCATCGGAAGAACCTCCACTATCGATGTACTATCCAGTGGCATGGGTGGTACCAGAAACGGTGCTTTGCAACTGGTAAAGCTTTTTTGCCCTATAAGTTGCCATCTTTTTCTTTACATTTAGCTTCAAAATCAGACTGTAATGATCGGATTGTTTGTAGATGCAAGCGGAGATTCAAGTTATTTCACCATTGGTCCCGGTTCGTGCAGTGAAGTTTCTTCGGTACTGCAAGCAGCACGCAGAGGGGGTGTGGGCCGTGGTTGATGTGTCCATTCACATTCCAGAAAGTTCAAACGCACACTCGTCTGTGTATTACCGGAGGCTTCCTTCCGGTTGTATTGTGCAAGATATGCCAAATAGTTATCCTAAGGTAATCAAATATGCATTTTTATATGAATAATGTATGTTATTGTTATATGCACATGTTCATTGTAATAATATTAAAGTACGGTGCTAAAGACTGCTTTGAATATAAATATGGAAGACAGAACTTTCATAAATTACTGTTTGTATGTGGTTCATAGCTCTCTTTTGAATGCATCCTTTCATATTCTAGAGTTTAACTATTTATATTTTAACTTTATGAATATTTAAATTACTCTAGTGTTTTAACTTTTCGAAATTACTCTCATTCCCCTTCTTTTTAGAAAAAGAATTTGAGAAATTACCTTGGCCATGTCTAGAAGTCAAAGTTGTCGAATAAGTCACTCGATTCTTATTTGGAGTATTGAATATGTCTTACCTGTGAAGTATCCATAGCCTATACTTCGTATTTGAACCTTTCGAACTATCATTATCTGATAAAATTAAGTGTCGCTATTTTTATTTTTCTAACATTAAAGAAAGCACCGATTTCAAAGTAATCAATTGTCAAGAATTATCTTACATAATATTTTTAGGTTTGGTACATTGATTACGTTCCATAAACGAGAACGCAGCTCTTAATTTGGAACTGAAGGACATTTTTATTTCAGCATCTTTACGTCAATTTTGCCTAGTTACTTGTTAGGCAGCTCAATGAGGGGACCAATATTAGGCTGTGTGGTCCTACCCTTTCAGTTATACTTTTAAGTCTAGCACATAGTGTAAAAATTGGGATGTGGTCCCTTACTGATTTAAAGTCAAATGCACATGTTCACAGGGGCGTATAGCTGGCACTTCAATACATAGTTCACTCTCTCTTTTTTATTCTAATCTCAAATATAATGTCCTTATATGTACATATATATATAGTCTCTTTGAAGGGCATTGTTTTAAGAAAATAATGGACATATATATACGTGCATAGATATCAATTTTCCATCTCACACACTTCCCAATTAAATTTTTTGATGAAATTTGGTTCAATCATCTCTACCAAATTCCTACTAAAAATTCAACCATTTGCTCCTTTGAAGGGGAGTCCATTCATTGCTTTAAAGGAAGGATGACCTTCAGAGAGACTCTGTCTCGCTATATATATTGATATATAAAGAGATATATGAGTGGCTATTAAGTTAGGGACCACAGTTTTTTGCATAACTAGAAATCATCATGGGGAGTCTTGAGCTGATTTAAGCACCCAAGTCCAATCCCTCTCGGCTTGTGCTTTCAAAGCTGCAATAACTTTGTTTAGGTTGCTCCTAGTCTGTTAAGTCTTCAGCCTCGGAATTTGAGCCATCTATATATTGTTATTATTATTTAACTGGTGAAGATGCTGCTTGGGTTTATAATATTTGGGTATTCTGTAAATTTCAAAGCCCAGGCTGTTTAGTGTCTTCTTAATTTTTTTACTATTAGTTTCGAATTAAGGAATCGAGGCTATCCTCATTTTAATACCAGTAGATGCCTTTACTTGTATTTCTGGGTCTCAGCAGATTATTAAATTGAATGGATTTACGTGACGGTAAATGCCTTGGAATTTTCAAAATTTTGCTGTATAAATTATATATTTGATGTTTCTATTCTGTACTCTCTGTGGTCTAAATGTTGTTAATTATTTGCAAGTATCCATGACCTGGATACAGGCTTATATAGAACGCTTTCCAACTCTATGTATATATTATGATATGGCAATGTTGTCACACTCTATAGATATGGATTTCCTTGGAAGAAAACATTAAAACTCATCAACTTTCTTAATGCAGCTACTTCATTATTAAATAGGGAGTAGATTTTTGTTCCTATCTTTAATGTTTCAAAGTCTATAAACTTTTAAGAAAACCCAACCCCCTTTTATGGCTGACCATGTTTCTCGCCTTTAGTTATAGCCCGTATTTTGCGATATACATTTACATTAACTAATTGCTCTCTCTCCCTCTCCCTCTCCCTCTCTCCGTCTCTATCTCTCTGTGTGTGTGTGTTAATGTGCGTGCACTTTTGTAGTAATTTACTTATATTGGTTCTGAAAATTAGAACCCATTGAGTTGATTGTCAACAAATTTGAACTGAACTGATGTTAAGAGAATATAGTTAAAATAATAATATATTAAAGCTTTAAATGTTGTGAGCATGCTCATATTTTAGTATTCGCTCTGTCCCAAATTAAGATTCCACATTTACTTGAAAATAAGAAGTAACCCAAAAGAAACCCACTCACAAAGAAAAAAACACGCACACAATTTTCTTTGTCGTTACTTTGCTCCTGCAACCAGGGGAATCTCAAAGTAATACGTAAACTTGTGGGGGCAATGTTAAATATTTTGACATAAACCCCCTTGCTTTTAGTAATTTTTTGAGATTCCTTCAGGGGCGAAAATCTAATTATTATGAAAATAAGGTGTAAAGTAAAAAAATGCCTTGGTATTTATTGTCAAACAAATGAAAAATGTGATGATTTAAATTGTAAATTCGCAGGTCACTTGGATAGAACATTCAGAATATGATGAAGCTGTGGTCCATGATCTGTACCGACCGTTGCTGAGGTCTGGCATGGGCTTTGGTGCACAAAGGTGGCTTGCCACCTTGCAACGTCAGTGCGAGTGCTTGGCTGCCGTTATGTCCTCCACCGTCCCCAGTGAAGATAACCCTGGTCGTTTTCTTGAAGGAATTTTACATTATTACTCCCTTATTCCTAACACCATGCTTCCAAGTGTCGTGTCTTTAGGATACTTGCCTGTATGTACTATGTACAACGTATAGAAACATGATGGTGGGAATATGCGTTATCTCTAATATCGAGTATTTCTGTTCACCAAATGTTTCTACTTCTTCTACTTTTTTACTCCTGTAAATGTGCGACCCATTTAAGCACAATATGGGAAAATTAGCAATACTCTTCTTGCAGTGATTTGCACGAATTGAGTTAAAACTAGAAAAGGAACCGAAATGGTTTGTCTTTTGTGGTTTTATAACTAGAATTGACTTGAACTGGAACAAAAACAAACCAAACCCATCAGGTCTTGGGTTGGCTTGAGTCGGTTCTCAGTTTCCTTTGCCCCAAAAGACTGAGAATTTTTCAAAAAAGGTCCAATTTTTAGATGCGCTTTGAAACAAAATACTATAACTTATTCAGACAATTATATAATTATTTTAACGGTCAAATATTATAGCAAACACCTACGTATGTGTACATCTAATTATACGTCATATATCTAATTATTAATAATTATATAATGGTCTCAGTTCTATTGGGTTGGGTTGGGTTGGTTTAGTGATGAAACAGAGAACTGAGTCGAAAATTTCGGATCTTTAATTTTTCGCAATTGGAACCAACCCATCAGCAAAAAGCTCCAAACCAACATGACCCAAAATAATTGGCTCTTCGGGCTAGTTGATTCCCACATAACACTCCTACCTCAATCTTCCTTTTAACCCTTTAATTCTGTCTTGTACCTTTGGGAACCTAAAAGTACAACACAGAAGCAGATCTTTCGTTTTCACTTGCGAGTACGAGTTACAATATTAAGACTGTTCTATTGACGGATTAATTCTAATACATTTTCCATTTTGACAACAGTGATCACTCCTAACGGGAGGAGAAGCGTTGCAAAGCTGGCACAACGAATGACTCAAGACTTCTGTGCTGGGGTTTGTGCAACAGTGCACCAGTGGGAGGTTGTTCGAGTGGGAAGCATGGGTGAAGATGCTGTGAGGCTAATGACGCGCAAGGGTGGTGTTAATAATATCCCCGGTGAGCCCAACAGGGTTGTGAGTGCAACCATGTCTGTCTGGATGCCAGTTCAGCACCAGCATTTGTTCGAATTGCTCCAAAACGAACAGCTGAGGAGCCAGTGGGACTTTTTATCGAACGGTGGTCCAATGCAACAGGTTGTTCGGATTGCCAAAAGCCAGGATCACGGCAACTGTGTTTCTCTTCTACGTGCAAGCGTGAGTGTATATTTGTAGCCCCTAGTTAATTAATGTTTCATTGAAAACTATGACCAACTTGAAATGACACTTCAAAAAATGTAGCTCGTTCATCATTATATATATACAGAAAGGATCTGGTACAGACTGTCAATATAAGACCATTAGGTTCATCGCTAAAAAACAATCTCCCAATGTTTTGGCGACAAAAATTAGTCGCTAAAGGGTCCTTTATGGGGTAGTTCATACAAGATCCGGACCCTCTACATAAATGGGTATGGCTATTAACTCTCAAATGAATAACCTAGGAATCTAGGACTAAAAAATGATCTTTAGTCACACTTTTCATGTAATCTTTTGCGACGCTTGTTCATTTTGGATGTATTTTGTCGTGCTGGAGTTTAGGTTGGACTGTTGGAGCGGGAACAGCCACACCCTATATATATGACATGCTCCCCTCCATCCCAAATCAAGAGTCTGATTTGACCTTTTCATATTTTTTTAAGGAATGTACTAATTTAAAACTAATCAATAGTTATAACGTTTGGTATTGTGAAATTTGGTACACTATTTATGTCCTAAAATGATAGGACACACTTAATTTGGGACATCTAGAAATGGAACAATGGACTAAACTTATTTGGTCCAGATGACCTGACCGAACCGGAAAGTAGTGATGTTTGTTGTGACCTTTTATGAAATAATTTTCTTTGCATTATCTGCAGGCCACTGCAAACAATGCAAACTCAAACAACATGCTGATATTGCAAGAGACTTCGTCCAACTCTTCGGGATCACTCATAGTATATGCGGCTGTCGATATACCGGCAATGAACGTCGTGATGAATGGCGGAGATTCCGATTGCGTGGCTTTCCTCCCCTCTGGATTCTCAATAGTTGCCGACTGTTTTCCCGACTCCGGTGGTGACAACACCACCGATGGCGGCACATTGCCCAAGGAAGGTGGTGGCAGTGTCGGCAATGGCAATAGCCATGGGTCTTTACTAACTGTTGGATTCCAGATATTGGTGAATAGCCTCCCTGACGCCAGGCTGACGATGGAGTCGGTTGATACGGTAAATGCTCTTATATCTCGCACGGTTCAAGGGATCAAAGAGGCCCTTCACTGCAATTGAAAAAAATGCGGGGTTCTTGGGTTTTTTTTTGTTTATGCTATGTTTGGTTGTGTTAAATGAACTATGTTATGGAACTGCATATATAGAGATTGAGTTGAGAGAACTCGGAGCAAAAAAGGGGTTTGTGAGTCAAGAACGAACCGTGGTGAATCCATGTTCGGGAGTGGGCATAGGGTTGTGGTTCGGGTATTGACTCAGTTGACCCGCGAGTTGACTTGGCATCTCAGTGAATGATGGTTTGGTAGTTTGTATTTGTTGGCTGTCTTTTACTCAAGTAGAAAACATAGTTTGTGTTTGCTTGCGGGTTTTTACTATAATCCTGCGTTATTTTGGTAATGAAGATTGAAGTACCTAAATCTTGTTTTTTTCCCAAAATTTTCTGTTAGATTCATTATTTTTTGCTGTGGTGATGAAAGTTGGCAATTGTTTTGGGATGAGAGGTCCCAGGTTGCAATTATGAAGCTTTGTGGCTTTTGGGTCCACATAGTATCTATATAATGGGTCTGGTTTGCACAGGAGAAATGGTGGTTTGGATTCTATTTGTGTAAAGTACCGTAGGATAATTTTATTTTAACAAACGAGCAACACTTGCCCGTTTGATATCAAATATCAAAAATTAAAATTACAAATGGATCGGCGTTCGGAACGTCAGTTTGCAACCCCAAATGAACGACGATACCTGTTCGATACCGAATTTAGTAGAACTTTTAACATTTTTTTTCATCTAATTGCACAATATTATATAATTGCCGCATTACGAAATAATTCTTCAAAAATGGATCTACCACCATTTAATTTCTGGACCTGGTTTAATTCGAGCACTTGAAAGGGAAAGATAACATATTTGCGATTTTGAGTTAACTAGTTTTTGTGCACGTGCGTCGCACGTGGTTTTAGTGCACGTGCGTTGCACGTGATTTTAGTACTTGACAAATGTTAGTAAATTTATTAATAAATATATATAACTAAGAATTGAATAATTAATATGAAATAAAAATAATAACAAATAAATAAAATATAGTAAGTATAAAAGTCATTTGATTTTTTTTTTTGACCTAAAAGCCTTCTAATTTTAATACGATCTAATTTTGAAAGTTTGCTATGAAGTTATATATAAATCTTATATAGAACATATAATTTAACACAAATTTCTAATTTGTTTAATTATTTTAGTCAAATAAAGTAGAGTTTAAATTTATCTAGAATAATAATACTAAGATAAAAATATTTGGAGTATACACTTATAGTCTTATACTATTATATTTAATGTAAATTTAGTTTAAATTTTTGTTTAATTATTTTAGCAAAATAGAGTAGAGTTTGAATTTATTTGGAATACTAATACTAATATAAAAATATATGGTGTTATACTATTTTATTTAATCTAAATCTTAAAATCTTTTGTATAAAATCAAAGGCATATTTGTTTTACAGAAAAAGGAAAAAATACTTGAGTTATTTGCACTATATATATATATATATATTGTTATTGTTGTTTAATTTAACTTGTTTAATTATTTTAACCAAATAATATAAATAGAGTTTAAATTTATTGGCATACTAATACTAATACTAATATAAAATATAATACTATTTTATTTAATGAAAATCTATCTTAAAATTTTTGTTTAATTATTTTAGCAAAATAGAGTAGAGTTTGAATTTATTTGGAATACCAATACTAATATAAAAATATATGGAGTTATATTATTTAATGTAAATCTTAAAATCTTTTGTATAAAACCAAAGGGCATATATGGCTTCACAAAAAAAAAGAAAAAACACTTAAAGCTATTCATACTTTTATATATAGTATAGATGTGGAATCTGTTAAATTTAGAGAAGAGAGAAAATATATATATTAATGAATGAATCATATTACATTAAGAAGTGGCTCTATTATAGAGCTAAACAGATAAAAGAAAAAACATAGTCTAATAAGGAAAGGAAAACTAATCCAATAAGGAAACAAACACAAAATAAATAAATAAATAAATAACTAATAACTTTAACACCCCTCCTCAAACTCAAGAAGGCTTAGAAAGCATTCGGAGTTTGGAAACGAGAAAGTGAAAACGGGCGGTCACCATGAGTCTTGGTAAACAGATCAACAAGTTGATATTCAGACGAGACGAAAGGCAAGCGAATAGTGCCATGAGTGTAGTGATGTCGAACAAAGTGACAGTCAACCTCAATATGCTTGGTACGTTCATGAAAAACATCATTATGGGCTATCTGAATGGCACTTTGACTGTCAACAATATAACGGCGTAGGAGTAGGAACGTCAATTCCATATCTGTAAGTAACAAGCGAGAGCCAAACAATTTCAGAAGTTGGCATGGGCAAGGGCGCGATACTCAGCTTCAGCACTTAGAACGGGCAATCACAGTTTGTTTCTTACTTTTCACGCGATGAGAGAGTCACCTAGAAAAAACACAGAATCCTGTTGTAGACCGGCGATCAGTTATATCACCCGCCCAATCAGAGTCGGAATATCCTTGTAACTCAAGACTGGAAGTGGATGAAAAATGTAATCCCTGGAATAGTGTCCCTTTAAGGTACCGAATGATGCGGAGAACAACATCAAAATGAACAGAGCGTGGAGCAGACATAAATTGGCTTACAATATGAACAGCGTAACTAATATCTGGCCGTGTGATGGTGAGATAGTTGAGACTGCCAACAAGTTGGCGATATAAAGTAGGATTAGGTAGCAAAGTCCCGTCAGAAGCACAGAGTTTGACATTCAATTCAAGGGGAGTATCGGCAATCTTGTTGTCAGTTAAACTAGCTCGCTAAACAATGTCGGAAGCGTATTTTACCTGAGAAAGAAAGTAACCAGTAGACAAACGATCAACCTCAATACCAAGGAAGTAGCGAAGAATTCCCAGATCTTACATTTCAAAACAAAAGCACAGATAGGTCTTGAGCTTGCATATTCCATCGAAATCATCCCTAGTGATAATCATATCATCGACATAAATGAAAAGAACAACAATGCCTTGTGGAGAGGAACATGTAAACATTGCTGAATCATGAGCACTTTGTGAAAAATCATGGTGAATAACAGCTGTGGAGAACTTTTCAAACCAGGCTCTGGGTGCTTGCTTAAGACCATAGAGAGCACGACGAAGTTTACAGACTTGCCCAGGAGAGTGAGGTAGCCCATTAGGAAGCTGCATATATACTTCTTCGGATAGGTCGCCGTGAAGGAAAGCATTTTTGACATCCATCTGGTGAATCGCCCACTTACGGATAGAAGCATTTGAAATAAGTGTGCGAACTGTGGTCATACGAGCTACGGGAGCGAAAGTTTCTTCATAATCAATACCATATTCCTGGGTAAAACCTTTTGCAACGAGACGAGCTTTGTAACGATCAACAGAACCATCGGCGTTGGTTTTAATCTTGTATACCATTTGCTCCCAACAACGGATTTTCCAGCAGGTAAGGGAACAAGGTCCCATGTATTGGTTTGCTTTAAGGCAGCAAGTTCATCGGCCATAGCTTGTTGCCAAAGAGGATCGGTGGATGCTTCGCGATAAGAGGATGGCTCATGTAGGGACAGCAGGGCGGAAATAAAACAGTGATAATCTGATAACTTAGCTGGCGGCCGACGATCTCGAATTGGTCGAAGTGGAGGATCGCTGTCGGGACATGCAGAGTCAGGGTAAGACATAGAGTTGTCAGCAGTGGAGCTATCAGACACTAAGGGAATGAGGTTAGCCGGTACTGGATCAGGGACAGATACTGGAGTTGGTGAAAGGTAAGAGGCTTCTATTGGCGAGGACTCGGGGAATGGATCAACAGGCAGCGTAGGTTCAGTGGATAAGGTGGTATTTTGGGCCAGAGTGTAATATGGAGTATTTTCCCAAAAGGTAACATGTCGAGAAATGCGAAGTCTTTTGGCAATGGGATCATAGCAGCGATAACCCTTTTGTTGAATTCCATATCCTAAGAAAACACACATAGAGGTTTTTGGTGTGAGTTTGATATGCTCTCTTTTGGGAAGTAATACAAAACAGGTAGATCCAAAGACATGAAGTTCGGAATAATCAGGACGAGTTTCATAAAGACGTTCAAAGGGAGAAACACCATTTGTAACAAGAGAGGGAATGCGGTTTATAATGAATATAGAAGTATGGGTGGCTTCCCCCCAAAAAGTGGAAGGGATAGAGGACGACACAAGGAGAGTACGGGTAGTTTCGACAAGATGACGGTGTTTACGTTCTGCAATGCCATTTTGTTGTGGAGTGTCAGGACAGGATAATTGAGGAAGAGTCCCTTGAGATTTGAGAAAGTCAAGGAAGGGTTTGGACAGATATTCGCCTCCGGAATCAGAACGAAAAAGTTTGATAGTTTTAGAAAACTGAGTTTTAATCATGGTGGCAAATTCAATATAAATTTTAAGAAAATCGGAACGAGAGTGAAGCAAATAAGTCCAACTATAGCGAGAGTAATCATCAACAAAAATCACATAATATAAGGCACCCCCCATAGAAGCAATAGGAGCTTTACCCCACACATCAGAATGCACAAGATCAAAAGGAGAAGATGAAACTGTAGTACTATTATTAAAAGGTAGAGTTGGTTGTTTGGCCAGTTTACAAGCAACACAAGGAAAATCTTTATCTAATGTAACTGGTCCTAACAACCCTTGATTAATCATATATTTAAGACGAGAAAAAGAAACATGTCATAATTGAGAGTGCCAAAATAATGATGGGTGTGAGGTAGATGCTGTTAAGGATGTATTGGTTGTAGGGGGAATGTGAAGTGTGTCTGTAACATATAAGCGGCCAACTCTATGGCCTGTCCCAACTTGCTTGCCCGTCGAGCGGTCCTGCACAGTAAAACCCAATGAATGAAATATAATGATTAGCCCAAGATCACATAATTGCCCGACAGATAACAGTTGCATTGAAAGTTGAGGGACAAAGAAGACATCAGGAATAGACAAGTTAAGAGTGTTTTTAATGGAACCAATGTGACTAGCAGTAATAACAGAACCATCAGCTGTGTGAATTTTGGGAGATGAATGCATGAGACTGAATGCGTCAAAGTGTGTAGGATCAAAAGTCATGTGGTTTGATGCTCCGGAATCAAGGAACCAAGGAGAAGAAGATGTACCTGATGAGACTGAAAAAGCAGAGGCAATGGTATGATTATTACCGGTTTGGGGAGATGGTGGAGCAAGTACGGCAGCAGACGATCCAGTTGAATTTTGTAGGCCCCGCATGTACCGAGATGTAGGAGAGGGACAATTCTTGACTACATGCCCAAAACCCTTGCAGTAGTTACATTGAACCTGGGAATAATCTCGGGGTGGTGCCGTTTGGGTATTATGAGGAGGGCGATATGATATCTGATGAGGGCGTGGTGAAAAAGTATTGTGAGATGGTCGGTAATTCTGATTCTGCGGGCGAGGAGATGCAGCATACGAGGTATTCGAGGCCGGTGGTGCAACAAAAACTGATGAAATATTCGGAGTGATACCCTTGCGAGTTTCTTCAGTAATTAATTCTGTTAATGCTGATTCAACAGAGGGGAGGGGCTTGCGATGAAGAATAGATGCCCTAATTGGTTCAAATTCATCCCGTAATACCATGAGAAATTGTACAAGTCGCGTTTCTTCACGAAAGGTTTCCCATAAACCAAAGTCTGTTGTCCATGGAGATTCCATGAGTTCCAATTGATCCCAGATAACGCACATGCTAGAGTGAAAATCAGACACGGATTGACCTGGTTATTGTAGTAGCCCACGTATATCTTGTTCAAGTTTATATTTCTTAGCAAAATTGGTTTGAACATATCTGTGTGCTAAGAAATCCCAAGCTTTCTTTGCGGTATCACACTTTCCAAGCTGAAGACTAATTGATGGAATGGCAGTGTTGGTAATCCATATTAAAATTTTGTTGTTATTAATATCCCAATCAGCATACTTTTCATCGGTTTCAGCAGGACAAGTTGCTTTGCCATTAACATAATTCCAGAGGCCCTTTCCTTTCAAGAAATTTCGGAACAAGATAGACCAGTGATTATAATTGTTTCCATCCAATTTGATGGTGATAGGAATTTCTGAGGTTTTCATAACATAAAACTGAACAAGAATTAAGCAAACAGTGTAAGAATTAGTGCACTTGACCTGATTTGGTATCTTAGAGATTGAATTTGGAGAGACGGAGACTGCGGTTGTGTTCAGAATGCTTGAAAACCTCGGGAACCAGTCGTGGTTGTCAGAGAACCGGTCAGAAAAATAAGCAAACGGTGGTAAAAAGAGTGCACTGGATCTGGTTTTATAACTTGAAGACCGAATCTGGAGAAACGGAGACTGCAGTTGCGTCTGGAACGGTCGAAAACCTAGGGAACCGGTCTGAGTTGGCTGAAAACCGATCAAAAAATAACAAAATTGGGCAAAAAACTGTTGGCTGAACCGGTCTGAGTTGACTGACGGACTGACGGCGTTAACGGAAACTCTGACGGCGTTGACGGAAGATTAATGGCGTTAACGGAACTCTGACGCCGTTAACTTTAACGGAAAATCACTGACGCCATTAACGTTAACGGAAAATACTTGACGCCGTTAAATTTAACGGTAACGGACTGACGGCGACGGTGATGGCGCGTGGGTTATGCGGGACGGACGTGGTTTTACACTCTCGGCGCGTGAGAGCGCGTAGCAGCGTTTTTCGGGATGGTTTTTGCGGTGGCAGAATCGTCTTTGAAGGACGAAGGTTTTGGTGTGTTGTTTATGGAGTTTTGATATATTTATCGATAAAACGGTGCGGATCTGATTAGTGATGGCTGCGGCTGGTGGCTGGTGGTGGTGATTCAACCTTCCTCTGATACCATGTTAAATTTAGAGAAGAGAGAAAATATATATATTAATGAATGAATCATTACATAAGAAAGAGGCTCTATTTATAGAGCTGAACAAGATAAAAGAAAAACCTAGTCTAATTAGGAAAAGGAAAACTAATCCAATAAGGAAACAAACACAAAAAAAGAAAAAATACTTAAAGCTATTCATACTTTATATATAGTATAGATGTGGAATCCAATCCACGCGTTATAATAATTGCATGTATAAGTGCCAGGATAACTTGTGCTTCCCCACATTATGAAATTGAACCGTTTATGTTACGAATAACTTGTAAAGTACTTCTCTCACAATGTGCATGCATATATATAAACATATATATGGATAGTGTTAACGTGTATCTATAAGCGCACTAAAACGAGAGAAAAGCTCCTAACTATTGTGCTATTCAAATATCAGTACTCATTTCTATACAATAGCTAAGGGCTGCCGTAAGCGCTATTGTATGAGTACTGTATCACAAGCAAGACTATCGACACTAATGAGAGGAAGAGTAGAAATTAGTAGCCACTCTTTGACTTAAATAAAGATATTGCATAAATAAATAGAGAGATAGTCAATTTCTTGAGCGGCCGAAAATTTCGTGCAAAAAGAACCAACGATAATCCAATCTTAAAGGAGGAGGAGTTTGGCCACCCACCATGGGTGTTGCTAGCCTTAAATATTAAAAAAAAAATTAAAGGAGAGAACGAGTAGGAGCTAACTTTAATTGAAGTAGGGGCGAGCGAAGAAATCATGAGTTCATGCTCTTGAACTAAGCAAAATATAAGGAAAAAAAAAAGGAAAGAGAAGAAAGTACAACATGCATTAAATGAAGTACAAATTGTCATGCATATATAATCTAATTCTTTCTATTTCTTAATATGTACTCTTAAAGTACACAGTTAACATTTTCAAATATATGTATCTATATATATTTACACAAGTAGGATTTTGGTAAAATTATAGTGTAAAATATATAACTCATTTACGCTGCCATGTCAACTTTCTTTCTTTACATTTTTTTTATAAAACTTTAGGATTGTAATAATTCTTAATATAAAACATGGATTTTAATAAAAATTGATAGAGAAGATTAATTAATTAATCTGCTCTGCCAACCTTAACCTGACAAGTGGCCTCCTACGCTAGCGACACGTTCTGCCACAATAGGTGGAGCTCAAGAGTTCTGCTCGGGCGCCTTTTAGAAGCCAAAGCTTTGGAGAATGTGGGCATTCAACTTAAAGGTCATCTTCACACAACAGATTACGGAGCTCAATGACTAGAGCTCCTCGACCAACTATTGTGTCAGAAAAAGGTACAGACGGTATGGGAGACTGTTACCAACTCCACCAACGCTGCAGAACCTTCCTCAACTTCATTAAATGCATACCGGCTGTATTTAATACACCGAAATTTATGGAGAAGCAAGGTATGTCTAGGGATGGCCTCAGACCTTCTCTAAGGACTCTTCCACACATTTCCTCTCTGTCATAAAAGTCATTTACTTCTTCCACCAACTAAGCAATTAAGCAACAAACAGTTAACAACTAAGAAAGATTTGGGCTACCGTCATCACAAGAGATACAGAGAGAGAGTCGGAAAAGCCTGCGATAGAGCTTTTATTGTAAAGAGCCTAGAATTTGTGTGGCTTAGGAACACCTTTATTATAATCTTGTGAGGATAAAATAGCTAGATAGATTTTGTAAACTTGAAATACAAACTCAGTTATCATAATATAAAGCAGCTCGAGCTCTAAACTCTATTCACAAGAATAGGACTAATCCATATTTTCATATAAGGCGAACATCCTCTATATATCTTTGACTGCCTTAACTCATTTCTTTACTATTCTAATCATTTAACTAATCATTTGATTGTGTGGTTGAAGATAATATTTTTTAATTTTTTGCACCAACAAAAATTACATATTTGAAATATATTTCTCAAGACAAATAAAATAAGATTCATTATTTTTAAAAAACTATATATAAAAAAAATGTGAAAAATCATATCAAATGGCATTTAATATGTGTCGCTATCTTATTGACCTTTTCAAATTTCAAGATTTACAAATGTATCATTGAAGCATATTTTTTTTTACATTTCACCTTTTGTGTAAAAATAGATTGATACATATAATTTACCCGTTATTTTATACACTACCATTGAAGATGCTCTAATATAGAAAGTCAATACCTCTTCCTCCATTTTGAGGTAGTTATGACACCAAAATTTTGATTTTCATACTTGACCTAAACAAAATCGAGACCTTTTAGTTAATAATAATAGTTTAAACCACTGAACCAACAATTCATTAATATTTATTCTTTCCATTCTAAATTACATGTGTGCATATATGCATGAAATAATGCGTGCATATGTATCGCATGTGCTATCGTGTCTAATATGTAACACCCCCGCCTTAATCTACAGGATAACACCCGTAATTAAGACCTGGGGTGCTACTAACTCATCTTAGATTGACTAAAATGGGTATATATGTAAATATATAAAGAAATTTAAACAGTAACTATCACACATGTCAATCAGCAGTATAGAAGATGATAGTACTGTATAAAATCTTGTATACATATAACCAATATATAAAACCAGACTTAGCATGTGTAATACAGTGCACAACACTACGGGCTAGCCGTGGCTTCCCGATATAACATATATATAACAAAAAGTGAATCTGTATCAGAGCCATCTATTTCATTCCTGAACCCATAGTCCCGTTACCATCGTTCGCCCCCTGAGTACCTGAAATTGTAAATAAAACACGGGGTGAGCTCACAGCTCAGTAGGGGGAAAAACAGTGGATAACATGTTGGAAATACAATTCACAATTCAACGATAATTGATCTTCAACAAATGGTTCGGTTTAAACACCATCATCATATAAAAATTATACGTGCTTATGCATATGCATGTTACCTCCCTTGTGTCAACTGTTAAGCCACGTAGCCAGAATGAATATATCCACGTCGAGCCAGCATTTATCGGATGCCTAACCGCCCGATAGAACCATCCATCGATCATCATAACTGGCCCATTGGCCTCCGAGAGTATCACAAGATCATAACCGAATCGGACCTCCAGTCTAATGATAATATCACACCCACCGATAACAACCATAAGTTGGCCCAACGGTCTTATAGAATAACATGGCCTATCGGCCCCAAAATACATCAATAGATCACAATTTGGACCTCAAGTCCACCGATAGAATCATAACCACAGAACCATCAGTGCCTTGCCAATTTGCCTATGTTCCCGGGCTCTACACCGGTGGCTGATAAGCGGCCATACATTGCTTTCCCGGGGGTTTAGGGTTTTTCAACCCAAGGGCACCGAGCCCTGCCTGTTTTTCCCATCCCGGCAAGCACTGTATCGATACAACCATCTATTCTCGAGAGAGACCAGCTCTCCATTTCGTTTATGAACCATATAATCTTTTCAAGAGGCCAGTAATACAATCACGAACCAAGAAATTGATCCAAAGCTTGCCATGATCTTTCTGAGCCTTTGGTTGACACAATGATGATATATATATACAATATGCAAACATGCTCATTTATACAAACATCAAGCAAGCTATCCACATCATAGAGAAGAGATATAATTCTCCCAAGAGACAATTTCCATGCCATATGCCATAGGGATGCTCCGAACTTGCCACGAGGTCATCAAGATGATGGGTTGACACAATAATGATGCAAATGTGCACAACATGCTCTAAATGCAAGTTAGAAACAATATATGCCATATAAACCTCATCAATCATTATACTTGTCCTTTGGTGTATACCAAAATCAGTTATTAGTTCAATCATATTAACTTAACACATATACACCCGAGGGACATCCCGTAGATATCAAATACTATGTGAATATCGAGTTCATATAGCATACCTTGCTTCACTTTACGAAATTCATGGCTCAATCATGCACAACGTATGTATATCAAATGATATGATCAATATGCTAACATACATACATAAAATCATCTATTTCTTGTTGAAATAAAATCATGTTATCAAGTGTACATAACATCTATTGCCTCAAACCTCCCATTTAAGTCTCATTAATCATAAAACATCATGTTATAGGCCATACTAGTATAAATCATTCTAGTATATCAAAAACAAGAAATATGTGCTCTACATCACACACATATATATAAAATCATTCACCTTTCGATAAATAAAACCATATTTGAGAGTTTTGAAAAAAATATAAATCCCTACCTCGACTTATCAACGAGAGAGAAGAAGAAATATGAAAGTTCAAGCCTTATCCGAAGAAATCCCAGCGAGGAAGATGACGAATAGCGACCAGGAGGATGATTCAGGGGATTTGGAGCTTTTACATCAGATTGATATTGAAAAAGGAGTAAGAATCCTTCAAAGAACCACCTCTATCTCTCTAAAGCCCTCAAGTTGATAGAAGTGTGTTTTGGTCGAGTTTGGGTGAGTTAAGGTGATAAATAATGAGAAAGTGGGGTGAAAACTCTAGAAAATTTGCCACACAGGGGTCTGGGACCGATCCTAGAAACATTCTGTCCAAGCTTGTTTTGGCTGCACTAACCACTGTTAGTAATTTTGTCATAACTCCTTGCTCGGAACTCGGATTGAGGTGATCTTTATGTCCACGGAAAGGTAATTCAAAGATATACAACTTCTTAATTGGAAGTTTTCCCAATTTATGAATAGATTATCTCCAGGAATTCGCCGAAAGCATTACCGGACGACCCGAATTTAGCAATGGGCCTACTTTGCGCCCTGTTTTGACCCACAAGGAGTGTGAATTAGCTTTCGGTCAAAACACAAAAGTTGTAGAATAATATAAAAACTAGACATACATGTAAACGAAATCTTAATCGGATAATTAACGAAGGAATTACGATAGCTCAAAGTTAGCTAAAATCATCAAATCGTTAAGAACCAAAACTTCCTATTTACCAACCAAAATCGATTCGGATCACCCGAATTACCAAACGATCACTCACATGAGTATAAATAAGATAATATACTTCAATTTAAAACAAATTATAGTACGGGGTATTACATAATATATTAGGTGTGAATTGTCAAATATCACCTTTAATGATAAATTGTTGTTGTTAAAACCTGACAAAATGGATATATAATATTATCTCTTGAAACAAATACTTCATAGTAGAACTTGCATACTACCTTCACAATTATTAAAAAATACGTTGGTGACGATAACAAATTTGTTTCAATGTACTATTTTCTTATATTTGCTTTCACTAAAAAAATAGTTTTTCTCGGCATTAGTATAATACTGCTATAACTAATATAAGTGTTGTCAAAAAAATTTGCTGTACTTTTCTCGGCATTTGTTTAAGTACCTTAAATGCCAATATCATAAAAACTTTGCAACATTTTTTCTGGCATTTGTTTAATTACCATAAAACACTAATGTTGTAAAAAAAATTGTATCATTTTTTACAAATACTGAGGAGACATTAACAGCATTATTACGAGACTTGTGTAAAATGCTAATATATATATATATATGCAAGAAAAAATCCAATGTTACAAAACATTAAATCCTACATATTTTGTTTATGCGAGACTCGAACTCTCGACCCATGTGAAATTTTGCTCATATTCATCCTTAATCCCTTACTTGCTAACTGCAACACTAAAATAGTCACTCATTATATAATTGTAACTATTTTTCTAATAAAATAAATGTTCACAGCTTTTTACATATCTTATTAAGTTTTGTTAGCTTTAGAACTGAATATATTTTTTAAGGATATTTGAATGAGTGATTTTAAATGCACTCACGTAATTATTCTTTTCACCCACCTAGCTAGTATTTTAAATTTAATAAAAAACAGCTAACATTTTAAGCCAAACAAACCCTAATATATCTTCATTTTTAACTTTTCAACTCACAATCTTTTCATTTCTAGAGTCAATTGTCTATTGTATTGAAATATTATCATATGTTGATTAGTAAACTAAATAGACAACATTAATATATGTATGTATGTATACATACATACATACATACATACATACATACATATATATATATATATATAATTTATATACATGCTTAATTTTATGAATTTGTAGAGAGAAAGGCCACATAGATTTTATACATACACACATATATATATTTATGTATATATATTATCCATATGTTCATATCTAAATGTATATACACAATTTATACACGTTAAATTTTATGAATTTCTAGAGAGAGATGGCCACATGAATTCTGATTTTGGGAACAATACTGACGCCTTGCTACTCTTGATCAATGTATTTCGCTACAAAACATTTATAATAGCAAAAAAACTTAATCAATGATTTCATGTTTCCCTATAGTTCATTAATAAAGATTCTTAGAAGTCTTTTGGGTCCTCTCATTCCCATTTTTTTTGTTTTACTTCTATTATAACCTGATGTGGAATAGGAATTTATATTCTGATCATTATTGTGGTGGGTTGAATCAAAGATTAATCTTATTTATACCTACAAAATTATTCTACTCACCCCACTTACTTTTTAAAATTTCACATGAATATTTAAGACCATCTTCATTGGATTGTTAAAAATGTATACTAATATTGTAAAATATAGCCTACCATTCAATGTGCCGGCGAAGTGGAAAGGGAAGGAATTGGGAGAAAAGTGCTTGGCCGATGCATTAAAAGCCGGCCATGAGAATGCACCCACAGACGATGCACTGTACATCGGCTGTGAGAATGCAACACCCAACGGCTCTTTTTTTAATGGTCCTCTGCTCTCCCCCAACCTTCACCATTTATACCAATCCGAGCATCATAAAGTTAAACCAAGTTTTACTCAATTTCACTCCCAACCATCACCACTCTTCATACAAAAAAGAAAAAAAAACGATTTAATGTAATGTGAAGAGAAGACTGCACGATCCCTTTTTTGAGGTAAATATTGGTTTTATGCAAGGTTTTTTTTATTGCATTCCTCGTTGTATAGTAATAATTTGTTGTACATGTTTATTTATCAAATTTAGAAAATAAAATAATAGAATTATGTAATTTCATTTTGTCTAAAAATATATTTTCATTTATATTTTATCAGAAAACTGTTTTTTTTTTAAATAAACAACCCAATTTTTTTTCATTTTTATAAAAATGCAAAAAGTGGCTGTTTTTTTAAATAAAAAACCTTTTTTTTATTTTTGTAAATTATTTATTGCATGTTGTTTAAAATACAAAATAAAACTGTTTGTTATATTTATAAAATTAAAAAGTTGGGTGTTTTTAAAAATAAGAAAACCAACTGTTTATATTGTTTTGTTAAATTAAAAACTTGGTGTTTTAAAAAAAATACAAAATCCAACTGCAATTATTTATTTAAAAAACTAAAAAGTCGGATGTTTTTATTAAAAAAAAATTCAACTATTATTTTTAAAAAAAAATACCTTGCTGTTTTTTTAAATAAATAACCGATCTGCATTCTAAATTTACACAACAAAAGTGTATATTTATTTTGTTGGGGTTCAAAGTATAAATTGTTATTTTTATTTATATAAAATCGATTGTTTATTTAATTAAAAAAACTAAGTGTCTTTATAATTAAATAAACCATCTGTTTTTTTAATATATGTTAAAACCAAATGTTTTATCTAACTGAATTATTTTATTATTTCTTAAGGAAAATGAAATCAATAAAAAGGTTCTTTAGGAAATAATACACCACTCGGCCGTCCTAAGCAAATGAAACTACAAACGATCCACCACAATCAAGTTCTTCGTGCCGGGGTTGAAAAGTATTTATAGCCAGGGTTAAAAAACAGCCGTTACATAACGGCTATTTTTTGAAATGGAGGAAATGTCTTGGACGATGGAGTGGCCATGGGCTGTCCCATAAAGCCTTGGCCGATCCACTGAATGTCGGCTATGGAGAATTTTTTTTAAAAAAAATAGACGGACGATGTTGTGAATATCGGCCATGCACAACCGATATTCACAACATCGACTATGGCAATTGGTTGTCGCTTGCCAAATTTGGCAAAGGTCTACCATTCCGTTTGGCATTTAAGCATTTTGGACCATCGGCTGCACACCCCATATGCTAAAATATGGCAATTTAACAATCCAATGTAGATGGTCTAAGGGTGATGGGATGAAAATCATGTACCCTAGTTAATTTAACATTAGAGATAGGAGATAAAGAAAGGGATTTTGAGACTTGCGGAACAAAGCATATGGTGTTATACGGAAGAGACAAGTTATCAAGTTGTTTGGCATAGAAAAAATGGACGGGGTGAGAAGAAAGAATTTTACAAATTTTAATAGGGTGAGTTTCAAGTATTCTATTACTAGATAAGTAAAATGTTTTCATGTGAGTTTATTTAAAAATTTATATTTGAATTGATATCTATATATTTTGCAAGTCAAAATTTTAACAAGCTAAGTTGGTTACAATGCAATGTCACTGTTAAAATGCCACCACAAATTCATTCTAAATTTACATGTGCCTATGATTAAACCGTCCCATGACGTTTTACTAGTTAGGAGACAATAACTTAACTATTCCAAATTTGTTAAATGGATATTTTATTATTTTTATACTACAAAAATTATAGGATTATCATAACTTTAAGTTTACTAATTGACATTAAATATAATTACTAGTATTTACTACCATAATTAAATAAGGATATTTTTAAATGCAACAACGTAATTGTTTTCTTTATTCTATTGCTTAAAAAATTTCAACTCATCCCCCGGGCATATTACATTTGTTCTCTCTTTTGATGAAAAATTAACTAAAAACAAATTATAATCTTAATTAAATCATTTATATAGTGTACAAAAATCTAGTAATAATTTAGCTCAGACAAATAAATAAATATGAATAATAATAATAATGATTTCTCCCTCACACAATTCCAAGAAATTACACCAGACTGCCTTTTACCTTCACTGCAAAACTCAGAACCAAGGCACCAACATTCTCCTACGGTCTTCTCAGAACCCTAAACCCAAAAACCCATTACAGAAAAAATGTTTACTTTCTTCGCAAAATTACCCATTTTCTCCGAATTGAAGATCTCAACCATCAAAACCCTACTCCATAACACACCCAAAAACGCATTCAAATCAACAATAAGATTCATGTCACAATCCACTTCAATCCCCAAAAAGCAACAGCGTGTTAGAGACCATGGATTCGACAATTACATGGAAGTGGAGAAGAAAATGCGCAAAGTCCTCAAATTTCAAGAACTTATACTCTCTCAACCCAATTCAATGATCTCATCTTCTCGGCTAGATAATCTCTCTCGCCGGTTAGGGTTTAAGCAATTTGAAGCCGGGAAATTTATCCTCAAATTCCCACACGTATTCGAGATTTTCGAGCACCCGGTTCAAAGAATTCTATATTGTAGATTAACACACAAAGCCCACCTCCAAATTGATCAAGAAAACGAAGCCCTAATTGCCCAAATACCCGATGCAGTTACCCGTTTGAGGAAATTAATTTTGCTGTCGAACAATGGAAGAATTCGGCTTGAACACGTCCGGATTGCGAGGAAGGAGTTTGGGCTTCCTGATGATTTCGAGTTTTCGATAATTCTCAAATACCCACAATTTTTTAGATTGTTTGATGCTAATGAGACTAGAAAGAAGTACATTGAGATTGTGGAGAGACACAAGGATTTAACTGTTTGTGCCATTGAGAGACTTAGGGAAAAAGAGTATAGAGAAAAGGGTATTGATGCTGAGGATATTAGGTTTTCGTTTATAGTGAATTTTCCTCCTGGTTTCAAGATTGGGAAGTATTATAAGATTGCTGTGTGGAAATGGCAAAGGTTGCCTTATTGGTCACCGTATGAAGATGTTTCAGATTATGATTTGAGGTCACTTGAAGCCCAAAAGAGAATGGAGAAAAGGGCGGTTGCTATGATCCATGAATTGGTTTCTTTAACAGTTGAAAAGAAGATTACTTTAGAGAGAATTGCTCATTTTAGGTTGGCTATGAATTTGCCCAAGAAGCTTAAAGATTTTCTTCTTCAACATCAGGGGATATTTTATATATCGACTAGAGGGAATCACGGGAAGCTTCATACGGTGTTTCTTAGGGAGGCTTATAAGAAGGGCGAGTTGATTGAGCCGAATGGGCTGTATTTGGCTAGAAGGAAATTGGCGGACTTGATCTTGTTGAGTCCAAGGAAAGCGAGTGTGGATAGGGATTTAGTTAATTATAGAAGCGATAGGGAGTACAATGACATGGGGAATGTTGAAAGAGGTTATTTTGATGATAATGTTAGGCAACACAAGGATCGAGAAGAAGATTTGGAGTCGGGTACGGACTGTGATGTTGAGGCCGATTACACTGACGAGGATGATAATGGTGATGAAATTGCGGATGTAGAGGACGCTCGTGTAATTGAGTGATTGTTATTTGGGGGAACGATGCAAGTTTTTGAGGCGTTATTGTTATTTTAATCCTAGAAAGCATTAAAATGACATTTTCAAGGAGATACTTAGAACATATCATCAATCTGGTGGACTTTACAGGAAGTATATGATACTGGCGATAGAGCATAAAGCCGGCATGAGAGGGAGATGGCCATCCTCATGAAGGACGTGTAAGTTATATTCATGTTGAGCCTCCGAGGGGATTTGATTCTATACATGAAGGCCTTGATTTTGGAGGAATATATTTTATTTATCAGATACCTCAAATTCAATGGCTTTTGAAGGAAAATATTTTATTCTCAAATCTGTTTTTGGTCCGCTGTAAGCAAGGAAGAAAAGGTACTATGAACTGAATCTAAGGATGAATGCAGTACATATTCTGTCATTAATTTGTATAACTTTGCTCCTTAGAAATTGTCAAGTTACCAGCTCAAAGTTGCAGTTTCCAATCAATCCAATTGATTCAATTTTCTGGTATAAATGCATCTTGAAGTGGTTGAATCATTTTGTGGATCCAAAGTATGTGATTAATGCCCCGAGTATTTCAGGCTTTCAGCCTCAATAATCTCCTAAGGTGCTTTTGATAGGAGAAGGAGATGATCTATCACTTCTTCAGTTTTTCCATGGAATCAAATTCTTGGGGGACAGGTAAGAAAACTCTTCCATGAATGAAGAGAAAGTGATAGACTATCTCAGTAAACTTTTATCTCCTTTCCAACTCCTCATAAAACCAACGTTTTTTCAAGAATTTTCCATCTTTGTTCTTTTTATCAAATGGATCCTTAGGTTGTGTTTGTTTGCAATTCTTTTCCATGGGAAATGCTCAAAATTTTATGTTTACCAACTTTAGTGGTGTTTGGTTCTGTAACTTCCCATATAATCAATTTCAATAGTACAACCTGTTTTAGCCTAATTTTCTTGTTCTTCATGTAATTCAGAAACCACCACCATTCCAAGTTTTTGTTTTCCGTGGAAAATTATTCCATGTAAAAACAACTTTTAGGACTTACATTATCCATGTAAGCCAATCGATGCAGTGAATGCTTTCATCAGAGCGACAACGGCAATGCTGAGGAGAGGTTCAACTTGTGAGAAGGTATTTCTGAAACCTCTTTGCAGATTATTCTTGGGTTTTTGAATTCTCAGTCAGCTTTAATTTTTGGAATGTTTTGAATTGATGGTATACTTTCCAAGACACCAATGCAAATATCCCCAGTGAATACTAAGACTCCGTTTGATAGCAAAATAGAGAATGGAAATAAAAACAACTAATTTGGGTGAGAACATGGAAAATAAGTTGAGGCGTGGAAAAAATTTATTCACCATCACCCAAAGAAAAAATTTCCATGGAAGTCAAAAAGCAAGAGTTAATCTCACCACATCCCTCAACTTATTTTCCATCTTCTCATCTAAATTAGGTTTTTTTTTTTTTTTTTTATAGGTTGCTATCAAACGGAGCCTAAATATTCAAATATTAGAGAAGGTGGTGGTGGTGGCCAGGAGTTTATGGGCCAGGCAGATATTAGAATAATTAAACAAAGGGGTTTAAGCTGAAACATGTTTTAAGTCTATGTTTTGATCTATTTACTTTTTATTATTAATTTTTGTGGTTCCTTGATTTGTTTTCGGTCTGTTCAATGTATGTGTACATATTGCCTCATACTAATTAGGGTCAGGCATGGTAAAGCTGAAACATGCTCAGGCTTGAAACACCCCGCCCCCGTGGGGTAAACCCAAGAGTTACGATTTGACCACCTAAATCCCCGGACCCTGATGTTTTATCTGCCAGCTTCTATCAGACAAACTGGGAAGTGGTTGGTAAGTACTTAGTTGCAGCCTGTATGAGGTATTTGGAAGGATCCTTGGCTTGGTGATGACTCTAACCCGTTTGTGGAGACTCCTATTCCTCCGGAGCTTGAGGACACGAAGGTCAATTCTTTGATGAATACTCATTCGAAAACATGGGATGGAGATATTATTAATGACTTATTTGCCGAAGATAGAGACCATTTCCTTTCTATTCCTTTATCAAATTCTCAGGCGGAAGATTCTTGGCGGTGGGCCTGGACTCCTAAAGGTATGTACGCTGTCAAGAGTGTGTATAATTGGGTATTGGCTTCTTCTCAACCCCTTATAGCTCTATCTGTGACCAATTGGAATTTTGTTTGGTCCCTTTCGGTTCCTTCTAAAGTACGCAACCTGGTGTGGCGATCTCTTGTGGGCTCTCTGCCGACTAAATTGGCTTTGAAGTCTAGAAAGGTTGAGGTTGACTCTATGTGCCCAATTTACCAACAGGTAGAAGAAGACTCTTTCCATGTTTTGGTGTCCTGTCACAGTGCTTTTCATGTGTGGAATATTTTGGTTGTGGGGGATCGAATTGGTTCTAGCTCTAATGTTGTTGAATGGTGGAATAGCTTGCAGAGGCAGTGCTCCAAACAGGTTATGGAAGTAGCAGCAGCTCTAATGTGGGGTTTACGGCAGAATCGTAACTCGGTTATTTGGAAAGGAACGGTGCAGCAGCCTACTCGTATTGTAAATTATGCTAGCAATTTTCTTGCTCAATGGAAATCGGCAAATTCAGATTCTAATTTCAGTACATTGTCTCAATATCCATCTTTGTCTTAGTGGAGCAAGCCGCCGGTAGGGTGGATCAAATGTAACGTGGATTGATTGTATTCTCAAACCCGGGTAGAAGTGGTTACGGGGGGCATCCTTACAGTTTCTTCTAGCTCTTTTATTGCTGCTATACAAGAAGCTGTTTCTGGGAAGCACCAGCCTCTCCTGGTCGAAGCTCTTGGAATGAGAGAGGTTCTCAGTTGGTTGAAGAATATGGCTGCTAGGAATATTGTGATAGAAACTGACTCGCTAATCCTTTGTTCGGCGATTAATAGCTCTACTATGGATTTCTCTTGTGTTGGCTTAGTTGTTGATGATTGTAAGTCCTTGCTAAGAGACATAGACCAATGTCATGTTTCTCATGTCCGTAGATCAGTGAATGTCGCAGCCCATTGTCTTGCTAGGGCCTCGGATTCGGTGTCTGATGAGAGGTTTTGGTTTGATTCCCCTCCTCCTATTCATGATGTTCTCTGTTCTGATTTAAATTAATGCATTCTTCTTTTACTTCAAAAAAAAAAAAAAAAAATTATTATGAGGTATTAATTCATAAAAAGAAGTCATCAAAGAAGCTCTCTGATTTCAGGCCTTTAAGTTTATGCAGTGTGTTCTTTATGGTAATGTCCGAAGTTATGCCTGACCGCATAAAATATTTGCTCCTATCCGTGTTGATGAGATTTGTTCAGGATAGACAAATTCATGATAATGTGGTAGTAACTTTTGAAACTGCTCGTAATTTTAAAAGAAGAACAGAGGGCAACACTGGAGCCATGGTGATAAAACTGGATACGAGCAAGGCCTACAATAGGATAGAATGGAATGTTATTGACAAATTTGTGACACTTGGTGCTGGTGGGTTTGGAATGGGTTACGGTCGGTCAGTTATTCTAGAGTAATTTTACATGAGCATAAAAATCTGATATATCAATGGGTTCATCATGTATTGGTTAAAAGAATCATGTTACCTTCCGTTATAACCAATGAGTAATTGAACATTGATATGTCAGATTTTTATATTCATGTAAAATTATTCATTATTTTATTCCAATTTCCGTTATAACCAATGAGTAATTGAACATTGATATGTCAGATTTTTATATCCATGTAAAATATTCATTATTTTATTCCAATGGTTTTGATTAAATTTTACATTTTTCACCAAACCATCCGGTGCGGATGTATCCTAGGTGAGTATATTGTTGGCTCTTTAATTTTTTAATTTTTTTTTACTGAATAATTACGAAAAACTAATCCTTTGGTATGAAGTTCATTGACCTCACTCTTTCATCTAGAGATTTTTCCCTTTTTTCCTCGTGAAACTCTCATTAGGAGAATAGGGAATTAGAGACAAACTTTGTCCACTTTTAATGATGCTTTTATACTTTTGATTGATAAAAGAAAATGAAAATTTGAAGGCTTTGACTTAAATTTTATTTGTTGGTAGTGTTGTAAGCATGATTATATTCAGTCAAGACCAAATGATCGATCAAAAGAATTGCAATAAAAAACAAATGAAAATTGCTCCTCCTACCTAGTTTAATTATCAAACCTACCCTTCCCATTAATGTTCAACTTCAAAGACTAATTAGTAGCAAAGCCTACACTTAATGATAAGGAGTTAAAAAGGCGAGTGTGTTAGTCTGGTTAGTAAATGGGCGTTCACCTGCAAAGATCCTAAGTTTTGAGTCTCATTTAAGGTTAGGTAGGGGACTGAGGGGTTTTCAGTAAAAGAAAAATACTAGCGTATTCCTTTTCAAAAGGGGAGGGGGTGTTAGAAAATTAACTACGACGTATGTGACTTTTAAAAAAAAAAAAGTCAAAAGTTAACTGTGAAATACTCACTATTTCAAGAAAAAGACAATAAATTGTCAAAAGTATTAAAAAAAATAATAATAATCTAGCTAAATGTCATTTTGTATCACACCTTAGCTATGAAATTTATGATGATGTACGACAGACTAGGGCACATTACAAACACAAATGATGTGCAAAAGTCTATTTTTACTATCTAAATTTAATTTATTTTAAAATTAATAGTAAAATTAAATGGGCAATGCCCTGATCGACTACAATGTCCAGCTCTATCGATTCAGGGTTTTGTTATAGATTCTTCTTTTTCTTTCTTCACAATTGCTCTTTGAATTCAAATCTAATACTGATATGCGCCTCTTTTATTGACACCTCTCGTGACATTTTGGTTTGATAGAAACAATAGTACTATGTTGCTTAGGTTTGGTTTTTCATTTTATAGAAATAAAAGGCAGGTGGTTTGGTTTTTCACCTCCCTGGATATAATTTACGTACCTTTGATATATTGTATATATTCTCTCCTTTAGTCAAAACCTTTTTTTTTCCCTTTTTTTCTTTTCAGTACATCTCAAGTTGGTAGTTCTTTTTCTTTTGTGGATCTAATTAATTATACCATATTTTACAATATAAAAAAAGTTGTATCTTGACTGTTAATTAAAGAGTAACATTATTGTTAAGATAATATTTGTTAATAACAAATCAATATAAGATACTTAAAGCATGATATAAAGCCATGCAATACATTATGGAGTATTAACTTTTGGCATCGGTGAAAACAGCAATAACTTTTCCATAAATTATTGACTTTGGCATTGGCGAAAACAACAATAACTTCACCTCTCGTTAAACTGAAATTAATTTTTTCTTTGAAAGTATTAAAAGTAAGGTTGAACTATATCATAAAAGAAAAAATATATTTCAATTACTAGTGAAACGCCCCCATGGTTAAAAGTGTAATTTATTACGCAAAACCGTCACCGTAAAAGTCCCCCTCAGATATCGTATAGATAGCACACACATTGCGTCCCCAAGAAATCAACGTATATGTACAGCAAAACGAAGATGTTTACTCGCCGACAGCGTTTCATCCTATTCCAGAACACACTTGGTTAGATTATTTCTACTGCTGCTACTCAAACCAGAGAAAAACAAACACCAATACTACCATCCATAGATCAAAAACACAAGAAAAAGCAAAAAAAAAAAAAAGAACTAATAAATCCCTAAATATGTATGCCTAATACCAAGAATGCAATAGCCTCCCAAGTTCAAAAGAAAGATAAGCGTCGATAGCAGCATAAGCCACCTGATTAAGCTTAAGATGGCGTTTATCCCATTTGCTCATCCTCACATTCTCCATCTTACAGACCTGCTTCCCCATAATCTCCTTGGCCAGACCTTTCAACCCCATATTCCTCAGCTCCCTCCGATCCAGCTCCTTCGCAGCCAACTTCCTCAGATCCACCGAGTTTACCTCCAGATCTAATTCATAATCGTCTGAAAGCCTCTCAAGGTCGCGCTCTATACCTGCAGTTACAAAAATTATAATAATTCTACTACAGTAAATAAATAAAAAAACAGAAAGAAACAACTTGCTTATCCATCAAGGTTTGTGACGCCAGTATAATTTTTTTAAGGTGAAATTGCTAGTTATATTTCAAACTGTCAACGCAACCTTATTGAAATATATGCCTACTTCAGAGAGAGAAATAATTAAACACACTATCAAAAACCATTATTAATTAAATACGTGGTCATTGTGGCTTGAGCCTTGAACTCCCAAACTCATTGCCACTTGAACCAAGGGGCGTGGCCACTTACACTTTCCTGAGGTCTACTGACGGCACTTGATTTTGAAAATTTACATGCAAAAATTATAAATAAATATATAAAAAAAAATTACATTCAAAAATTGTAAATAAATACAAAAAGTAAATAGGCGGATGCTATAAAGCCAAAACAAATCCTAAATTTTCTGCCAACGCCATTAACTAGAAGTAAAGTTTTTAAATTAATTAAAAAAGAAAAATAATTTTCATTACTTAAAAAATTAAGATACGTTACCTACGCCGACGAACGTGTAGTCAGGGTCGGTGAGGAATTCGAGGAGATATTTGGGGATTTTGGGGGCGCGGAGGATCTGAAAGACGAGGCAGCTTTTAGCGACGCAGAGCTGGAGGATGGCGACGGGGTTAGAGGAGGAGGAGGAGGAGTTTTTGTTTTTGGTGAGGTTGGGGCGCCACTCTACGTCGAGGCCTACAATGAGGCGGTGGAGGCGGCGGTGGTGGAGATGCTCAATGTTTGCTATCCAGGATTTCACCATGGAAGGGTCGTGGGTGACTAGGGTTTCAATCTCCGTGTCATCCAGGAATACGTCGTAGAGATCGTGGCTTTCGAAAGGTAACTCATTGTCTACTATTCTTACTACACTCATGCCGCCGCCTCCTGCTTTGCTTTGCTTTGCTTTGCGTTAGTTTGATTAGAGAGAGAGAGTAGAGAGAGAGAGAGAGAGAGAGAAGGGGACACTGATTAACTAATTGAATGGACAGAGACTCAATATAGAGAGAGGATAAAATTAAACACTCTCCATTGTCGCATTTTAAAAAATTAAAAATTAAAAGAGATAATAATCACTTTAAAGTTTTCATTTAGTTTTCGAATTTTAATACTCAAGAAATGAAAGGATTTTCTTTTTTTTATTTGGAAAGTACAAATTTCATAAATACTTTTGTGAGATAAGGGAAAGTAGGGGTAAAATATTTATTTCAAAACACATGAAATTGATTTTTATATGTGATTTTTAAGTATTTATTACAAAAAATTTGGACAATAATAACCTTACATAAATACTTTTCATGCTTTACTAAACACAAGAAAAGAAACTTGATAGAAAATTTAGGGGTTGTTTGGTAGATGTTTTGAGTTGAGTTTTTAAAATATGGTATTTGGTAGAATTTAAAAATATGTTGAAAAGTGGATTTGGTTTTTTTTTTGAGTTTTTTTTAACCAACTAAAAATCTTATAAATAAATTTCAAAAAATAGTCAAAATGGATCTTATTTTATAGATTCGACAGAAAATAGAGTTAAGATTTTTTTTTGAGAAGTGTAAAAATAGAGTTGTTTTTGAGTTAAGTTTTTAAAATTTGGAAAAAAAAAAAAAGGCGCCACCAAACAGGGGCTTAGTTTTCCATCTCCATGGGAAAGATAAGGGAATTGATTTACCTTCCATGAACCAAATGAGACCTAAAAGAAAATACTTATTTTCAAAAATGTTCTTTACTTTTCTTTCAATAAAAAAGAGGTGGCGGGACCCAAAATAAAGAAAGTATGAGAGCTTAAAGGGTAATATTGAAAATAAAAAAATATTGTAATTAATGACATGCTAAATATAAAAAGTGAACAATTATTTTGGGACAGCTATAAATAGAATAGTGGATAATTAAATTGGGACTGAGGGAGTAGAAAATTAGGATTTAGGTGATGTTTAGTTGAGAATTTAAAATCAAGTTCTTAAATTTTTGGTGCCATTTGTACTTTGGCACCCAAAGTTTATGTCGAAACTGAGTTTAACACCCACTTTATTTTTTTTATAGTTTGACACCATTTTTAACTGTGCCGTCTGTTTCATCCATTTGATCGTTAGGTCAATACTTTTAATAAGCAAACTCTCCAAATTAGCCCCCACATGTATAGTCCCACTCTTCATAGTTTTTATATATATATATATCTCTCTCTCTCTCTTTCATTTATATACACAGCCGTACATACATATATATCAATAGCCTCCCACTCCAATCAGGCCAACCACCGCTCCACCCCCGCCGGCCACCATCATTCAGCACATCTCGTCTACTCTTACCTCCCGCCACTCCACCAGCAACATCATCCACTCATCTCTCTCTCTTTCACACACACACAACCACCATTGACTACCTTAAGTGGAAAAGTAGAAGTTTATGTAGATTATGACTACCTTGTAATTGCCATGGGATCATGTGCCAATAAATTCAATACTCCTGGTGTGGAGGAAAATTGCCATTTCTTGAAGGTAAATTAAAAAAGAATGATGATGGCAATATTTTCCCCTGTTGCAATTGAAATCAATGAGACATAAGAACTAGATATATATATATACAATGTAAACATTAATTGCCAGATATGAATTGCTAATTTCAAAAGTGCAGCGTGGTATTTTCTTTTTGGGTTGCTTTTCTTTTTTATGCATATGTATATGTCGAATGAGAAAGACTAAATGAAAATCTAAGGATGTAAATCTTTCTCTATTTTTACTCTTATTTAGGATTTTGTGTCTATAGTATTTTGCCTGTCATTGTTTATTTATATATATCTATATTGATTTAGGCAAGAAGAAAAACACTAATAAATTAATTGATTTGGTGTTTTCACGATCTCTTGAAGACAATTTCAATGAGAATCATCACTTCAATCAGATTTGTTTAATTTGCCCTGCTTCTTCATTTTGTTTTTGTACTAATTTATATGATTTGTTGGTGCATTTTGTTTATTTGGATTAAATATGAAATTTCAACTTATTTAGATTAAATACGACATGTAAAAATTAATTGTTTAAATGTATGTATGGATATGTGAAAATGGCAACATACATATTATTACAGCTTGAATGATCGATAGTATTTATTCGGGTTTTGTTCGAGGAAAATAACAGCTCTTTTGGAATGAGTATTATTTATTGGGTTTTGTTTGAGGAAAATAATAGCTCTTTTGATTTGTTAGCTGTTGTATGTATTTAGGGGTAATTTAGTCACTTTTGTTATTTAATTCAACAAGTTAACGGTCAAACAAGTTGACCAGACGACACAGTTAAAAATGGGTGCTAAACTATAATAAAAAAAAATTGGGTGTCAAACTCAGTTCTCAACATAAACTTTGGGTACCAAAGTGCAAATGCCCCTAAATTTGTTATCAAAAAGTTAACTTTATTTCATAATTTTTAAAACTTATTTTACTTTTTTTTTTCTTAATTTTTTTTAAAATACTATAACTTTAAATTAAAAGATCAGAATTAGATAAAAAATATATATTTGAAACATACTAATTGAGATCTATAAAATAAGATCCATTTTAACTATTTTTTGAACTTTTTTCATGACGTTTTTTGAATTAATTGAAAAAAAAATTCAACGTAAATTAAATTTACTTTTCAACGTACTTTCACACTTCCCAAAAATTTATCTAAAAAACATGTTTTAAAATTTCAACCAAACAAGCACTTATGTAGTGTTTTGTTAAGATTTTAAAACCAAGTTTTTAAATTTTCTACCAAAAAGTCAACTTTATTTAAAGCTGGGAAAAAAATCGAGAACTGGAGAACCGGTTCGATTCAATTTCTGTTCTTAGACATTATGTTAATTTTGTTAACGGTTTGGTTCTTGTAAATTGTTAACGGTTCGGATTATCGATTCTTAGTATAATTTCTTTACAAGAACCGTTATTGGATTTTTCCTTCTAAGCTCTATTCCAATGCTTATGAACCTTAACCGTTAGAACCGTTATTTCTTTCCAATAACTGTTATTAATTTCCAATAACAGTTAATATTTCGGTTTTTCACTTATTAATAATTAACCAATAAATCGAAAGAACCAAATAACCGTTATTTCTTTCCCATAATCGTTAATATTTCAGTTTTTTTTTTTAACGGCTAATCAATAAATCGGAGGAACTGAACCGTTAGAACCGGTTTGGTTCTTAAACTAATTTTTCCACTTTTTCATAATTAGAACCGAACCGTTATGATATAACTAGTTCGGTTAACTGTTCTTGAAAATTTGCTAAAGAATTCGAACCGGTCTCAGCCTTAACTGATGAGTCTGAGGATAGCACTAGAGTTGGATTGAATCATGGAGTGAAGACTATGCAGACCCCATCCGGGTTCTAAGTGTTGCAATCACCCGAGCTAGAGCCAAGAAGATCAAGGAAGCGCTTATGACCATGGTCTAAGTCATGATGAGCAAAGCTTAAGCATGGAGGAGCATTGAGGGAGCTCGGGTCCAAGAATGGAAGACATTGCTTGTTCAATTAACAACCTAAGAGATAAAAACGTGTATTTGATAAATGGGCTGGGCTAGGCTAGGCTTATTTATTTTAAGTTTATTTTATGTTTTAGTTTTGTTTGGGCCCAAAGTTTGTGGGAAACTATTATTTTCGTTTTATTTTGTTTATTTTCGAAATTGGGCTTAAGCTAGGTTTATTACTTTTTCTCCTATTTAAAGGAGACAACATTATTGTGTTAAATAGCCTTTGATTAATAAAATTTCGAATGTTTTCACCTCTTGCGTTCTAAGAACGTTTCGAACAACTAGAATTAGGGTTTTTGTTGTTCTTCTACTTAGCAATCAATTAACACATCGATTGATTGTTTGTCTTCGACTATACCAATGTTCTTTCTCGTTTTCGGAATTGGGTTGAGATTCCATCTCCATTAACTTCGCGTGATTCTAAGGTTCTTGCGTCTTCATACGCTAAGGGTTGCGGATCCATCTTGCTTGGATAGAATACGATCGCAGTTCACATCATTAACTTTATTTCATAAAACCTAAAATTATTTTCACTTTACTTTCTTTCTCATAAAATTTTTTAAAACACCATAACTTTAAATTCAAAAATCGGAATTAGATAAAAAAAATATTTGAAACCTACTTATCGAGATCTATAAAATAAGATCTATTGTGATTATTTTTTGAATTTTTTTCATGAGTTTTTTTGAATTGGTTAAAAAAATACTTCAACAAAAATTAAATTCCATTTTCAACCTACTTTCACACTTTCCAAAAATTTATCTAAAAAAGTGCTTGTTTGGTTGAGATTTTTAAACATGTTTTTTAAACAAGTTTTTGGGGAGTGTGAAAGTAGGTTGAAAAGTAAATTTACTTTTTATTGGAATTTTTTTCAAACAATTCAAAAAAACTCATAAAAAATTTCAAAAATTAGTGACAATGGATCTTATTTTATAGATCTCGATGAAGTTATAAATATATTTTTTTATCTAATTCCGATTTTTGAATTTAAAGTTATAATATTTTAAAAATTTTATGAGAGAGAAACAAAGTAAAGTGAAGTGAATTTTGGAAAGTGTTAAATAAAATTTACTTTTTGGTAAAAATTTTAAAAACTTGATTTTAAAATCTTAACCAAACACCATGGGTGGGTGGGTGGGTGGGGGGGGGGGGGGGGGGGGCTGTTATCAATAGGGTTGGATTTATAGTTCAAAAGTCTGATTTTGCCCTTGAAATTGTATTCGGTAAGTTTTCTTGATTGCTTATATGAAAGGTTTTAAATTTTGTGTGTAACAAGAAAATTTATGGAATTTTTTATTAAATTAATTTTGTTATAAATCTAAATTATTCTATCATGCCCGTTGTTTATCAGAAAATTTGGGGGATTTTTTGTTTCATTTCGTAAATTTCAAATTTTATCTGTATATAAACAACTTGTAAAATTGTATATGTTAAATCTGCAAACCAAAAAAAAATGCACAAACCTAGTTATTATGAAGTATATATTACACAAAAAATTACATCTGCATATATTTTTATTGAAAATATATAGACAAATTGTATATGTATATATTTTTACAAATCACTCGTTGTATTTGTTTAATTTGTATAGACAAATTATATACATTTTTATATTAATTATATAAACAAATTACATAGTTAGCTAGTCTGTTATACATATACACAATAAATTGTATCTGTATATAATTTGTATATTAAATATATAAACAACTTATTTGTTAGCTAGTATGTTATATAGATACTCAGTAAATCATATATGTATATATTTTGTATAGTAAATATATAAACAATTTATTTGTTGTACTAAATTTGAAAAACCTTTACTCAAACTTGGTTAATATATAGTATATATCTACAAAAAAAAAAATTAAATTGTATACATTTTTACAAAAAATAAATAGGGAAATTGTATCCGTAGATAATTTTATATTAGTTACATAAACAAATTATTAGTTGTATCCGTTCAATTTTGTGCATGGACAAATTGTACCTGTCAATACAAGTTGCTTGTATGTTCAAATATTTTTTAACCACCAATTAAAAAATTAATTTAAAATACATGGATTTTGAAATTAAAATTACATCATAATTTTTAAGGATAACAAAATTATACAATTTACAATTGGATATTTGTCTCACAAGAGTTTAAATGTTTTTAGAAATCACCAACTGATGATTAGCATATACATTGTTCATGGTAAAAGGACTAATTCTAGCTGGGTTTTTGCAATACTTGTTAAATGCTCATATGTTTAAACCATTTATTAATAAGGTAGTAACTAGGCTAATTTAATGTCGTAATTTTCGTGCACTTAAATGATGTACATTTATTGTCCAAAAAAAAAATGCTGTACATTTTACAAGTTTTCGTTATATCACAATAATTTAAATGACTTGCTTAATATCCAAGTAGAATCAAGTGATATTACTATATAAGTAATAGTTAGCATGCATCGTGGGTATACTATATTACTAATAATGAGCATGCATCTTTTTATACATGCTAATGGTTTATCAAGGGATGCAACGTAGACCTGGTAAAATTGGACACGACATGATAATATAAAACAATCCGACACGAAATTATTAGTTAATGGGTAGACTCTTTACGGATTCGGGTCGTTATCGAATGTGTTGACCTAAAGTCTTAATCTTATTTTAATAATAACAATAAATCAATCATGTGCAATTTAACATATTTCTTGATATAAGTATATACATTTACTTGGAAAATGAAAGAAAAATATAACAAAGATCACTCTTTCACTATTCGATCATTGGACAAGATAAAGAAGATCAAATCTCTCAATGCAAATCATGAAGTACAAATGATCAAAAGACTATATGAAAAGCTTCTAGGATAAAGTTTCAAGTGAAGATCAATTCAAAGAAACAAATCAAAGCATTCGAAGACTTGTTAATTCAGTAATTAAGTGAGTGCTTAAGATTTATGTAAAGTTACTTTATTGATCAAATCCTTATAACTCAAATATATTCATGCATCTTTTAAAGATCGATTCAAACAAGCTTGAAATTTAATTTCTTTGAAAAACATCATTTTACAAATACCGAGTTTCAAAATAAATTCATATTAATTTTAAATGATCATATTTTAAGCTCTCATAAAAATAGGTATCTTAAAAACATATCCTTAAGGTTCAAAAATTATTAGAATTGTATTTGGAACTAAATTGTTAAATTGCTAAAATATTTTTATTTTACATTTTAGATTCGCTCAGTTTTGGTACAGTTTTCATCTAACGGTCTGATGGAGGCCTTCCTAGACTCCGATCACTTTGAAATTTTTACAGTAGTTAGTAAATATCTCTTATCACTTATGACCAAAATTTTAGCATGATCCAACGGTCGAATTAAAAGATATGATCAAAATAAATTGGATAAAATTTGAATTTTTGGTCAACAAAACTAGCTGCTGGAAAGTTTGAAAATGTCTACTTTTGACCCAAAACCTTTCTTAATCACCCCCAACGGCCATATGCTTTTGTAAGCTATATATATGAGGTCCTAGACATGTTTTAACATACCTTGAATCATTTTAATACTCTATTCTTCATCAAGTTCAAATATTCAAATATTTAAAGATTCAAGAACATTTTTTGATCAATCTTTCATTTTTTGAGCTATATATTTTTTATCAAAACTTGATAACTTCTAGTGTGAGATACTATTCATATCTTGTAAACACTTGAGAATTATTGTATTGGTATGTATCCCCACAAACAAATCATTTTTCATTTCAAAAGAGAGTTTATCTCTTTATAGAGCAAGAGAGCATATCTTGTGAGAAGTATAGTGGATATAGCTATATTGTGAGTGTTGTGTGCATAACAACATTTGTATTGATGTTTGATCTTCACCTAAAGAAAATTGAATAGTGAAAATTCTCGAAAAATTAACCGAGTGTGGACGTATGGTTTAGGAAGCCGAACCGCGTGAACAAAACGTCTTGAACTTTAATCGGTTTAATCTTTCTAACTCGATCTCTTTATTTACTTGCAATTATAATCGCTCTATTATTGCTTGTGTGTTGAGATTGCTTGATTAAATTTGAATTTACTTAATAAATTTGTTTAGCTAAGTTTCATTGCTTGGTCATTTTCGAAAATATTTTTAATTCTGTATTTAATTTGGAAAACCCTATTCACCCCCCTCTAGGGTCATTATCCAACCAATAGAGTGGACTCGATTAGATACGACAAATTAACGAAGGGGTTGGTACTGACTCATTTGACTTATTAGTCACCCGTTAAGACCAGTTAATATTTCGGGTTGTGTTGTGTCGGATCCACCCAATAATCCATTAATAGGATATATATATATATACATATATATAATATTATATTAACCTAGTAAATAACTTAAAGGTTGAAGGGTATTGTAAACAATTTAGTGGGTCTTAACGGGCGAAACAAGTTAGCCGGTTCAAGTCACCAGAATTCACCCGATTGCTTAACGGGTGACCCTTTAATTTAACAATTGTTTTTGTGTTTTAAAATTTCACCTGTTAAGCTAATGGGTCATGTTCGATTTTAGTTGTGTACTACCCGAACCCGAAATTACCCGACACGAAACCGAACTGATACGACTTACCAAGTCTAATGCAATGGTTCATTTCGCCAGAAGAAGCCACCAAAACCTTTTGTTATGCTGTAACTATTTAGACACATACACACCCATCGATGCCAACAACAAAAAAAGTGGCTCCAGGTAATAATTCAGAATTTTAATGTCTTTTATGATTCATGTGTCTTCAATATATATCTCCTTGGAAATAATTACTAATTGCTAATTAAAAACAATTCATGTAGATACTAATTGTCCACGCATGCGACAGTTTTTTATTTTAACGATTGATCTTTTCAAATTCTTACATTTTATCGATTTTACTGTACAAAATTATATTATTTAATACAATTATAACAAGTATGACAAATTTAACCTCATCATAATACACAGATAAATATCTTAAAAAATACAAATGACACATTTTTATCTATTATTATACCTATTATCCAAAGCCAGCTACATGGGGAGGTAACCAAGACAAATGCCTAGGGCCCCACATGGAGAGAGGGCACCCAAAAAAAAAATAAAAAATTTAAATATCTAATTGTAAATAATCAAAGTTCAAAGGACATTTTGAAAAGTGAGATAAATTAAATTGAGGAGAGAAACCTGAGAGAGCTATTTCTCTCTTTTTCATCTCCTCAGTCCTCACTTACGCCTCCTTTCTTTCTTCTTTTTATTTTCCGCTACAAGTCTTTACTCCTCTTTTTCTCCCCCCCCTTTTTTTTTTTTTTTTCCGTTTTCCCTTCTCTCTCTCTCCTCTCCAAATCCTCCTCAGCTCCTCGCCTCCTCTCCACGGCTCCACGGCTCCGAAAGGCCACCAAGGGCACCAACCAACCAACCAAGGTTAAGATTCTTAAGCCCTAATTTTTTGATTTTTCGTTTTCTCTTTTTCGTTTCTTCCATATTTCTTGATTTTTGATTATTTAACAATTAGCATAATATTGATTTGTTGAATGTTGATTATTTATTGATTTTATTCCATATTTATTGATTTATGATTATTTAGGATAATACTGATTTAATGATTTAGGATTATTTAGGATTTACCATTTATCATTTATGATTATTTAGAATTTAAAGAGTAGAGAATGAGATTTATGATATTTAGAAGATTTTGAGGAATCTTGATTTATGATTATTTAGCCCTAATTTTATATTATTATTGGATTTAGCTATTTAGACTTTACTTGTTAAATATCAATTTTATTCTTGATTAGTCGTACAATATTAGGTGTATTTATTGTCATTGATTAATTAATTATTTGTAATTTTGTATACTTTAATACTTGTATTAGTCTTCCTTATTTGATGGTAGTTGTAATTAATTTTTTTTTTGATTATGTTTCCTTACAATATTGAGGCAATACGGACTTTATATCAAGACTCGGTCTCTTTAACGAAGAGTGGGGGCAGAAAGTTGAAGAATACTACACGGAGATTGATTCAGACAATCGGAATGGGTGTGACAAACGGAGTTTCGAATACGGACCTAGACCATACTAGCAGGGATTTTTTTTCCTGATCCAGGTTTCCTTATAATGGACAACATGGATACATGTATCACGTCCTTGTCAATTAATAAATATAAATATAACTATTGCAAATGCACCTTATCCGTATCCCTTCGGATAGTATATTAAACTATTCTTATCCTTATCCTATCGGATATCTCAGATTCGGATAATATCCATATCCATTTACAAATTTCTATATAATTATATATATATTTTTTATTTTTTGCTAACCTGAAAATTAGCTCAATCTTAAAAATATATTTGATTACATAATTTTTAAATTAAAATGACACATTATATAAGTTATAACTCGAGAAGTATGATGAAATATTGCAAAACATATTAAAATAATGTCTAACATTTTATATCAAAATTTTAACTCAAATAATGATTTGTTTTTTCTTCTTGTATAACCCAATAAGATTTACATTAAAATTATAATTTAACCACACAGATCAAAATCAAAAATCAAAGTTGAAAATCTCTATAATTTTAAATTTGATATGGTATTGTACATTTAATACTAGCAAATCGCATATGTTGTAAATAGTTTTTCAGCATTTTTCTTTTTTGGTGTAGTTTAATTTTTTTTGGTAAATTGGGCCAGCTTGTGTGCACCAAAATAAATCATGTCCGTTTTTTTTTTTAAAATGTTAAATGGAAAGAGAGATATATATACTAAATTATAGCGAATACATATATCCAGTAAATTGGATATCCACAAATATGAATAATTCATATCGGATATGGATTATCCAGGTCGAATACTATTACTATCCATATCCTTATCCATTTTCTTGGATATTTATAAACACTATCCAAATCCTCTTTTTTGAATATCCATTTGGATAAATATCCACAAAATACGAATTCGAATTCGGAACGAATTCGAATTTTTGAATATCCATTTACACCCCTTCTCATGTTCACATACCACTTTGTGTATTTTGACAGATAGAAAAATTGTTTATGACTATTGCGATCCTTACTTCTTTACGTGTAACTTTCAAAACTCTTATGCTCATGCAATTTATCCGGTGTCAACTTCTGATCGTCCTACTAATGTCTCGGATAAAGTGAAAATTTTGCCATCCGATTGTAAAACTCAACCCAGTCGTCCTAAAAAAAATCGAATTGAGAGCGCCAGTTTGAGTACAAAGAAGAAACGAAAGTGTAGAATGTGTAACCGTTATGAATATCACAACAAGAAGACGTGCACTGCACCTATTGTTTAGATTTTACTGTGGCATAGTATAATTACTTTTAGCGAATAATTTAGAATTAAAATTCTTGGTATGATGATATTTGAGATTTTTTTTGAATTCCTTTAGTTTTAATTTTAAAAGAATGTAATTTTGATTTTGATATATGAATGAAGATGTTTTTCTATTTTTGTGGAATAAAAAATATTAAGATATTACTATTCTTTGCAAGTTGTTTATTTAAATGTGAAAGATTTTAATTATCTATACTAAATTGCACTTGAATTTAGTGCAAAAGGGTCTTTTTACTGAAATACTTTTGGTAATTGTACGCGTATTTAGTGCAAAATTATTTTTGTATTGAAATATTTCTAGTAATTGCACATGGATTTACTGCAAAATTGTTTTTACACTAAAATATTTATGGTAAATGTACTCAAATTTACTGTAAAATTATTTTTGCACTGAATTCATCTTGACAAGTTGCAGTCCCATTCAGTGCAAAATTATTTTTGCAATGAAATTGAGGGTGTTTTGGGTCTTTTGCAATAATTTGAATACTACCAAGTATCTCTTTAATATTGGTCGTCCTTAATTTATAATAAAAAAGTAACATGTCTTTTCACTAATTTTAAGTTTAAAAGAAACTCTTTAAACTTATTGCCTCTTTTTTTTTGTCTTATATTTGTTTAAATAAAATAACTCATTAGTCACGTATATCAAACTAATAAAAATAAATGTATTAGTTAGTTTGGTTCAAATTTTATTAGTTTTATACATTTAAAAATCCACAATTGAACTGACCACCTTCAATTATCCAAAGGTTTAAGCGAACCCGTTCAAATATCTTTAAAAAATGCTCGATTCAAACCGGTTGTATTGTAGACCAAAAAAAAAAACCGGTTGGATTTGTTTTAATTTTATCGATTTTTTACACATCTCTAGTTCTAAAGATCATCATAATTTAATTTAAAGCGGACAAAATTTATCTACACTGAAACTAACAATAATTTTACTATTAAACTTAGCGTGCTACTTAAGCGGATAGTACTAACGTCATTTTCAATAACTTTGTCTACGTGCCCATCCATAAATGTTATGGTTAGATAAGAAAAAAACACCATCCACTGAGTTATATATTTATCTCATTGCAGACGTTAGAGCATTGAATATTAAAATACTTTTAAGTTCGAGTTTTATCGAAAGAAATTTAAGGTGAGGTTTTTTTGTTTATAATTGACAAGAAAGATTTGCATCTCATTCTTTTTTTGAAAAAAATAATACTAATAAGTAAAGTAAATATGCAGCTCCCCTTTCTCCCTTCTCCTAAGGTAGCCTAGTAGTAAGCCCCTTCCTCGAACTCTCGAGCAATCGGGATTCGAGTCTCACCGGCTGCAGAATGTAGCTCCCCTTTCCCCCTTCCCCTTAGGTGTAGAAAAATTTGATATGTTAAAAAAAAAAAAGTAAAGTAAATATGCCTTATAAGTAGGGATATTTTCGATTTCGATATTTATAAAAAATAGAAAGACCTAAACTCAAATCGAATTTAAAAATTTGGTTTTAATTTCTAAATTTTCCTAACTCAAATCCAAATCATAGTGTTCGAGTCGATTTTGGTTCGATCTTATTCGGATTTCATATTTTTTAAAAAAATAAATAAATTGTAAGCTAATACTTATGTTAGTTAAAAATAATAATAATTCAATACCCACTCCTACTTATTTTCATAAAAAAATTAAAAAATTGACTCTTACATTTATAATATAGTTCTAATATTTATGATAGTTCAAATAGTTGTATTCTCACTAGATCTTGTAAAATTTTAGACAATGACCTCGAACTATTCAGCTAGTTTCAATTTTAGTTTTCTATCGATTTGGTTTTAACAATTCGGTCGTTTGATTTTCGGATTGCCACAACACCCCTACTTACAAGCAATGGTGGAGCAATGAATCTAATTCTCTGTGTGTGGGTGAAGGGACAAAATTTAAAGTACAAAAAATACAAATTTAAAATTATAAAATATTAACACAAACCTAATAGTTTAATAGACTAATAGTTAAAATTAAGGGTTTAGACCTAATATATATGAAATTACGAATTATGGCATAAAAAATTAGAAATCTTATAAACCTTAATTTAATAATTGAAATTACTACAAAAATCTATCGGCAAATGCCATTCTAAAATCAGAAATAATATAAAGTAGAGTAATAGAATCTATTCCCAAGTAGGTAGGAGGTGGCCAGCGGCGGAGATGAGAGGATTTGAGAAACAACAACTAAATAAAAAAAGAGAGAGAAGTGGAGGGTTTTGTTAACTATGGGGAATGGGAGAGTCACATTGATTTTATCTCAATTATATACTGTTACACATAGATATCTTGAACTATAAAAAAAATTCACATAAGTTTCTATCGATATTTTTTCTCCCAAAAATTATCCCATATATGTTAAAAAAAAAAACCAAGCGGGGACAATTGTTTAGTCCACCCCCCACCCCTACCTACAAGCACATGTAATGGTTACCACATACAGGGCACAACATTATTTTATTGTATAACAAACTTAAGTTCCACTAAGTTCGGTACCTTGCGCATAATTATTGTTATACTTTTGGTCTCTAAACATATAACTATTATTCTTTTAGTCTCATTTTTGCTTTATCTCTCAACATTCTTATCTCAAAATATCACACAATATTTATTTTATATCTCTCTTTTATTATAGCACTATTATACTACTATTTCAACATCCAAATAAGTAGAGTAATACACAAGTTTTCAATTGTAGATGCTCTAACAAAATAATCCTTTTCACAGTGTTTAGAACACTCTCACATAAAATACATATTTTACCCTCATATGGTCTTTTTTATTTCCATTTAGAATCATGTCATCCAAATAAATTAATAAGGGTAAAGTTGTCATACTAAAAAAAATTCAGTTTTCGGTTGTGTTATATTCAAATAAACAACATTTTTTCAGATAAAGGTTTTCACAAGTACACAAATAGCTTTTTCAATTTCAATTTTCAATTTTCAGTTTTCAGTTTTAAGATGTTTTATCAAATGCCACCTAAGTCTCTTTCTTAACTTAAGTAAAGAAAAAATCGTACTCCTATCCTATAAGACCTTCTGCAATCGATAAGCTAAAATGGTAACCAAATTTAGCCATTTACCAAGTCTCTCTCCGCAGCGCGTAGGGGAAAAAACAAAATAGTGTTGTGTCAACACTTACACTAAGATAAGCACGATATAAAGCTTCATCTTAAAAAACTTGAATATTTGTTCCTCGATTTTTATACATAATTAAAAAAAATTTAAAACTTGTGTTATATTAAATGTAAAAAAACATTTTTTCAATTTAAAATACAAGTTTAGCTTTTAATAGGAGCAGAAGAGTAAATACAAACAACCAATTTTTATTTCAGTTTTCATTTAGATGTTTTATCAAATGAAAGTCTCTTTCTTAAAGTTTAAAATTCTAGGGGAAAAAATCGTACTCCTATCCTATTTAAGACCTTTGCAATCATAACTAAAAAAAGTGAATTTAATATCCAAGTTAAAGCTCCGCAGCGCGTAGGGGAAAAAACAAAATATGTCAACACTTACACTAAGATAAGCACGATATAAAGCTTTCTTAAATAAACATCATTGAATTTGACCCCAAGCATCACACTTGTAAATGGTAAAAAAAATAATTTAAAACTGTACAAGTTTAGTTTGACTAGGAGCAGAAGAGTGCATACAAACAACCATTTTTTTTAAATTTATGAAAGATACGCGATGTACAAAGTTTCAAAATCGCGCGTAGGGGGTATTTATAGTCAGGTGCTCGCGACAAAAAGTGAAAAATCCGTTAAAGCTAACGTATGCATTTTTTAAAATTTGAATTTGACCCCAAGCATCACACAGTCCGACTCGTGGGTCGTGTGATGCTGACTATGTGCATCACGCGATGTACAGAACATCGCTCCCCCGTGGTAGTGTCAGGTGCTCGCTTTTACTAGTCCGTCGTGGGTCAGAAATGTTTGTCTCCCCCCACTTTTACCATTTTACCATCTTTTTAACAATTTTATATCCCTTTTTAACAAATACCCTCTGCGCTGCACGTCAAAAAATGGTAAATTTGCAATTTTAACACACGCACTGGAGATGGTCTAAGTAGAACCTTTACACAATCTTAGCACTTTTGATTTGGCCACTTATAAATAAATATTAGAGAAGAACCTAGTATGTGCACTTCGAGTTTTTATCAAAATAAGTCACTTTTTAAATTTAACAGTCAAACTAAGACTCGTTTTAACATATTTGTCAAACTAGCATTTTATCCCGTACGTTGAGGTAAAAATAGTGTTGTGTTTGCACAAAATTTCCATTTTCAACTTGGACTATGAATTTGAAAATAAAAACTAAAATTCAAATATTAGTGTATTGACTTGTGTCTGCTTCATGCTTTGCTCAACTTTAAGCTGTTGAGTGACTGAACCCATGGATAGGGTGAGCAAGTTAGAAAATTAAAACCAAAATAATATAATGGGCATGCTTGATTTGGTAGCAATTAGTTTTGTGCCAGGCAGAGAAAAAGGCTAAATCATGTTATCTTATTTTAAGTAATTTGTTTTTATTGGTAATAAAACTATAACTAAAAGTAAGGGGCGTTAGGGTTTATGTCTCATTTTCTTAAGTTTTGAGCATTGTGTTATCCAAACAACACTTTAATTCAGAAAAAAAAAAAAGAAGGAAAAAAGTAACTGTTCAATTTTGAAATAATATATATAATAAATGAAATTCAGTGTGATCAATTAGAAAAAAATAATGACTTTTCCAACTTTGCTTTTCACCTAATATATAACTACTAGTCACTTATTGGTCATAGTCATTGGTTGTTCTCTTGTGTAGGATGACATTAGATGCAAGGTAATAATATTAGGTAAACTCTCATTTATCAATTATGAGCCGCACAAAGACATTTAAATTATTTTTTTAATGGTGAAAGCCCATGACTTTGTTTAATTATTTGGTGAAAATTTTGCGGAAAGATTTAATTAGTTTGTTAAAAAAAACGTAAGATAAAATATTTAATTAACATTATAAATTAAAAGAATGCCATAAAAATATTTTTATATTTTGATAAAAATTAACTGCACATTAAGAAATAATATAATTAATTTTCGTTCTATATATCATAGCAATCAAACATACATAAAGAGCCAAAACAGCCTCTGTTATAGCGAGTTTTCAATCAACCAATTCAATTTTGTGATGGAAAGTTTTAGTTTAGTAAGATCAAACTAATTGCAAAATTGAAAATTAATAAATAATATACCCCATATTTCACGTGTAAGCTCTTCTCACCAATAAAATATAAGTTGCAAATTACTTATGTTACAAGTTGACAGCTAGGGCTAATTACTTCAACACAAACATTGGGTTTTTCTTAAGCTTTAAATTGAAGTCTTATGTTTTCGACATCAAATTTGTGTATACTTCAACACAAACATATGTCAAAATTTAATTGTGATATACTTAATTATGGCATGACTATACAAGATTGACATTTAAATGTTTTTGTAAAATTTGATAATGCCAAAATCTAGTGAAGATAGTTAGCGATAAGAGTGATTAATGGTAATTGAAGTGTTTAATAATTGATAACAGCTCTTTAATGAAAGTAAAGGACAAGAAAGAATCAAAAGGGTGGTTTAACTCTCTTTGATGAGACTACTCTACCTCTGTAAAATGTTAAGTTTAGAGAAAAGAGAAAAAATATATATTTGTATTGAATAATTAACCATCTAAGAATGGGGCTCTATTTATAGAGTTGTACAAGACAAAAGAGAAAACCTAGTCTAACAAGGAAAAAGAAAGCTAATCCAACAAGGAAACAAACACAAAATAGATAAATAATATAACTAATAACTTTAACAACCCCCCTCAAATTCAAGAAGGCTTAGAAAGCATTCGGAGTTTGAAAACGAGAAAGTGAAAACGGGCGGTCACATGAGACTTGGTAAACAAATCAGCAAGTTAATACTCAGACGAGACGAAAGGCAAGCGAATAGTGCCATGAGTGTAGTGATGTCGAACAAAGTGGCAATCAACCTCAATATGCTTGGTGCGTTTATGAAAAACACCATTATGAGTTATTTGAATAGCACTTCGACTGTCACAAAATAATGGCGTAGGAGTAGGAACGTCAATTCCCATATCTTTAAGCAACCAGCGAAGCTAAACAATTTCAGAAGTTGCATGTGCAAGGGCATGATACTCAACTTCAGCACTAGAACGGGCAATCACAATTTGTTTCTTACTTTTTCACGCGATGAGAGAATCACCTAGAAAAACACAGAATCCTATTGTAGAACGGTGATCAGTTATATCACCCACCCAATCGGATTCAGAATATCCTTGTAACTCAAGACTGGAAGTGGATGAAAAATGTAATCCCTAGAATAGTGTCCCTTTAAGGTACCGAATGATGCAGAGAACAACAGCAAAATGAACAGAGCGTGGTGCGGACATAAATTGGCTTACAATATGAACAGCGCAACTAATATCAGGCCGTGTGATGGTGAGATAGTTGAGACTGCCAACAAGTTGGCGATATAAAGTAGGATTAGGTAGCAAAGTCCCGTCAGAAGCACAGAGTTTGACATTCATTTCAAGTGGAGTAACGGCAATCTTGTTGTCAGTTAAACTAGTTCACTGAACAATGTCGAAAGCGTATTTTACCTGAGAAAGAAAGTAACCAGTAGATAAACGATCAACCTCAATACCAAGGAAGTAGCAAAGAATTTTCAGATCTTTCATTTCAAAACAAGAGCACAGATAGGTCTTGAGCTTGCATATTCCATTGAAATCATCCCAGTGATAATCATATCATCGACATAAATGAGAAGAACAACAATGCCTTGTGGAGAGGAACATGTAAACATTGCTGAATCATGAGCACTTTATGAAAAACCATGGTGAATAACGGCTGTGGAGAACTTTTCAAACCAGGCTTTGGGTGCTTGCTTAAGACCATAGAAAACACGACGAAGTTTACAGACTTGCCCAGGAGAGTGAGGTAGCCCATTAGGAGGCTGCATATATATTTCTTCGGATAGGTCACCGTGAAGGAAAGCATTTTTGACATCTATCTGGTGAATCGCTCACTTACGGATAGAATCAATTGAAATAAGTGTGCGAACTGTGATCATACGAGCTACGGGAGTGAAAGTTTCTTCATAATCAATACCATATTCCTGGATAAAACCTTTTGCAACAAGACGAGCTTTGTAATGATCAACAGAACCATCGGTGTTGGTTTTAATCTTGTATACCCATTTGCTCTCAACAAAAGATTTTCTAGTAAGTAAGGGAACAAGGTCCTATGTATTGGTTTGCTTTAAGGCAGCAAGTTCATCGGCCATAGCTTGTTGCCAAAGAGGACCGGTGGATGCTTCGCGATAAGAGGATGGCTCATGTAGGGACAGCAGGGCGGAAAGAAAACAGTGATAATCTGATAACTTAGCTGGAGGCCGACGATCTTTAGTTGGTCGAAGTTGAGGATCGCTGTCGGGATATACAGAGTCAGGGCAAGACATAGAGTTGTCAGCAGTGGAGCTATCAGACACTAAGGGAATGGGGTTAGCCGGTACTGGATCAGGGACAGATACTTGAGTGGGTGAAAGATGAGAGGCTTCTATTGGCGAGGACTCGGGGAATGGATCAACAGGCAGAGCAGGTTTAGTGGATAAGGTGGTATTTTGGGCCAGAGTGTAATATGGAATATTTTCCCAAAAGGTAACATGTCGGAAAATGCGAAGTCTTTTGGCAATGGGATCGTAGCAGCGATAACCCTTTTGTTGAATTTCATATCCTAAGAAAACACACATAGAGGTTTTTGGTGTGAGTTTGGTACGCTCTCTTTTGGGAAGTAATACAAAACAGGTAGATCTAAAGACATGAAGTTCGGAATAATCAGGACGAGTTTCATAAAGACGCTCAAAGGGAGAAACACCATTTGTAACAGGAGAGGGAATGCGGTTTATAATGAATATAGAAGTATATATGGATGGATTCTCCCCAAAAAGTGGAAGGGACAGAGGACGACACAAAGAGAGTACGAACAGTTTCGACAAGATGACGATGTTTACGTTCTGCAATGCCATTTTGTTGTGGAGTGTCAGGACAGGATAATTGAGGAAGAGTCCCTTGAGATTTGAGAAAGTTAAGGAAAGGTTTGGACAAATATTCGTCTCCGGAATCAGAACGAAAAAGTTTGATAGTTTTAAAAAACTAAGTTTTAATCATGGTGGCAAATTCAATATAAATTTTAAGAAAATCGGAACAAGAGTGAAGCAAATAAGTCCAACTATAGCGAGAGTAATAATCAACAAAAATTAAATAATATAAGGCACCCCCCATAAAAGCAATAAGAGCTTTACCCACACATCAGAATACACAAGATCAAAAGGAGAAGATGAAACTATAGTACTATTATTAAAAGGTAGAGCTGGTTATTTGGCCAGTTTACAAGCAACACAAGGAAAATCTTTATTTAATGTAACCGGATCTAACAACCTTTGATTAATCATATATTTAAGACGAGAAAAAAAAACATGTCCTAATCTAGAGTGCCAAAATGATGATGGGTGTGAGGTAGATGATGTTAAGGATGTATTGGTTGTGGGGGGAATGTAAAGTGTGTCTGTAACATATAAGCGTCCAACTTTATGGCATGTCCCAACTTGCTTGCCCGTCGAGCGATCCTGCACAATAAAACTCAATGAATGAAATATAATGATTAGCCCAAGATCACATAATTGCTCAACAGATAACAGTTGCATTGAAAGTTGAGGGACAAAGAAGACATCAGGAATAGACAAGTTAATAGTGTTTTTAATGGAACTAATGTGACTAGCAGTAATAACAGAACCATCAGCTGTGTGAATTTTGGGAGATGAATGCATGAGACTAAATGAGTCAAAGTGTGTATGATTAAAAGTCATGTGATTTGATGCTTCAGAATCAAGGAACCAAGGAGAAGAAGATGTACCCGATAAGACAGAAAAAACAGAGGCAATGGTATGATATTATCGGTTTGAGGAGATTGTGGAACAAGTACAGCAGCAGACGATCCAGTTGAATTTTGTAGTCCCCACATGTACTAAGATGTAGGAGAGGGACAATTCTTGACTACATGCCCAAAACCTTTGCAGTAGTTACATTGAACCTGGAAATAATCTCGGGGTGGTGTTATTTGGGTATTATGAGGAGGGCGATGTGATGTCTGATGAGGGTGTGGTGAAAAAGTATTGTGAGGTGGTCGGTAATTTTGATTCTGCGGGCGAGGAGATGCATCATACGAGGTATTCGAGGCCAGTGGTGCAACAAAAACTGATGAAATATTCGGAGTGATACCCTTTCGAGTTTCTTTAGTAATTAATTCTGTTAATGCTGATTCAACAGAGGGGAGGGGCTTTCAATGAAGAATAGATGCCCTGATCGGTTCAAATTCATCTAGTAGTTCCATGAGAAATTGTACAAGTCGCGTTTTTTCACGGAAGGTTTCCCATAAACCAAAATTTGTTGTCCATGGAGGTTCCATGAGTTCCAATTGATCCTAGATAACACACATGCTAGAGTGAAAATCAGACACGGATTGGCCTGGTTATTGTAGTAGCCCACGTATATCTTGTTCAAGTTTATATTTCTTGGCAAAATTGGTTTGAACATATCTATGTGCTAAAAAATCCCAAGCTTTTTTGCGGTATCACACTTTCCAAGCTGAAGACTGATTGATGGAATAACAGTGTTGGCAATTCAGGTTAAAATTTTGTTGTTATTAATATCCCAATCAGCATACTTTTCATCGGTTTCAGCAGGACAAGTTGCTTTGCCATTAACATAATTCCAGAGTCCCTTTTCTTTCAAGAAATTTCGGAACAAAATAGACCAGTGATTATAATTGTTTCCATCCAATTTGATGGTGATAGGAATTTCTAAGATTTTCATAACATAAAACTGAACAAGAATTAATCAAATGGTGTAAGAAATAGTGCACTTGACCTGATTTTGTATCTTAGAGATTGAATTTGGAGAGACGGAGACTGCGGTTGTGTTCAGAATGCTTGAAAACCTCGGGAACCAGTCTTGGTTGTCAGAGAATCGGTCAGAAAAATAAGCAAACGGTGGTAAAAGAAGTGCACTAGATCTGGTTTTTTATCTTGAAGACTGAATCTGGATAAACGGAGACTGCAGTTGCCTCTAGAACAATTAAAAACCTAGGGAATTGGTCTAAGTTGGCTGAAAATCGATTGAAAATTAACAAAACCGAGCAAAAAATTATCGGCTGAACCGGTCTGAGTTGACTGATTGACGGCGTTAATGGAAGGCTAACGGCGTTAACGGAAAACCTAACGGCGTTAATGGAAGGCTAACGGCGTTAACGGAAAACCTGACGGCATTAACGGAAGGCTAACGGCGTTAACGAATGTTAACTTTAACGGAGAAGACCTGACGCCGTTAACTTTAACGAAAAAGGACTAACGCTGTTAAAGTTAACGGCAACTTAACTGATGGTAACGGCGGTGGCGCGTGGCTTCAGCGGGACAGACTGGGTTTCACACTCACGGCGCGTGATATCGCGTGAAGAGGTTTTTCGGGATGATTTTTGCGGCTTCGGAATCGTCTTTGGAAGACGAAGGTTTTGATGTTGTGGTTATCGAGGTTTGGTATATTTATCGATAAGATAGTGCGAATTATTGGTGTGGATCCGATTGGATGATGCTTACTGGCTGGTGGCTGGGACAATGATTTAACCTTCCTCTGATACCATGTTTAGTTTAGAGAAAAGAGAAAAAAATATATTTGTATTGAATAATTAACCATCTAAAAATGGGGCTCTATTTATAGAGTTGTACAAGACAAAAGAGAAAACCTAGTCTAACAAGGAAAAGGAAAGCTAATCCAACAAGGAAACAAAGACAAAATAAATAAATAAATAAATAAATAGATAAATAACTAATAACTTTAACATACAAAACCTCTGAACTCATAGATCATATCAACGAATGAGGGATAGAGTTTTTGAGATTACAAAAGTATATCCCTCACTAGCCTATAGATCACTCTATCAATGGATACAATACAAGATTCCCTCTCTAGTATATCTGATTTAGGTGATTGACTAATTAAGCTTATAGTAAATTTTTAGATGATCAAATGATGACAATAAATAATTCTCAAATGGATGTATATATATTCAAGAACTAGAAGTTCAGTATAAACTTAAGATCATGGATGCTTTCAATTTGGAGTTGTTAAAACCGTCTTCAATGAATATAAATGCGTTGTATCTATAATAAAATAAGAACATCTTGTCGTCGGTATTTATTCATGGTGAAAGTAGCCTTGCTTCATGGTGAAGGTACCTAAAAAGGTGAAAAATATCGTCTCATAGTCATCATGTGAATTTTACGTGATATATATTATCCAGCAAAAAAAAATGTGATATATATTAAAAGTTGTGGTATATTTACCATGAATAGATTTTTTTTTGAATCCCTTTTTGGTTCTAACAAGTCGCTGGTTAGGCCTGAAAAGTGTTTTTAAAAGTTATGGTATATTTATCATGGATAAATTTCTATATGAGTTTGATAAATTGATACACATTCAATATGTGATGAATACAAGTTATCGTTTTACATGATAGATTTTTTTCCACTCAAAACAAACACCTATTATATATTTCATATAAAATAAATAAATACAATTTTTTCGTGTGAGAGGGTAGGCCTCATCAAATGGCTCGGAGGCCCGAAACCCAACCCACTCTAGCCCAGCCCAATTTGTTTAACTAGTCAACGGACTTTTGGGCTGCCAAACCCGATAAGGATGGGCTATGGGCTGAGATTTTATTTTTAGGCCCGTCTGTGTGCCAGCCCAACCTGAGGTTTATTAGGCCCATCCATGGCCCGACCCACAGCCCGCCCAGTAAGCTCGGTTCCCTTTATATACACACTTTAAAAAATAACACTAATGAACAAAACTGATTATAAAGTATCATTAAATACAATTTTAGAGTGCTAAAATAAATGAACAAAGTACATTTAATCATATCATAGTTGAAATGTATATTTTTGTATTTATACAATATTAATCCATATTTGAGTCATACATCAATTCATGATATTCATTATACTACTAACAAAAAATTGTTTCTTTTGCTTTAATGTGTGTAATAATGATATTTTAATATTTATTTTAAAAACATAAAAATAAGTCTATTTGGCCCAACCCATGAAGCCTCGCCTGAAAATAACTTGTTTGAGTAAATCCATGAGCGGGATATGAGTATACCTTTAACTTCTTGGCCATGGCCAGCACGACCCGTTGACCAGTCAAAGCCCAATAAACCCAACCCAACAAAACCCACGGACCTTAAAAGTCCGGCCGAGTAGGCTTGGCCCATCCCATTGGCGAGACCTATGAAAGGGGCTCTGTCATTTAAGAGCACCGTCACTTGTATGAGTGTGGTACGATTACCTAATTCCTAAATGAAATTAAAATATACTATTAGAGCAAGTCTAATCATCCCATATATTTTTCTTTAAAGGTAAGAAATTTTACAAAAACTCACTCCAACCTTCCATTATTTATTGTTTATAATATAACTTTTTGCTCTTTTTCCTCAATTTTTTTTTAAAAAAAAAAGTTTGTAAAAAAGGTTGGAGATGCTCTTATCGAATTAAAAATAATTGTTGTTAAAATATAATGTATAACTATATAGTATATTATTTATTTTAAAAATCTTTGAAGACTTTTGTTACACTTTTCTAATGATTTTAAATATATAGCAGTTCTAAATTACTTTTTGTAACTATATTCAAGTGCTCAGATCGAAAAAAAAAATCTAGATTCAGATGATTTTCATCCGTGGAACCCAAAGTGAATTCTGAGTGACACAAAGTCTTCCGGATGCAGACGGGAAAAGAGGAGAGAGAGAAAAAGGTTAAGCTACCATGTCTCTTCCCTTGACAATTTGACATAGCTTGACTAGTGGTTTTTGTCTTTTATTTATTTTTCAATTTTTTTTTTAATAATATACATATATTTTCACCAATTTTATACTTTTATCATTTTATAATTTTTTCGACAAAAGTAAAAAAATGTTCTTGTGTTTATTTTTATTTTAGTCATTTTATCAGTTGAAATTACTAATTCCATTAATGACAATTTTAGTTGACGCTAATGATTTGAGTTCACATTCATATGTACAACTATCTCAGATTATTATTTATATATAAAAAAAAAATTTACTAATTTTATTTTAAAAAAACTAAAAAAGATGAAAAGGAAGAATAAAAAATAAAAAAATCATATACCCACTGTCCAGCCCCCCAAACTCCAACCGGCCAACTCATTTTGGCTGTCGCCACTCACCAGTGGCCAAACCCGACGAATTTTTTTTGATTTAGGAGAAGAAAGAGATAGAGATAGAGAGAGGGAGATGAATATATCTCCACCAATTCATCCCACCGCCCATATTATTCACGCCGGCCACACCACCACCATCTCCATTTTTGGCTATAATCTATGCCACCACCACGGCACCACCGCTGCACAACCACGTACGCTTCCCAACTTCACCACACACATATATACATAGTTTTATATGTTGAATCCAAAAATAATAAAAAAAATGCATAGTTTTATAATTAATATATATATATATATATATATATATATGTACTAGACGTGATAGTTTTTTTTTAAAAAAAAATTAAGAGAGGTCTAAGTCTCACTCTTAATCCTACAAATAAAGAAAAACCCTCCCTCCCACCCCATGAGTCGAACCTTGACCTCAAGGTAAGGGTGGAGGTTGCCTACCACTGGACCAATGAAAGAAAACATTAAACTTAAGCAATTATCTTAAAGAAAACCAATGAAATTAAAAATTTAAATATACTTACTAACATTGAAAATGTAAATTTAAATATAAATATAAAGAAAACCAATGTAATTATCTTAAAATTATATTAAGGAAAACCAATGGAAAATGCATGCAGTAGATATATATACACAGATAGTATATACACCAATAAATCTTTGCATTCACACCTACATTAGATTTGACAAAATGAAGTTTAGCTAGAGAGATATAGATCTATCAACGTGAGCCCAAATTACAAATACGTACAAAAAAATATATATCCACGGGTCTATATTTTAAAGTTTTGGAGGGGGTGAAATTTAAAATCAATGGAAGGGAAGATTGGAGGTATATATCTCCCCTCTCTCTCTTTCTCTTCACACGCACATCACAAATTTTTTGGCGCGATTTGGCCGCCCGGAATGAATTGGCCGGTTAGGGGTTTTGGTGGAGATGGACCATGGATGATTTTTTTATTTTTTTTGAATATATTTATTTTTTGAATATAAAAATAATAATCTATGTACGTGGATGCTAACTCGGACTATTAGTGCTAACTAGGATCGCCGTTAACGGACTTATTAACCTCAAGTAACAAAATGATCAAAATTAAAACAAATATAAAATATGTTATTATTTTTGTCTAAAAAATTGTATAACAATCAAAGTGTAAAATAAATGAAAATACGTTGTATATTCTTGTAATTAAACTCTCTTTAAAAAAAAAAGAGGGTAGAAAGCCCAAAACTAACATTTACTTATCCGTGTTTACAAGTTCCCCAATACGATGATGGGGGATGATAAATAATAATAACAATAACAATAACAAAGGTTCAGAGTAGGGCACTAATGAATGTCCCAGCTTACAAACAACATCAGCACACACATTATAACACCTAGGAGCAAAAATGGTACCTCAACTCCATATACGTCGATGCAGATCTTTACATTTCATGATGAGATCAATCAGAGGATGATGCTGTGGAGGATTAGCGTTAATAAGACCCACGGACTGAGAAGAGTCCGTTTCCACCATGATTCGAAGAATACACCTGTAAGCAACTTCCATTGGACCATGTGCTAATGCTTAGAGCTCAGCTAACAGAGCATTCAAACCACCATATTTACTTGCAAAACCCTACATCCACTCCTTTTGATCATCTCTAAGAATACCCTTAAAAGCCATTGATCTGTCTTGATAGCTGTCATTAACGTTAAATTTCAAATAACTAGGCAAAGGCTTTTCTAATCTCCCGTTCACGTGAACCAGCAAAATAACGCTGGATTTTTTTAAGGCAAGGTCATGTCCACAGTAAACATAACTCAAGATACGAGGTGGGACCAACAACTGCCAGATATCCCTCAATGAGGGACAATCACAAAAGGAGGTGTGTTAGTACTAAAAACTAGAAGGGTAGTTTAGACCACACAGTCAAGTGATTGGATCAAATGATTGAAACAATAAACACAATAAGTTAAAAGAGTCAATGACGTATAGAGGAGGTTGGCCTCGTATGAAAATAGGGGTTAGTCCTCATCTGTGGAATAGAGCTAAGAGCTTGGTTTTGCCTTGCTATTGATATAACTGAGTGGCTATTACAAACTCACAAAGATCTCTCTAGCTAGTCTATCCTCACAATATTATAATGAGGGTATGCTTTGAGCTACACAAATTTTAATTTCTCTATATCAAGAGCTATGTCGTGTGCTCAAAATCCCTATCTCTCTTGGTTGCTCTTTTAGTGTTTTTCTTGGTTATTTAGAAGTTGTTAAGAGAAGTAAATGCTTCTTCTATATATATGACTGAGAGAAAACGTGTTGAAGAGTTCTCAGAGCATGTCTGAGGCCAAGCCTTGTTCATCACCAACTATAATCTTATTTCTTCATGAATTCCTTGCATTAAATGCAACTGGTGCACATTTAATAAAGGTGAGGAATGTTCTGCGTCTTCTGTAGAGCAAGTGCCAGTCGCCTATACTGTTTGTTAGCCACTCTGTTAGAGTGGTTAGGCGAGAGAGCTCCAGAACTCGTCAGAAGAGCTCTGGCACTCAAGCTACGTGATTTGCTGCGCGTAATTAACCTTTCAGCAGGTATCCAGCTCATGGTGCACAAGGCTCCCTTCTCCTTGTGGTACTCAAACATAGCTCCTCTTACTGCAATAGATTAGGTTGCTGACATGAATAGTCACATGTCTGTTTATGGTCGGCGGAATAAATTAAGCAACTAATTTGCACCGTCAAGGTGTAAGACAATTTCATGGCTTTGCTTGTATCTATAACAAATGTCAGAATCATTAATGCCAATATTTTTCTTGTAAGAGTTAGTATGAATTCTTTCATGCATGAGGAACTTAACAAACATAAGAATTTTGGAAGGTAGTTGAGGTTCCAGATCTAGTTCCACCCATCTGTGCTCGTATCCTCCTCATTATAGTACAAGAGTTGGAAGAAATATTTGGGCATCATAATTTTTTATTGCTCCCTTTTTATACGGGCATGTTTTAGCGATGATCATTTGCTAAAATTTCATAAACTGGAAAAGCGACGTTTTATGTTATCAAGCTTCCATTCATCGTCCAATCCAACAATATCTTTAACCGTCCAGCAAATCTAATCCAGGTTAATATCGTCAACTAGAAGGTAAAAAGTCATAATGCATCCAAATATTGAACCACAAAGAAATCTTGGCTCCGTCACGCAGATTCCACTTGAAGTTTCTCGTTAGACCACGTTGAGACTCTTAATAATGCCCTTCTATGATGTAGAGTCGGTTTGATAATCCATAATATTATTATGTATTTACCATTTAATCCATAAGCTATCTTTTTTTTTTTTGGTTTCCCAGGGACCGCTCGACTGCGGAGACTAATCCCTTGTATTGTAGGCACCTCAAAGGGTAGAACAACTGGCCCAGAGATTTAAGGCATCCATGCTCAAGGCAGGACCCCTACTTGGTCAAGGAGGAGAACCCTTACCCTCCACCACATAAGCTGTCATTCTCCACCCCTAAGTTGCCTCCCAATTTCGCTAACTATGTCGTGTTTGCTTGCCTAGCTTCTCGAATACTCAACCGACCCTTTCGTTTTGGTTTAGTAAACTGCACTCAGTTGACAAGGTGAAGTTTACGATGATCTTAAAAGCTCCCCAATAAAAAGTTGCGGTTTAACTTGTTCAGCGAGTTGCATATAAATATAGCCACAACGAAATTAGGTTGGTCCGGTCCAGCCTTGACAAGGGTTCGACTCATGGGGTAGGGTTTTTCTTTATTTGTAGGATTAAGGGAGAGACTTAGACCTCCCTTAATTTAAAAAAAAAAAAAAAAAAAAAGGAAAAAGAAAGAGGGGATGTCAGCAATGACAATCGATTGTACAAATTCTTGACGACAACCACCTTTGATCTTTCTCCACAATATGGGCAAAGGTGCGCTTAATGACCCTCCCTTGGATAATAGAACGCCTAAGTACTTCCCTAGATCTTTCGTGACTTTGAGCTGTGCGGGCACTTTAAGGCTGACATACACAACTAGAAGTATTGATTGATTGCCCTGAAGCATTTTAGGACTAGTTTTGTTTAATACTAGTCTCTAGTGCATCATCGATTTATTTAACAAGATATTTTATTTTAAAATTGTTTTATAGTAATTTCTTTTCAGCAAGTGGGAAATTTTTAGTTCAACAATCAAAAATTAATCTCATATTTAATATGATACGAAAAGACCTCGTGCGATGCTAATGGTAAGCGTAGTTCAAGAAACGAAAATTAATCTTACGTTTAATTTGGTAAGATAAAACCTCCTGGAAAAGAGAAAAAAAGGGGGAAGGTAACTTTGCCTGCCCTTGACATACAAGATTGCGAGAGTTCCACTCTTCCCCTCCCCTGTCCCTTGTTATTATTTCCCCAACCAAAGCAAAAAGAATATTATTATTGTCTCTCTCTCTCTCTCTCTCCCAAATCCAAATTTTCACGCAAACGTCAAACTCAACCCTCTCTTTCTCTCTCTTCTCGTCTCCCCTGTATTTTCCGTTCAAATGTTTTATGTTTAAATATCGAGAAACAATTTGACCCCATTTTCTCCCCAATTCAACTAAATCCCTCCTATATTTTTTATTATTCCATCCCAATTAAGATTTAGATAGAGAGAGAGTTTACATTCTGGGGAAGAGGAGAGACAGAGAGAGAGCCAGAAATGGGGAATTCGTTGGGATGCTCGGCATCGGGAGAGAGATTGGTATCGGCGGCGAGAGACGGTGATTTTGTGGAAGCCAAGATGTTGCTGGATTGCAGCCCCTGCCTCGCCAAATACTCCACCTTCGGTGGCCTCAATTCTCCTCTTCACTTTGCCGCCTCTAAAGGCCACAATGAGGTCCTCCTTTTTCCCATTTTAATTCTTTAATGATTGCTATGATACAAAATTTTAGCACAAGCTTCAAGTTTGAAGTTGGTGAGATGATCTAAAATTTGATTGGATGAAAAATGAACATACATATCAAATTTTTATTACAAACGCTCCTGGTTTGAAGATTTTTTAAATTTTATGAAGATGATCTACTCGTTACGCTGATCATCTTGACCAAGTTTCATGCACAAATTAATTTGCTTAGCCCCTCGAAATAGACCCAATTGAGGGAAACTGGGGGAGTACAGTAATAGAGAGGAGCCAAATAGATATCTGTGTATGCATTTGTTTATACGTGATGAATTTTTTATATAGATTGTTGCATTGTTGCTTGCGAATGGAGCTGATGTGAATTCCAGGAATTATTGTGGTCAGGTACAAGATTTTTTTCTCTATACAACAGCTGATCCGATTATCATTGTGGGATTAGCTCTGTTACGTTTGTGGTAGAGTTATTTGATTGCCGATTACTTTTAATGATGTTAGAGCTCGAAAATATTATTGAACAATCAATGAAATGATGGATCTGTGCTGAATCTAAATATTGTATTGTTGTGAAACTGTAATTGAAGACGGCGTTGATGCAAGCTTGTAGATATGGGCATTGGGAAATTGTTCAAACTCTACTGCTCTTCAGATGCAATGTGAGTAGGCCACTGGTCACTTTACGGTATTATTTTCATTTTTCTTGAAGCCTGAATCTAATTGTTGAATTTTTTTTGGAAAAAATATAATCCGATCGTCTTAGGTGACAAGAGCAGATTATCTTAGCGGGAGAACAGCAATTCATTTTGCTGCTGTAAATGGGCATGTAAGATGTATAAGACTTGTGGTGGCTGATTTTGTTCCAAGTGTTCCTTTTGAATCCATAAATGCTCAAACAAATGGTGATAGAGGTGACGGTTCTGATATGATAAAAAAAAACAATCAAAGGTTTGTGAATTTGTTATATACCGACCTTCCTATTATTCTTTTCATGCTAATTCAGTTTAGAGTAAGTGTTTATATCGCCGACACTAAAGGTTCGTGGAAGTTATAGAAATGTTTCCTACATTATAAACAAAAACAACCAATGATTTTTGACTTTTGTGATATGCTCAACATTTCATTTGTTCTTTTCAATTCATAATTTAGTTTAGGGCAACTTTTAATAATCCAACACGAAATGGTTTATGCAAGTACCATTTATTCTCTCCAACCATAATTTATTCAAAATTTAGACTAAATGTTGGTGTTGGCAATTCTGAAAGAATCATGGATGTTGTAGCTAGGTGAGATGAATTAAGATAGTAAAATATTTCAACTCAGATTCGTTGATCAATAGTTATCCCCTTGAGTAGGGGTGGCATGATATTAGTTGAAGGGGAAAGGAGATGTCTTTAGGTACTCGCAAATGTCATTGGACTATGTTTATGACCAGAGATGGAATGCATCAACAAATAGGCTTTTGGGGATGCTAAGTAAAGTTTATGACTTAGTTCTCTTGTCTCTATGCTTATTCTGAAATGCTCTCCTGACAATGCTCTAAAGAGCGCTAGGCGGAAGTCGGGCTGCAGCACGGCACCTAGGTGGATACCAGGCAGTTAGCTTAGGCGGCCAATTTAGTGTTCATTTATTTTTTAAAAGTATTATACTATAAGAAATCTAACTTTCCTTCTGAAAAGGGCTTTAAGAGTTCATTAAACGAACAGTTCTCACAATTCAAATGTCAAAGTAGTCGTTTTCAAGAAAAAAGGAGTAAAAATCTCCACCAGTCCTGCCAAATCGTCATCCCGCCAGCCTAGGCGGCCGACTAGCTAGGCTAAGTGGCAGGCCACTGCCTAACGCTTAGGCAGGGGCCTAAGCGGCTCTAGGCAGAGATTTTTAGAACACTGTTTGCTAATATGGATAGAGAACTCTCTCAATTGAAATGTTAGAGGAAGTGTTATCGAATCCTAAGTACTAGCCACTGGTTGCCTGCTGGTGTGAGTGAGTGAGAACGGCGGCATTAGAAGTATGCAGGGTCAAGAGTGAAGTGTATGAACTATGAACCATGATGTCCATTGCTAGGCGACTAGTTTGTTAAGTCTGTATGGGTATGAGTGAGAGGGAATGGTGAAATGAGAAATATTTAGGGTTGCCAATTGCCATGCAGTGTGGTCAAACACTTCATGGGTCGAGTTCAATGCATGTGCATCACACTATACAAAAGGATTAAGCCACTAAGGTCCAATTCCATAGTACAATACGATTAGCATTCTTCTTGTTTATTCTGGCAGTGTTGTAACACAAATATTTGACGGACTGACCCCTCAACAAAAAACCAAAACGAACAATTATCATTCTTAATTCTATAGGGTTGAATAAAAATTTAATGGATGATTTGATATAATTGCTATGCTTAGTGTGCAACTCATTGGGGTTTTAGGATTAGGGTGAAAAAAAAAGAAACCCCTTACTTTAGTCTAAACTAATAAATATAGAACTAATAACCAACTCATCACTTCGCATTATCAGGATCCAAAGAGCTAGTCAAGATATGATATATCGGTCATATGATTGTAGCAACTGATTCATTTTTTTTGTTTTTGCATAAACAAAAGAAAAATCAATTTGATTCTAAGTTGCCCGGTGTGAGATATCACATTGTTCGAGGAACTCTAGATGCTGACAAAGTAGTGGGTCGTTAACAAGGGCGTTCAAGTGTGTTGTAGATTCTTATCCAAGACTTGTATCATTTGATGATTCCATGTGAATCGCAAGAAACATGTGAAGTGTGTGGCTAACCCAATAACGAAAGTTTCGTAAGGGGACTAGAGCAAGCTACCATGAGACAAAAGATGTAAAAAACTAATGATGAGTGATCTTTAGATGTTACAGATTCTTATACTTCTTCCATCCCCAATTAAGAGTCCAGTATTCCTTTTTGGGATGTCTTAAATTAAGAGTTCACTTTCCTTTCCATAACATATTCAGTGTACCAAAACTCATCATAGTAAAAAAGTTTTGTTGTAAACCATTGATTGATGAAATTAGTGCATTATTAAAAAATGTGAGAGTCAAACATGGAGTCTTAATTAGTGACGTAGAGAGTAACTCAGAAGCGCACCAAAAGCACCCAACGATGATCTGTTCTTTTATTCTTTATTCATTTGTATTAGTCCATTGCAGGGTACTGTCAAAGTTTGTAAATAAGGCAGCCGATGGTGGTGTTACTGCTCTTCATATGGCGGCATTGAATGGGTATTTTGATTGTGTACAGCTCCTTCTTGATCTTTGTGCAGATGTGTCAGCTGTGACATTTCAATATGGAACATCAATGGATTTGATAGGTATTTATATTACTTGTTTGAGACTTTAAAGTTTCATAAAAATGGACTATCATATTGCGTTCCTTACTCGTAAATAATATCTGTATCATTATGTAGGAGCTGGAAGCACTCCTTTGCACTATGCTGCTTGTGGAGGAAAATTGAAATGCTGTCAGGCAAGGGATTAATTCTATTTTAATGAATCCTTGACATTTTCGAAGTCTATTTATTTTGATGTGATGGTGGCTTTATATCTGCAGATCCTCCTTGCAAGAGGTGCGAGTCGGTTGACATTAAACTCCAATGGGTTAGAAATAGTTAATGTTGTTGTTAAATTGTGGTGCTATTTCAAGTCACTATTTATTACTCCCTTTGTCCCAAATTAAGAGTCGACTATTACTTTTTGAGATGTCCCAAATAAGTGAAATTTTATAATTACATCCGTATTATTATGATGTACATTAATACCTTATTAATAAAAAAAATGGGGGTACCATTGGAATAAAATTTCACTAAAATTAAATGAAGCATTCAGCGCACGGCTTGCCTTTTAATGTTGAATGCTGAACTTTTAATCCAATTCAGCATTAAGAGGTGAGAAAACAAACATCATTTCTATGTGTTAATGCTGAATGGAATCCACTAAGCATTAAGAGGTAAAATTAAGCACCACCTTGATTAGGGAAAGATGGAGTATTTATTTCCTTTCTGCACGTAGCGTGTTTTGTTGAAATTTGTTTACTCTTTCAGGTGGTTACCTCTTGATGTGGCAAGGATGTGGGGGCGTCACTGGCTTGAGCCGTTTCTGGACCCAAATTCGGAGTTGACGATTCCAGTGTTTCCTCCTTCTAATTATCTATCTTTGCCTCTTATGAGTATACTTAACATAGCAAGGTATTTTTCAATGAAACATATTTTTCATCAAATAGTTCCAGAAATGTTACTACCCCCTACTAACAAGAAATCTTTGAATAGTAACCTTATTCTCGATCCAGCTCCTCTAGATTATAGTAGTTAATTTGGACTGTTCGCTTAAAATTGGATAGCGTAGATTTTGACATATAGTGTTTGCTTGGCGAGGACTCTTTTAGGAAGAACCTACCTGTCAAAATCTGAATCGTCTAATTTGAGGAGAGGGGTTGGCCCAGTGGTAGGCAACCTCCACCCTTTGCATTGAGGTCAAGGGTTCAACTCATGGGGGTGGGAGGGGGGGTTTTCTTTGTTTGTAGGATTAAGGGAGCTTAGACCTCCCTTACTTTGAAAAAATAAAAAAATCTGAATCATCTAATTTAAACTAACGGTCCATATTTCTTCAGTTCTCCTCTCGAGTGATGAAAATTGCTCTCGAGGTGCCGATCCTCTTATTCTATATAAAGAGTTGAATAGGGGGCTTGCACAAAGTGGTCATCTTTACCCTAAATGAGGATTGCATGTTATTTCAAGAAGCATTTTGGTATTGATTGCAAAAAGGATGGTGAAGTCATTTTATTAAAAGAATAACCAACATTGAATATGTCTCTGTTTTTGCTATACTGTTCTGCTTTTGTGTTGTGAGGGAAAAAAAGGAGAGGATAGTTTAAAGGAAAACTTGAGCCACACATGCTGTCAAAATCAAAGGATGAACAAATTTCCTGGGCAACCCAATAAAACAATTTGGTTCCATCTCTCCCTGTGGAAAGAATACTTTTCTCTTTTTTTTTTCCAAACATAAAGATGGCTTTTCTCCCTCTATTTTGTGGATTATGATATCATTTTCTGATTCAAAATGAAGTATTTGTAATTTTACAAAGAAAAATAATGCTTTTTAATTTGCAGATGTTAGACATAATTACATTGTGAGTTCTATCTTCTGCACCTTAGTCTCATTCTACCAGTATTTCGAATCACATTCGAGTAGATTCTGGGGGTGTAGGAAATACTGAAACAGTGAAATTTCTCTGCAGAGAGTGTGGGTTGCAGTCTCAACCTCTTCGGATGATATTGATATTTGTGCAGTTTGCTTGGAGAGACCATGTACTGTAGCTGCTGAAGGTGCTTCTCTCTCTCTCTCTCAATTGATGTTTGTTGCATTTAAAGTTTTTATATTGCAGTATTACAGTACGTGGTCAAATATATATTTATGATCATTTGTGAATTTAAACCTTAAAACAGGGATAATTAGGTACGCATAAATACATGTTATTGTAAAGGCCTTCTTAGTGGGATTCGAAGCTGTACCTTCAAATCTTCAATGATAATTTTGAAAGATAGGTTGTGTTTGGTTTGTTGAAAACTAAATGCAGTGGGAACTGTTTTCATTGTAGTTTTTCATACAAATGAATGCTTTGTGTCTGGTAAGGTTGATATCAGAAATGATTAAAAACAACTGCACTATTTTCTGGTGTGAAATTGGTTTATATCAAAATGTGGAAAACAGTGTAAGAGTAAATCGCAGCCTTTACATTTATAACGCTAATAAAACACACTGGCCTACATTTTCATTGCAAACCAAACCCTCCAACAGCATTTGTAGGTAATCAAACATGCCTTACTTTTTTCTAGATTACTGACATAGTATACGATGTTACGTTAAAAGATAAGAATCGTAAAAATAATATTCCGTTTGCCCGTCTATATCGCATTATGAGATTTAGTGCCTGCTTGTCTTCAGTTTAGTGCTTTTCTGGAACCAGAAATTGGTAATTTTATTGTGTATGAAGTTGAGTTCTGAAGAAGGAATTAACATTTTGTGATTCAAAAACTTGACATAAAATGTGACTATGTAAATGTACTAATTTAGATTCCTCAAAAGTATACAAAGTTGAACCAAACAATATTATCACCTTCACTTTTTATCCATATTCCGTTTCACCAAGTTTTCCTTTTACATTGGTAGTCCGTATTTTGGAAATTCTGTTGTTTCATTTGCCATTTATAGTAAGCTCTTCATGGACCTCCTTCCTAGTCTATTACTATTAGATATAGAATTGGTTCTCCTATTTGTAAAGACGTACCATTTTTTTTGTTTCCAATTTATACCCTTGGCAATTAGTTATACTTTTACTTTGATTAGTCATAATACTTGCAATTTATACCCTTTCCAATTTATACCCTTGGCAATTAGTCAGTAAGACTCGCTCAATCTCAAATTTATTGTCCAACTTTTCTTTCTGGGCTGTCTCAAATAAATAGTCCTATTTCTTCTTTGGCAGATAATCAATGACCAAATCAAACTGGGACAATAAATTTATACATTCATCAAAATATTTATCCTTGTGATCTATACTTTCAGGTTGCAGCCATCAACTTTGTGTGAGATGCTCACTCTACCTCTGCTCAACGAGCAACACCTCGTCGGAAAGTTTTGGACCGACCGGGTCCGTTCCCTGCCCTCTTTGCCGGCACAGCATTATTTCTTTTGTCAAATTGCCGAGTACTCCACGTAAAGATGTTAAACTACCCCTCTCCCTCACTCTATGTACCCCATGCATGCTTCACCCTCACGAACCAGACAAGTCAATGCCATCTTGTACTCAAGAGATTCGAAAGAACCGTGTGGCTTCTGTTTCTTCGGACATTTTCTGCCCAGTTACTTGCAGCCCATTTCCCTCATCTGCCCTTCCTTTGTGCACTTGTGATGACGGACCCTACCCGAATTTTGAACCCGAAGAAGGCCCACAAGAAGGATCTAACAGCTCACAATCCACGTTGGTAGGCCCACAGTCCGCATCAGTGGGACCAGACAAGACGGGAGGAGTGAGATTGGGGAAAACTACCTGCTCAAGTATGTTGTGGGGAAGGAGAAGCTGCAGCAGAGAGCAGCAGTGCAATTCGGAGATTAACGCTTGAAGGCTGGTGGGGCCGTGATCCTGTTTCTATATATCCTAGGGGGTTAAGTTGTTGATTAATTTAAGGTTGTATCCTTGAAAATATCATGCGTGATGGTTATAACGATGACTTTGAGAACAATTGGTGTACCATGTGGCGGTACACCAAGAACCCCGATATGCTGGAGTGTTACATAAGCCCATAACACGGGCTTCACGTGAGTCTCCTCTTCCTGGCATGCGCGGTGGCACCCGCTTGGAGCTTCCCCCGTATTTATGGTTTATATAAATCTTGTGCTCACAGTTTTTCCTCAGAGTGAGCATTTCTCTCCTTAATCACGTGGGTTTTGTTCATATCATGGTTTTTCTTAGTTTCTATTGGTCTTGTAATACGAGGTCAACTGTTTTATAATATTAGGTCATCGCTATAACCATCTGTATTGATATTTTTCTCATGTTCGTGCGTGCTTCTTAGGATATTGTGAAGGTAATGAATTTGTTTTTGTATGTTGTGAAAGTAATTTGTTTGAAATAGAATGCCGACAAAAGGATTACTCACATCCGAGGAACTAATGAAAAATCCTACCCAGTTTACTCACTTCCAACCCATAAGCGTATGTTATGTTGGAATACAAAATTATCAGTGGAATCCTAATGCACGGTCATGAACTCAAAAGTAGAGTCGCACATGAAAGCAAGTGTAGATCTGGGGATAGACTTTTCCTTAACTGATTTTCAAGAGTAAATTTTACACATGAATTGGGCTATTAAATTAGACATAAGTAAAGCTTACGACCAAGTTGAGTAGTTCTTCGTTGAACTACGCTTACTAGATTTTTTGGTAAAGACTTCACTATTTTTGATAAAATATGGACTTTATTTCTCTTAATAACATAAGGTTAGTCGTATTGTCAAAACAATTATTTCTTTATCAGAATTTATTAATGTTTTAAAAAGTTGTATTTTATATTTTTAAAATTAGATGTTGCTCTAATAATAAATATTAGTAGTTAAGAATATTAATTACGTCTTTAAAAAAAATTGAGAGTAGTTTTAACCAATAGTAGAAACTAGTGAAAAGGGATAGTTCATCAGAGCCGCTCACATGTTAATGAAAGATTTCCTTTAAAAAAAAAAATTATGATACAACCAATCCATAAATCCAATAGACTTGAACAATATTAAATGTTCATCTCACTGACTTTTAGATTATTATTATTTTTTTTATAAGTTCAGTAAATATAATCTACACATCATAACATTAATTTTACTAAATTTTATAAAAAAAAATTTATCAATTTATTCTTAAAAATGACAATCATTTTTTTTTTCATTTATTTTCTTAAAGCAATCACCATCATCTTTAGAGACAAGTCCTTTATATATATATATATATATATATTTTAGGGTAAAAAACACTAAACCCCCTCCAACTATCACTTTTTTGCACTAAATCCCTCCATCTTTTAAAAGTGACACTAAACCCCCCCTAAATTATTAAGATGTTATTACTTAACTCCCAAAATTACATAAATGCTCTTGTAAATAAATGTCCTTTTATAAATTAGGGGGTAAAATGTTAAGTTGTGATAGTTTAGGGGGGTTTAATGTCACTTTAGTGTTAAGTTGTGATAGTTTAGAGGGGTTTAATGCCACAAAGTGATAGTTTGAGGTGGTTTAGTATTTTTTACCCAACTTTGTATAATGACATTTATATAATTTTGAGAGTTAAGTGATAATATCTAATAGTTTAGGAGGGTTTAGTGTCACTTTTAAAAAATATGAAAAATTTAGTACAAAAAAATAATAGTTGAAGGGGGTTTAGTGTTTTTTACCGTATATTTTATAAAAACATTATATTGGGTGCATTTGGTACGCTAATACGCGGTTGAACACAAATGTTTTTAAATAAATATAACGGAAAAACAATTTGAGATTCAAACGGAGAATCTATTGCTAAACAGATCAATCTTTATAAGTAGCCAGTAAACGACTATGCCACCGATCGAGTTGTAATTCTTATTTTGCTTATTAATAGAGGAAGAAAATTTAGGGTATTTTGTTTGTCCCAAGAAAGAAGCATCGAAAGCTCGTGTTCAGAGTGAACCCATTGTACTGAAATAAGCTAAAGGGCGACTCCATCATCTACTTTCAGGTATCCCCCCTGTTCTTATCGTGCTAACCCTAATTCAACAACTCTCTCTTCAAAACTTATATGCGAGAATTAAGGCTTGGTTGATTTCATGTAATCTTGTTTTGTGTTACGTATTAAATATTACGAATTTGATCCGTAGACTTACAATTTTAGAGCTGTTTACGTCTGATATAAGATGCCCATCAAGTGAATGATGCAATGCCTAGGAGAACTACCAACTTCCATTTGGCAGGCTTTGGGTTTGGAGACAAAAATGAAGAACCCCTTGCAATAATTTAAGAAAATAAGCAAAGATTGTTCGCTGTGGATGTGGTGGTAGTTTGCTAGTGGAAAATGGCCTATAGAATTGTAAATAATCTTCTCTATGGTTTGAACAATGCCAAGATCAAGCCAAATGGAGGTTTGCATTTGAACGTAGCTCTATATCACTGCTTGGAACAGTCCCATGAAGAGTCTTTACCTCCTGAATGGTATATCAAAGCCTATAAAAAGCTCACAAAATTGACCCAATTGTTAAAAAATGTGGACCTGATTGATGGAAGATTGGCTAACATAAGTGACTATTCAACGGTTTATGATGACCATCTGGAGCAGAATATGCATACTTTTAAGGAACTTGCCAGGGCCTTTGTTGGGTCTCCATCAGTCCAGCAAGCACTGCAGAAACATGTGAAAGGAAGCGCTCTCTGCTTCAGTAAGCCAAGTGAAAGGAGACCCATAACTGTGAATTCACTCACCAAAGTGTGCAACTTCCTAAATATTTCCGCTCAACAAAGGAAGGATGTTCGTCTCACAATTTGTCCACAGGTCACACAGCACCAAATATGGACCAGTGCTCTGCAGGAAATACTGAATGGAATGGAATCTGAGATGGACTTTGTGGATCGTAAGTGCTCGAGCAAAGGAACTAGAATGGGTCGACAAATTGTCATTAGTTGTCTAAAGGTCTTAGACACTGCTATTTCCTATGACCCCGAGTCCACTTCATGGATGCGGCTTGCACCTACAAAAGTTGCAGATTCGCCCGCATCACATAAGTGGGAAGACATTCTTGATATGTTCAATGATCTTATTAATTGCTTAAGAAATGAAAGCGAGTTCTTTTTACATGTTACGAAACTTGAGGTGATGAAAGAAGGGCTTTTGCAGATAAAGGATGTTTTGATTGATAAAAGTATTGGGTACAAGGAGATTCGGCACCAAGAGAGTTTAGTGCAAAAGAAGCTGTCGAAGACACTGGGTCACTCATCTCGATGCTTGTTCACACTTCTACTGTATTATCTGTATGGCAGTGTTAGAGATATTGAAGTAGAATTTTGTGGTGCGGTTTACGGGAGTGATGATGGGAATAAATTTTCTTTGTGTATGGGGAAGATTTTAACATCAGATGACGAAAAGATGGTTCGGAGTGGGGTGAAGCAGTTGAACAAGGCTCTTGGGTTATTTAAGTTTGTATGGGAAACAGCAGGTATGGAAGGAGATTTGGAACTTCAAGGCCATTTATGGTGTGTTGATGCTGAGAATAGGTCTCTTGAATATAGAGAAAACATGTTCTTCTTGCATGGGATTAGTCTCTGATCCAATATTTCAGCAAATAATTTTGAAGGAAGCATTACGTGGTGATGCGTTTGTCAGAGAAAATTCTTATGCAAATTAAGGTCTCCACTATCCAGGCATGTCTTTAACTAATTTCCCTTGATCCTTTTTGCCGCCTTTGTTTTTTATAGTTGTGATAATAGAAGGTTCTGCTAATTGGTGTAAACGAGAATTAATTTTGTAACAACAAAAATAAAATAATCGGCTTGTAATTCATAGTCTTGCAAGTTTTTGCAATTTTACTAGTAACCCAATCTTCGTCCATAAAAAGCGAAAAGCTTGGAAGATAACGTTTAAACCAATGTAACGTTTAAACCAATTAAGTGCTTCTCTACGGTGAAAGAATATTGCCTGCAGACTAAAGGATAGAAGAATGCCTGGTATGTATTGAATAGAATGCTCAGCTGGTCATTGATTAGTACATGTATTTAAATGCTTGACTAATGTTTGTGGTAACTGGTGAGTGAACGAATAAAACTCACAGAAGCCGTTAATAACCTAATGGAATTGCACTAAGCTGGGTTTGGACTAACTTAACCATTATCAAACACACCAAATTCATAAAAGAAAAACAAATACAAAAGGGAAATCTGCAAAGAAAGAAAGAAAGGGAACCCAACCGCCACCGCCACCTCCCATCCCAAACCGTTCCCCACAACCACTACTACCCTTACCCTGTCCTCAAACCCTTTCTCCAGCGTTCCCCCACCAAGCCACTACAATCGCCGAATCCAAATCCCACCTACCATTCCCCAGCTATGAAGCACGGATTCTTCTAAAGAGTCCACCCGATTCACATCCAAGGAGAATCGGAATCAATTATTTAGTTTTACTTCTGATTTGGCAAGGATTCTTCAGGGATTTGTTTGGGATTCAGGACGGATTAGAAAAGAGTCCAATTTCCCTTCTTTTTTTTCAAATCTAGACTGACTTTTTTAATAAAAAAGATATTTAAATTGACTTATTTTTTTTTTTAAATAAGGAAACGTTTTTTATATATATATATATAAGACATGGCTCCACAAAAAAATTCACTTTAGTTTGAAATGCCAAAGCTTCCTATACTATATAAGACACAAGCTTCCAAACTAAACAGGTAAACACCGTCCAATCTCAGAAATGGCGCAAACTCTCCAACACGATATGTTCTTAAAGTTTCTTCTCCATCAAATATCGTCTCTATCAAATTTCTTTGCCAATTCTTCTTATTTTATTGCTTTTTGTCCATTCCTATTTTATTGTGACTATAGATAATTCTCAAACATGCAGTCTAATTAATTAATAAATGTAATTTATATTATTATTTTATACTCCTTGCACCTGTATCCCTTTTTTGAAAATTTCCAAATTCTGTCACACTCGAATCCTGCACATGCGTTGGTGCTTCATAGCTCCTCAGTCCTCTCTCTCTCTGCCAGGAGAGATTTATATGGACGGAAGTGGGGCTCTTCTTTTTTTTTTTGATAAGAAATGAAAATTTTATGCAAAGAAAGAATGTACACAAGGGAAATTCAAGAGGACAAGAAATCCTCCGTGATATCAAAAACAAGAAAAGAAAAAGGGCAGAATAAAAAAGAAAATACAAAAAGAGAGTATCCCAACTCCAAAAGACCAAAATAAATTCCCCTAATCAGCTCCTAGAGCAAGACAGAGAATTGAAACAGAATTTCGACCCAAATGTTAAAAACTGAAATTTACCATTCTTTATTTGTAAAATTAGTTAGTGGCTTATTTTTTATTTTGAATAAGGAATAATTTACAAAAATTTATGCATTACAAAAAAGGGTGATTATTTGCATGGACAGTAGTTATCTAGAGCAAAATAGGTTTTAGTGAGATTTTGTAGGTGATTCATGTGACACTTTGAAAGGATACTACTCATACCGTAACAATTGGGAATGCCAATAGCCGTATCCTTGCGAAAAGTATCTCAAATTGTAAAAATTACACCAATACTTTTAATTATTTAGTTTTCCATATACACTATTGTTCAATTTTCAAAATTATACGAGTAACTATGGTAGCTTAGCGGGAGACCATGCTCACCAAAAACTGGAATAATCAAGTTAAACACTCACTAAATCCCTCCTCGTAGAAGAAATTGCATCGTTTGTACCAAAAAGAACATATTTTGGTCTTTCCACTTGTTAAACATTACAAAATTGTGGTAGACACAATGTCAAAGACACAATAAACAGCGAATTCATTACGCATATCTAATGTGTATTTGTATGACGTATGTAATCATAGTGAAAAGCTTCCATCCCCCTCAAATAGAACCATTTTTTTTTCGAAGGTGAATATCTTGTATTAGAAAAAGTGCCCCCACCCACGATCAATTCTTGGCTCCGTCTATATATTTATTTAGAATTTTACGGTGCCCGGTGGAATTACATAATATATCTGTATGCGAAGATGTACATATCAATATAGATCTAGCTTTATATGTATATAAATATATAGGGTAAAAAAACATTAAACCCCCTCTAACTATTACTTTTTGGCACTAAACACCCCCCCCCCCCCCCCCATCTTCTAGAAGTAATACTAAACTCCCATAAACTATTAGATGTTATCACTTAACCTCCCCAAATTATATAAATGTCCTTGTACAAAGGTGAACACTAAAACCCCTCAAACTATCACCCCCCCCCCCCCCCCCCCCCCCAAAAAAAAAAAAAAAAAAAAAAAACCTTCTAAAAGTAGCACTAAACCCAACTTTGTACAAGGACATTTATGTAATTTTGGAAGTTAAGTGATAACATCTAATAATTTAGAGGGGAACTTTGTACAAGGGCATTTAAATAATTTTGGAAGTTAAGTGATAACATCTAATAGTTTAGGGACGTTTAGTGTCACTTTTAAAAGATGGGGAGTTTAATGCCAAAAAGGGATAGTTTGAAGGGGTTTAATGTTTTTTACACATATATATATCTATATATATATACATATATACTAGATAAATACCAACTATTATTCTACCTTTTTATTTTCTTAGGCTTCTAATGTGGTGGAAATGTATGAATAGAATAAATCTTAACTAAACAATGTTTATGCACTCGATAGAGAGAAAGACATGCAATTTTTATTCAATATTTGCCGGCCTTCCAACAATTATAAAAGTCCCTTTTGTAGGGAAGGCATGTCGCCGGAATTGTGGATTCTGCACTATTGAAGCCTAGAATCATGCCGGAATTGAAGAAAGTCGATTATGACTTTCCTAGCTCATTACTGTATTTAAAATACTGATATAAATAGTAAGAACTTATATTCGGAAGTATAAACGATGAAATTTGGCCAAATAGTCTTCTGCCACCTGTTAGATCAGATTCACTATCCCTTATCTAAGGCCCTCTGCAAAAGTAACAATAAAAGCATCTATCATATTCTTGGGCAAGGACAACCCAATTTCCAAACCACCTTCTGACTCTTTGCACCCATTAAGCAACACTATCATTAAGTTCATAATGTTGTAAGCATATTCAAACTTTTTGGGCATTTCCCGTCCAAAATCTTATCATGAAGATTACACTTAGGCGACAAGCAATTTCTAGTATTCTCTGCCCTTTTTTCGCTTCGCTGTTTGGAATATTACTAATGGTCTCTCCAATCAATTCCACCCCATCTAAAAACCCATATGCACCAACTAATCACGCAGTCTCTGTTTTTGTGACAGATGATGGCACACAGCAATTGCCAAAGTAATTATCATGTATGGGCATTGTTGTCAGAAGCTAAAGGCACACCGAGGCACCAAGGTCTCTGTGGAGCCTAGGCACAAGTCGCGCCTTTTTGAAGCGAGGTGCACCACATACAAAAAGTTGAAATATACAACTCTAGTTATAATTTACACCAACTACTCTAATATCGTCATTTAGAGCAAATAATTATGTGATGAAATTGTTGATAGCCAACTTATACACTATTAGAAATAACAGAGAAAAAAAATTTGTATTTTCTTCAAAATCAAACAAGAAGAGTAGAAGAGACCTAGAAAAAGCAATCAAACAATATTATTAGGTTCACAGAACAAAAGGCAGTAATAACTAATAATATAAACTAACAACTGCGAAAAATAAATCAGAAAGAGTAGGATGTAGAAGGAGATGAAACAAGAAAGAAGAAAGGAGGATGAGAGGAATAACTTGTGAGAAGGACAGCAATCACGTGGCGCCGTTGCCTCGTTTTGATCGACTACCTCCTTTTAGTGTTTCAGTGGGTTTAAGACATACAACTTAAAATATGGACATATTAACTAAAAAAAATGCAAATCAGCACCTTATTTCAAAAAATCCCTCACCTTGAGTGCCCCGCACCTGGAGCCTAGGTGCATAAGGTGCAGGATGCGCTTTGGAGGAAGCGACTCCCCTTGCCTGTGCCTGGATGAGCCTTAGCCTAGGGAAGTAGGGATGCTTTTGACAATTATGGGTATGGGTGGATATAAGCGAGGCCAAGAGTTCAATGAACAGACAAAGTGCTCCAACTCGCCCTCGCGAGTGTCCTTCCCTCATGTAGCACGTACTTTTGCTAGACAAATATCATACTTTTTTTTTGTTTGTGGTACAAGAATATTCGTACTTCACTGAGCACATTATTAATCCACGAAATTTTGTAACGAAGATGAACTGATTTTATCTTACAAGAGTGTAAATAGTGACGTGTCACTGTATATTAGCAAGAATTTTATAACTATTTACTGGCTAATATATTGGCAACACTAGTAATTGATCCAATGAACAGAATAATGACATACTGAGCGTATATATGTCACCAAAAGGTCTCAACTGGGTTAGTAATTGTCACTCTAAGTTGGTGTGGCGAGATCGAACAACCTCAGGGCTCTGACCCAAGACCTCGCCCAATCTGAAAACCACCATCTCAAACAGCACAAACATCGCCCCTTCATACAAACTCCCCATCGGCAGAATCAACGGCTCGGATCCCTCCTCCTCCTCTCCATCATCCGCCATAGTCCGCGCTGGAATCTCAACAATCACAGTGGCATATTTTCCCGCTGATCCTAAACCAGGTTGAGCAGTCAACAGCATCACACGAGCGCCGTTCGATTTTGCCACCCCACAGATGGCATCGACGGTGGAGAATCCCCCGGGCCCCGCTGAGGCGATGAGGAGATCCACAGCGGAGATGGGCGGAGTGGTCATGTCGAAGACGCAGTGGCTGGTGAGGCCAAGGTGGGCCAGCCTCATGCAAAGAGCCTTAAGCATAAGGCCCTCGCGGCCCACCCCGTAGACGAATACTCTGCCACCGCGTGAGGCCGCTGAGGTGATTTCGTCTACCATGAGGTCTAGAGATGTTGGATTGGTGGTGGGTTTGGTGAAGACGGAGGTTATTTGGGTGCATATTTGAGAGGCGAGAGATGACATTAGAGTGTTGGGTTTTGCCATTGAATGATATGAAAGCTTATCTTCATGAGTGTGTCCCGTTTCCTAAGCAATTGGTATTTATAGTCAGGAGTCTCACAAGTTACATCATTTTTAGACATAATTAATTCATTGGAAATAATTAAAAAAAAAAAATAAGTTGTTATATTTATATTATTTTTTTAGTATTAATTAAGTTAAAATTAATGTTTTCACCTTTAATATTTTTTTAAAAAGGGTGTATTAAATATTTACAAGTTTTACACGTGAAATAAACAAAATAAACACTTTTTGAGATACATTTGTGAGATGCAATGATGCATGGGTTAAAAATAACTAAAAACTAACGATATTATACTTGAGATGTTTGTGCAATATTATATAGTAAGAATATTTTTTTTGTCATATCATACGTTATGAATTTTGGTAAAAAATTTAAAAACTTCGATTTTAAAATCTCAACCAAACACCACCTATATGCTTAGTTACATGAATACTCTTTAATAAAGTAGAACTTAATTGCCAAAGGGGAAAAAAAATCTGTCCATGAATACTTACTTTGACAATAAAATAAAGCAGAATGTCCAAAACCATAAAAATTTAGCTTGAATATCTTATCTTTTGCTGAATATTTTGTTTACAAAGAGATTTCACATCCTTTGATTTTACTAGTTTTTCTTATTGAACATAAAGTGATATCAATTTCTTTAAACCATTTCCATTTGCTTGCATCAGATAAACGGATACAATTTTTTTTATTTCATCATGAAAGTAGAAGAAGCAATGTCGATGACATATATTAGTGTCAAGACAAATTCTTGTCAAAATCCAACTTTTATTAATCGATGCGCGAAATTGTTTAACTAGAGGAACCATCTGTGGCACACTATATAAAGAAAACTAATCATTGCAGGAAATACGTGGTAACCTAATATTTACTATTATTGTTTTGACATGAAACAAGTTTTTGTCTTACGGAGCAGTTGGGATTAGAAGGCAAGATATAATTATATATTCCTATCCCATAATTATCGTAACTCCACATATGATAAAACACTAGATCAATTATCTGAACTTATCCACAAAACACTAGATGAAGATTAAATAATCCCACTTTCGTCCAATGTTTTGTGTGATAAGTCATCAATCCCATATTTTTATCCGGCCATACTAAACGAAACCCAAGGAAACTCTTTTAAAATTAAGGTATGGTTACTCTAAAAAAAAGTGTGTCAACTAAAACTCAATGCATCTCCACCACTTAGGGGGAATGGTCTAAATGAGACACGATATAGAATAAAAAATATATTTAATAATCACCTTCAAGTAGACCACTTAACACTAGTTGACGATCAGAGACAACAAAAATCAAATACATATACGCATTTTACACACGATACAAAATCAATAATGACAGTTAATACACATACTCATTTGGACAAGGAATCGTGCAAAAATTTTCAGACACAAACAGGACCGTGCCAATCTCGTTCCAATATCGTTTTAACATGTTATGTGCAAAGGAATCCAAACTGTTTTAAAGGGCTAGAAAACTGACGCAAATTATCATTCTTTGGGTCAAAGATTACCTTAGTTTGGTCGTCGCGAGATTGACTTAAAGGACACACTAACATGGAAAAATGACCCAAACCCAGTGCACACAACGATCCCGTCACACGCATATATATACACAGCCCGACTAAAGCGGACGTACCTTTCGCAGACCAGTCCTTTAACAAGCCCATCATCACTAGTCAATTGGGATTGCGCTTAGCAAAGAAACCGCTTTGCTAAAGCACCGTCGTTTTGCAGACCGATCAGCTTTAGAAATTCTTGTACATATAATTATTGACCAAAATTTTGGATAGTATTATTTGCCTAGCATTACTCTTTATATATATATATAAACTACTACAGGCCTCAAACACGAGGCAAAACTAACATGTACAAGACTCTAACATGACAGGGACGAACTGAGCAACTTCTCAACAAAACCAAATAATCCATACATGAAAACGACGGATTGCCATATTAACTCGAGGCAATTGTTCTTTTATACCAACTCGAACCCAGAGCCATAACCCAACTCAAATTCCAGCTCATACAAAAGTCATATATTTTTGCGCACAGAACACATACCTAAGATGGGTCCAGATTTGATACTGACCATCCGCATGGGGACCGGCCCTTTAACGACGAATTTTTGTCACCAAAACATTGGGAGATGTTTTTTGCATTGAAAATTTGTCGCTAAAGAGTGGGTATATGGACGGTACATACCATATCCTTCCCACACTTAAAAGACTAATTGAGTTATTTTAACAAGTTTCTTCCGGTCCAACCTATTCAAAAGAAACAAAACAAAACCATACTAACCAACTTGAGCCAAATTAGTTCCATTGCAATTCCAAATCGTTTATTAAACAACATATATGACTCGAGCTCATTCATTAAACTAAACATAATTATCAGTTGAAATCCCATAGGACGATTTAAATATCCCAAAGCACCATCTGTATTTTAAATATCTTACAAGCAGCCGCAGTTGGAGCAAAGCATAAACGCTTAATGGTCCACGGGCACGAAAAACTAAACTTTTCTAGTTTCTAAATGATAAAAAGTTAAATAAAACTTACCACAAACTCCACTAAGCGACTGAAGGCCCGGGGCCACTTCTTCCTTCAACATGTTGGTTCAGCCCACCATCACCCGGATTCTGTAACGTCACATTTTGGGTGCACGGTAACCCCGGTGCTACCATAGGCTTCTCTGGCTCCTCGAAATGCTTCGACAAAACCTCTGTTTGACAGAAGGTGTCAACATCTGTTTTTGAAGAACCAATATTCTGCTGGAAGTAATCTTGAATGCTAAGTTCACCCTCCCCGTCCGATGGAAATGTACCGGTTAATGTTTTAACAGCGAAATCAATACAAGGGTCAGTCCACAAATCCCCGAAAGACAGGTCCAGTGGCGATTTGGGATTCTCATTTGTCTTGTTTACATCCACGTTTTCCTCTCTCATTGAAACCGTGTCCGTGTTTCCATCCCCTATCGGAATTGCACCAGTGAGAGTTTTTACAGCAAATTCGATGCAAGGGTCGGTCCACAAATCGGTCAAAGACAAGTTCAGGGGCGACTCGGGCTTTGCAGCATCTTTATTATCGGGTTCAACTAATACAGTATGGTTTTCAGGTTTACCTACAATTTGATTCTCATCAAGCATATTCTCAGTTTCCGCATTTGAAGGAAGCTTTTCAGAGGTTATGAGTTCACCAGAGTTTTCACCATAGGTAAGCTTTTCAGAGGTAACAAGCACGCCGGAATTCTCACCGGACGTAAGCTTTTTAGTGGTTATGGGCTCACCAGAGTTCTCACCGGGTGTAAGCTTTTCAGAGGTAATAATGTCGCTGGAGTTCTCACCGGGACCGGTTTCTGGTTCAGCTGAGTGTCTACCTCCACGACGAGTTCGGCTATTGCCTTTGATCTCAGATACAAGGTCGAGTTTGACACCGGCAAGTCGTTTTGATGCCCGACGAGGCAATTCAGGCTCTCTTTTGCCACTGGATCTTTTAGTCCTGTGCCTTTTCAAGGGTTGGTTTTCTGCTGCAGCACTGATTTTCACAGGATCATAAACAACCATACACGAGGTGGTTTTACTGTTGCCCTCTGTTTGCTCCACACCCTCGGCTTCTGTCTGGTTAACCCCACTAATTGCCTGACCATCCTTAGCTGTGACATGAAGTATGCACAAATAAGCAAAGTTGGGATGGCAAAAATATCTATCTACTTTACCAATATCAACTTCAAATTATGGATCTCTACCAGGACTAAGAGGTATGGTCTTATTAAAAATAAGTATGGTCCTCCAATTATTGAAAATATACGCATTTTCTGTAACATATGAACAGATAAGGAAATGGACAAGTGACATGGTTCTGCATAATTTTTCTTTTCAGGAAAAGGAGAAGTCGGGGACACAACAATGGTTTCATATATTGTTAAATATTCATGAAAATTAAAATAATTCATTATTACTCTAATTTCCAAATCAAAAATTGATAACCTATTAATCAAAAAAAGCTGCATTTTGAGCCTTTCTATTTTTGAAAAACTATGTTGCAGCTCCCAAAACGTATCAGAGTGTGTCAGAGAGTGTCATATGCTCCGTCTGTCTCAAATTAACAATCCCACTTGAGTTTTGTATTTTTCAAGAAAAAAACTAATTTAAAACTAATCAACGTTCAAGAATACAACTTATTTACTAAGGTGACATTTGGCACATTTATTATGCCCGAAAAAGGAATGGGTCTCCTAATTTGAGACGCATGGAAAAGGAAAGTAGACTCTTAATTTAAGACTTGATGTATTTTTCTTCTAATTATGTATTCACAAAGAAACCAAAAGAAAGAAAGAAAGAAAGAAAGAAAGAAAGAGAGAGAAGGGGAAAAAAACAGAAAATGAGCACGAAATGAACGGAGGAAAATTGACAAATGAAAGGATTTTACTTGATTTCATGTCTAGATTGAGAGCTTACACTGATCAATAGCCTGTTCAGAGAGGGATGTGCAACCCTCTGTACCATTCGATTCACTAATTTGTTCCTTCTGTTCCTTCTGTTCCTCCTTTACTCCCTCGACCAACTCTGAGGTCTGATTCTCATCAATCATTCCCTCTGTTCCACCATCAGCCAATTTCTGTTCAGACTAACAAAGAAGCAAACAGAAATCAGAAAAAAAATGCTTCACTCTTCATGAATCATTTTATAACCTGAACAAAGGTTCCTTACAGTACTCAATAAAAGGATTGCAAACACAATAAAAAGAGAAGTTCAGTTGAAAATGTATGCAATAAATACAGCAAGGCCCTGCTTGGATGTCCTTCAGTTTGCAAATTGGGCATCCATGAATATCGTATTACTAGAGATTGGTTGCAAGAATGAACATATATACAAATTTAAGTCAACTCTAGGGAAATTAACTAAGATAGTGTATAGACATACTTGAAAGTACACAATCTGCAATGAAGATATTTATTTTTCGAGGTATACACCATAAAAGTTTATATTAAGATGGAGAATAAGCAAAACTGATTTAAAAACAAAGAAGAAGGAAGAGCAAATTTTAATGAGATCACTAACAGATGATTTGTCATCTCCCGAATCTGGACTAACATGAGGTTTGTCCTTAGGCTTGAAGGCAAGCTTTCCCACCTCTCCAGTTTTAAGATAGCGATCAACGTCCTTGAACGAGCGGAACACATATCCAGTTACAGGATCAGTAAAGTACTGCAAAAAAAATAAATTATACATCAATTAGAAAAATGAAACTAAGAAAGAGGCGCAAAGAAATAATTAGTATACAACAAATTAGACAATACTTAATACTACTATATTAGTTGTTCCATATTTTTCATTTCAGGCAGGAGGGAGGTTAGGCCCCTTTACCAAGAATTATTTATCCACCCCTGCATCTGAGGTATCAATATAGAACCAAATTACAAACAATGATATTCATAAATGCTAACAATCAAGTACGTTACGAAATTAAAAGTTATTTTTGTATTATAGATGTTTCCCAAATAAACATAATTTCTACATATAACAATATCAGGTTCAATAAAGCAAAGACTTAAATGAGAGAAGAATCCCTAATGTGGAAAAGATGATGTCACAAGGGTAGCAGCAAACCCCCAAAGTAAGTGTCCCATTATTGCCAAGAACTTTATGAAAAATCAAAGTCCAAAGTCGAAACCCGACAAAAATATAAAATTTGCATGTGGTATGGTGCGTCCGTGAAACCATGACACGTAGATGGCCACAAAAACATTGATATTAATGGTGACCCACAAGGAATGTAGAAGATGGACACGTAGAGGACATGCGAGTAATAAAAATATATTCTTTTTACGAAGATATGTATAAATAACATACACTCGTTATAACAAGTAAATATTGTTTCATATATCTGAAAATTGAGACGTGTAACATACAATCGTAGTAATAAAATTACCTATATTGGGTAGAGTCGTTGATAGATGATATAATCTTTTAAATTTGAGTGATCTTGGTTGAGGGTGAGGGACCGCAGGGATTTTGACGATGAATTGATGTTTTTTAACTTATCAAGGCTTAAACCACTAAGAGTCAAGATATCTTGCATGGATTTATACTGAATGGTCCTCTAATTTCTTTTTAGACACGCTGCTGTTTTATATACTTATATGTGTATATGAATGTATACATATTAGGATATACATTGCGATACAAGGCATGGTGTTTTAAAAAAACAATGAGGATCTGATTCACATTTTGACAAAACTTAGGAGGCATGTTGAGACTACAAATCCTGCATCAGGAAATGAGATCCTTCCAAAGCAATATATATGAATAAGGGGCTACTCTAACCATTGCCAATTAAACAAATTTTACATCCAATAAGTATTGTGTCAAGGTGTGTAACAACATGGTCCTCACCAAAAATGCCTAGCCCAAGTTGAAATAAGCCAAGGAGGCAAGGACCACTCCATGACACTACTAATGTGGGATGTAGGTCATTACAAACTTCACCTAAGGCCTTGGGGGCCTCGCTGTTTGCCTCACAATGACGCAATTACCAACGCTGTTATCAGGTCGGGGTCATACCAACTATTCCGACTCATTGCCAAACTCACGCATACAATACACAATGACGCAATTACAAATTTACCACACATCCACATGTACATGGGCCTAGGTCATCTATAATACATATGTGACACCACCGCTTCTCACCCAGAATAGTTACCCAAGTTATTATTTATGTTCATTGAACCAACATGTAAGCCAAGGACCACAGCATTACACTACCGATGTGGGTCGTTACAAGCTTCACAAGATATTTTTGGATAATTTGGCAACTTCAAGACACGTGCCAAGAAAGTATTTTTGGTATTGATTAGTCAATGAACTGGATAGTTTCCCACAAATTAAAAGATAGCTTTAGGTAGTTTGTCTTGTTGAACAGCTTCCGATAGGAGGGCATGAAACCCAACTTAGCTTGTTTAGCCTCAATTTCAAGTAACAACGACCAATGATCCCACATAGACCTACCCACAACTTCATTCAACTAGAAATTCAACATTCCCAAAATAATGGGGATTAAATCGATATTTATTTGTTTTCGAACGGGAAAAGTGGGGCTTCAAGTACAGATATATCTCTTAGATTGCCACCACAACAACAAAGGCATCGCCACTTTATCCATGAGCAGTCGAACCTGAGTCCTACTTGTAACTGGACAAGGATTACGCCATCCGTCTACAAGGCCACTGGAATATTTGTAACTAAAGGAAACCTCTCCCATGCATAAACCCTCTTCTCTAACAGCGTTCTAAAAGGAAGTTCATGGACTGCCTAGGTGGTGACTCTAAGAGTGTTGTTTCACTCTTTTTTTAGTGTGAATTTGTATTATGGGAAATGTTTGACTTCGATATCGAGAATCAAAAGCAAGATTTTGATGAAAATGGGGAATGTGGAAGTGAAAATTCTCGAATTTTTGTCTTTGCGGAAAAATCCAAGAATGTATTGATCAAATTGACAAGGATTAGAATCTTCCTATACTAGAAATAAAGGCACACATTTAAGAGAAGCAAATTTTTGTCGTTACTTCTTCTAATGGAATGAGTCATTTATTTATTCTATAGGGCCCCAAGACAAGAATCTTAGTTTGGATTTGAGTTTGGCTTGGGAAACCCTAATTCTAACATCACAGTAATAGATAATTAAATACCCTATCAGCTAATTTGACTATAATCCTTGAATTCCTAAAATATTCGGTTTCCTAAATTACATTAAGGACTATCCACGACTTAATTAAAAATAATAATACATCAAATTAAACCGAATGATATATATATATATATATGTATTCAAACTTGGCTTCTTAACATCCAGCATCATTCTCCCCCACGTTGAGAAAAACTCATACTTGCGCTTTCAACTGACAGAGAAGGGCAAATGACAACTTCAAACTTCTTTTAACGTCTTCAAGAATGTTTTCTTCTTGTAAAAAACATACTTTGAAATGAAGAAGTAAAGGGATGTTTGCTCTATCCTTGTAATTCATCAGGTATGGATCATCATTTAGAATGCCACAAACCACCATGGTTGAATAGAAATTGAAGCTAGACCGGATCATATCAAACTGCTTCAATAACCTGCAAATCAAGGCAACTTTTGGATTGCTCATATAAAAGACCATGTCACATTATTCTCGTGGTATCCCATACCTTTAGCTTGACTTTGATCTTTAATTTCTTCTTCAGTTTCTAAACACGCTGCAATATCACTCTCTATCCCTGTGCCCACATATCCGTGTTGCAACAAACCAGTTTTTGCATATCAGCAACATCATCTTGCATTGATGTATATGCTTTTTACATGGAATTCATTAGAACAAGGTGATTCCTTGCTTTTTCATTAGACGCCAGTTTAGGAGGAAAAAATAAAGACAACAGAAGGAAAAAGCATCTCTAGTTTTGAGTCTGCGAAAGCTTTTGGAGGTGAAGATGGACAAAAATGGTTGTCACTGTGGGACTTTAGCAATTGATGGTGAAAAGAAGTGAGATAAGAACTGGGTGGTTACAAGAATGAGGAATTAGAATCCGTTTATCTGACGATAATGCATAAAAAATAAACCTAATAATGTTATAAAATTCAATTTGGATTTTTGTAGCATCCCATTGTATATTAGAAGTGTTGTTGTCGTAATCTAAGACTTAATCCTGTTCGGCTCCTGTTGGAGTTTATAACGTACACCAAAATCATGAAAGGGTGATATAACACTTTGTGAGTCAAAGGTTAGTGACTCTTCTTTTCTTTTCATTCCAATTTAATTGTTTCTTTGGGTTAGTTTCACTTGCATGGAATCACTAGTCAAAGCACCAAAAGTCCACCCTTGCAAGGTTTAGTGAGAAATTAAAGATAACTATTTCATTTTCTGAAACAACTAATTATTGAAATGTCTTTAGAAATTCAACAACAAATGGATAAAAAAATAAATAAATAAAAATAACAATGGACACCACAAATTACCTTAATTTCATGGCATGCAGAAGAAAATAATCACAATTTTCATCAAAATTTTAAGCAAAACAATGTGATACCACAATCTGCTCTCATGGAGTTAGGTTTTAAATTCCACAACAAGTCAATCAATTCTAGAAAAATCATCGGTGGGGAAATAAGTGTTTAAACAAGCCTCATAAATTGATTAAAAAATTGCCTTAATTTCAAGACATGCAGATGAAACTAAACACAATTTCCACCAAATTTAAGCAAAACACTGCAATACCTCACAACCAGGCCTCATGGAATTAGGTTTCAACAATGTCAATCAATTCAATTCAACCAAAATCATCAGAGGGCAAAACAACAGCTTAAACAAAAATTGGTTCTTGATAAAAATAAAAAAATAAATGAGAGGCGAGATAAGATTATTTTACCCTGTCCTTGATGCCAGTTTTCCTCCTCCTGACTTCTATCGTCCATCCCGGCGGGAGAGATACCGGCGACGAAATCTTCTCCGACATAATATTACCACTAGTACCGGAACGTGAAAAAAGTTTAGCTTAGAATTAAATACCCCCTTTATTACTCTCCCAAAACCGCCTCCTAATCGGAGCATCTATCTCTCACTAGAACAGAATAGCAATTTCTCTCTCTAAAAAGTGCATTTGTATATATATATATATATTAGAGTGAAAAATGGTGTGTAGAAATGGACAAAGGGAGGAGGAGGAGAAGTGGAACCACGTGTTGAAGGGCATGAAATGCTTAGGTTGCAATTGAAGAGAGGATAAACGTGTCCAAGAAGAAGAGCGAGCGAGACTGCTAGTATTACTCTAATGTCATCAATTTTTTGCTCTTTACCCTTTTTCTTTTCTTTTGTTTTTTTCAGTTGAGTTCAATCTCATCTGTCCTTTCGTTGACTCAACAGAACCAGAATGACCTAGTAGACTCGTTTCACTTTCAACTCCTGTTTATTCTAAAAGTTTTCTTAACTAATTCTTTAAGGATAATGAAACATTAAAAAATATTTAAAAAGTTGATTTGTTTGAAAAGTTAAATGATAAATTCAGAGATGTGATAATAAATATTTAATTTTTTATCACAATTAAAAAAGAATGTAAAACATGCAACACATGAGATGATTTTTATGTGCGCGTATCAAAATTACCAATAATGCGATAGGCGAAATACAAACATCACATAATTTAGTGTCATAAACTCTATGTATGTGATGGCTTTTCTTTTAAATATGGTAACGAACTTTTGCGCTTTTAACACCATCCAACTTTTTTTGGCAATCAATCATAGTAATGAACTTTTTAATTGCCATTAGTTAGGTCAATATGTTACTTTCCGTTAAAAATCTAACAGAAAACTATAATTATTTTTAGAAATTACCCCTAAGTTTTAATGGATTTACACAAAACACTCCTAACTTTTTAATTTTATATTATATATATTTACATGGACCATTCTTTTACCAAAACCCTTTAATTTATTCACCTTTAGATTAAATTTTCCTACACGCAAGTCTCTTTTCTTTAATTCAAAATATTTCTATGGTTTTTGGTTTTTTGTTTTTGGGTTAAATTTCGAAAGAGCAAAAAACATAAATAATTTTTTTAAAATAATTAAATTAATCAACATTCAAAGGAATATTAAAATTTAATAAAAGACAAACATCATGCAATCAATATAAAACTTCAATTTCAATTTTCTATTACTATTAAAATTCATTGACGCGTGAATCAAACGATGAGTGACTAGTTCTTGAATTGAATCCCGAGCGCCAAAAATAATTATTTTCAAATGACAACCTTTTTTCTTCCTTGAGGGACAAAAAATAATCCCTCCTAAGAAAAATTTATAGAAAAAAGAATGAATTTAATGGAATGATATTTAAGATGCCCTCAAAGTAAATTTTTCAGTGACAAAGTTGTGCAAACTTACTTCAACTTTGATATACTAAAAAAAAAAATAGCAAACAGTTCTGCCGTGTGTTTGTAACCTTTTTTTTTTTGGTTCAAGCATGTTTGATTTTTCTATTTTTTGTTCGAAATAGGAAAATTTAATCTAAAGGGGAATAAATTGAAAAGTTTTGGTAAAAGGGTAGTCCCTGCATATATATAGAATATAAAATTAAAAAGTTAGGAGTAGTTTGTGTAAATATATTAAAAGTTAAAGCTATTTTCTATAAATAAAGTTAGTTTTCCATTTGGTTTTTTAATGGAAGGTAACGGATGGACTTAATCAACAGCAATTAAAAAGTTCATTATCACGATTGACACCAAAAAAAATTTAAATGCTGAAAGTACTAAAATGATAAAAGTTTGATACAATTTTTTACAATTTAACTTATATTTAATCGAGCAAAAATAAGACGTGTTATTTAAGTTTAAAGTCACATATTTAAACAATCTTCTTGCAATAGTTTTTGAAACCTGAATAGTAATTTTGTCTTTCTACAAGCCCACCGAAAGTTGACTTCACACTTTAAATATATAGTGTAGATTAGAATTTATGGAACACTAGCAATATTATACCTATATTATGTGAATTTTTAAAACACTTTTAAGAATGTGTAATATTGTTTGGTGAAGTAGATAAAGGGATGTTTTATGTGTATCTAATGTCGTGTTCAAATCAATAATCAAATTACATTTGTTTTTTTGAAATATAAAGAATATTTTAGGATTTTAAAATACACACCCAAACATTTTGTTCGTTTAATATAATAGATATATGTTCAAAAGTTGGTTAACACACATTCCAAGAATATTATGATAGATAGACAATACATTAATCAGTTAATTGAATTTATTACGATCAAATTCTACGCAAAATATATTATTTACCTTCCTTTGTTTAATATTTTATTTTATAAATATCATGCCTTTTGTGTTTTGACTACAATGCATTAATTGTATTTAAAAAAAATATAGGAGCAACTAATTAATAAAAGGTATTTAATATATTTTTTTTCCTAATATTATACCTTTTGTGTAATTTGATTACATCAATGCAATTTTTTTAATTACAAGAATAGGATTTTCGCAATTAATAAAGGTGTTTACTATAAAATGGGAGAAGTAGATGTTTCTTTTGCTCAAATCTTGCCATGTGTCATTTGTTCTTTTAGTATTTAATTGTATATTTATATTACTTTATTTTTAGTGTTCTCCATTATGTCATTTATTTTTTAATTTTCTCTTTTTTTTTCCTCAATCCTTTAATTAGAAAATAAGACTTCATTGCGTGATTAATTAATTATATATGATTTGTGATCATTTTATATTTTAATGATATAAACGGATAAATATAGCATGCTTGAGATTAGTACTTAAAATTAATTTACATCTTCAATAATTATAATTTGTATTTCTTTTACCTTACAATAAATTTCATTATTCGTCAATAATATATTAAATATCGTCCGTGCATCGCACGGGTAACACACTAGTTTTATAAATATTACGGCTTTCTTGTAATTTTGACCACATGAATGCAGTAGTTATTTTTTTTAAAAAAAAAGATATAGAATTTTAGCTACTGATAAAAGGCATTTAATATTTTGTTTTATTGATATTATGCCTTTTGTGTAATTTGATTACATCAATGCATTAATTTTTTTCTTGAATTACAACAATAGGATTTTGGCAACTAGTAAAAGGTATTTAATATTGTATGTCATGAATCTTATGCCTTTTGTGCAAGTTTGACTACATCATTGCTTTAACTTATTAGAATTTTTTTTAAAAAAATAAATAAATAACAATAGAATTTTGGCAACTAATAAAAGGTGGTGTAGTAAATTAGTTTGTGTAGTGATTTTTTTATTTTTATTTTTTGTAATTAAAAAGATGGGGTCCAAACAGTATATATGGTTGTGACCCATGCCAAATACACTTCTAATGTAAAAAAGTATTTTAAATCTCAACTACAAAATTATTTATTCTCTTGTTTATTTTTAAGATTCAAAAATCATGACTTATTATTATTATTATTATTATTATTATTATTATTATTATTATTATATATAAATATATTATATATTTACTCAACACAAAACATATTTTTATAACTCCCCCCACCCATCGTTGTCACTAATATCCTTTGTACGTAGATTGTTCATTATTATCTAATTTGACATTTGTAGAAAGATTGATAGGTCAATTTAGTATCATATATTTAGACAAGTGACGGATGTCGAAGCTAAGAATCCGTCTAAAGGGAGCAAAATTTAAAACACAAAAAAACATATTTAAAGACAAACTTTTTTAGTATTAATAGTAATACTTCATACAAAATTCAAATATTGAATGTGAACATTACTAGAAATTATAATAACATTTTATGGTATTTCATATTTTGATAATATTGTGACACTTTTTTTTTGTCAATATTATTGAAAATTTCTTATTTAATGTATTTCACTAAATAATCATTAACAAATTCATCTCCCAATTAGTTGCATAGTGCATCATGAAATATAAATTCATGCACATAGTTCTTTGTATATATATTTTAAAAATATCATATATATAATAAAAAAAAATTTGAAAATCAATAAGGAACAATTGCCACCTGCCACCACCCCCGAAAGAGCCGATATTAAAGGATTAGATAACCTACAACCTCGAACAAGAAGTACGCCATATGATAACATGGCTGTTAGCCTCCTTCAACCTTTTTTCTTTTTTCTTTTTTTTTTTAAACCCTCCACCCACTCTATGAGTTGAACACTCGAACCTTTAACCTCAAGACAAAGGTGGAGGTTGTCTACCACTGAGACAACCCCTCTTCGTCCTTCAACTTTATTTGTTCAATGCTCCCTATCTATAATATATATATATATATATATATTTAAGGAGTAACATTGCTTTTAAGTATTTGTTCAATGCTCCCCAGCAGATTACTAGAATTCAACCCTCGCCTACCCGTGTTTTATCTATCAAAACACAAAAAGGAAAGAAGGGGGGGTTCAATTTCTATAAATTAAGGTACATGGTGTGTATATATTACATACTTAGATTACTCGTGCAGCTCATATGCATTTAATTTAAATTTTGAATAAAATAACTAACAAAAATGACGACCAATTTAAAGGTTAATAAACTCTCTCAAAGTTAAATGAATATTGCAAGAGTAATATTAAAATTTTAAAAATATGAGCTTCATTTTATGGTTAAATTGAATGCCCACTTTATATAATATATTAAACATGTACCTTTTAAACAATGTTCATCAATTTAGTTTTATAAATATGTATAAATAAATGACTAAAGTCATAAATATTTTGTACGTACATAGAATTTGGATAGTATCGTAGACATGAATAACAATCATAGTAACATTAACCTAGTCCAATATTAATACAACCAGAATAAGCACTGAAGCAATATTGATTATGGCAAGAGTTCCCTAAATTAGGGGCAAAAACATAAACATCCCAATTTTTATTCATAAAACACAAGCAGCCAATTATATACACAAGTCTATCTTCCATTTTCATCTCCAACTCCAAATTGCATTGATAGAAACACCAAAACAACACTCACTCTTTTAAAGCATCACTGCTTTCGGCTGTAGTTTCCTTTGTTTCAGTGGCAGTTCCAATCTCCGATGGCCCATCCTTGGCTGGCTTCGCAGCATCGCAGTCAGTAGCTTTAGAGGGTTCGGGCTCGGTTATGCTTACTGTAGTCTTGATAGTTCCAACTTTCACATATTTGCTCATGAACTTGTATTCCCAGTCTTGTAAGGCCTCGAGCTCGAATACACCGAGACCAGTTAGATCCCCGTTTAGGTCCTTGTCTTCAAATGACATCTTTGCAAGGGCTCGGCTAGCATCCTTGCCCGCAAAAAGAGCATAGGGCCCACCAGGTCCATAAAACATCCTACAAAGAAAATAATGTTTCAAAGAAATGTTATATGGAACGTGGGTCTATAATGCAACTTATTTCTACCGTTAGATTTGGTACACCAATAATGTCCCAGAAAGGAAAGTGGGCCACCAGATCCAAAAAAATATCCTACAAGAAGATGACGTTTCTAACAATTTTATCCGGAAGTGGATCAAGAATGAAACTTATTTTCTACCGTCATATTTGATTCATTGATAATGTCCAGAAATGGGATTCTTGATTTGACATCCCGTAAAGATTGAGAGTACTTGGTTTAGTAATACAAGAACTTTCAAGCATATATATATACTCCATTTAATGAGGATGGATTAATAAGAACCTATATAGGGTATAATCTATGTAGTAAATTACTAAAAAAATGTTACATGGGACATGGGCCAATAATATAACTTATTTTCACCTGTCCGATTTGGTACACTGACAATATCCCAAAAAAGAAATGGGACTCTTGGCGTGAGACATTCTATAAAGGAAAGTGATACTCTTAATTTGAAACGGAGGGACTACCGAGGGAGTGCTTGCTTTAGTAGTGTAAGTGCTTTCAAGCATATACATACAATCCATTCAACAGGGATGATTTACTAAGAACCTACATAGGGGAACTCTGGCAAAATCTCCTTTCTGGTACCTAATTGTTGTATGTTGAAACTCAAAAGTTGAATTATCACAAAAGAGATATTTGTATCATGCATTACATAAACCGTAGTGCAAGAAAGGATTGGTTAAAACATACCTATTATAAAATTAAGTATTTAATAACGCAAATAACTTAAAGCACAAAACATTTATGTATATGATTATATGAATGTTGTTTTTGTTTGAAGAAATGGGTTCCTTCATACCATCTCAAGTCACTTGGTGGCACTTTTACATATCGGATCCAGATTCCAGAAATTGTATTTGCATAGGCCAGGGATATATCACATATCTAGGAATGGAAATTTATTTGGAAAAATATCTACATACTGAAGGAAAAAAAAATTGAAATTCGAATATGTATATCATGCACGAGAGATGCATAATTTCAATGACCATATAAGCTAGATTAACAAATTTTTTTGGAAACGAACTTGATTACGAAATGCAGAACAGAAGTAAGTAACCCAACTCAAATAAAATTGACAACAGATAACCAGAATCGTGTAAAGCATTCCAAAATAACGACCAAGAAATAAAATAGACAGGTTTGATCGAGCAAATAACAACATATTCTTTTTTTGATAACCACGGGTATCGAGGCCCCACCCCCACTAATCCCATGAGGCCCTGGTTGCTCGACCGGGAGACGACCCCCCCCCCCCCCAACTAATCCATATCAGCTCTAAGCATCTAATTACTACAAAATCATATAGATGATCAGAATTCGAACAAAAGTAGCTGCATTCCAAAGATTCATAAATGAGAAGTAGTCATAACTCATGTAGCCAATCCATTTCGTACTATACAATTCTTTTCTTTGTGGGACGGTAAATGTCAAATTCCAACTGTCTAACTATATATATACATGTACGCGCATACATTTGTGTCAAAAATATTCATAAACAATTCAGTATTATTGTAAAGAAAACAGCTAGCTACTTTTCAATCGGTAAGGCCCTAAGGAAAATAAATTAAGATGATGCCTATAGCACTAGGAATAATTTGAACGAATATCAAAAAGGAATCAAATTTTCTTGAATCTAAAACATCCAAAATCAACCAAGATGCTAAAAACCAATTGAACCCCAGAAAGTATGTGGAATTTTCAATAAGAAAAAATGCAGCAAATAAACTTGAAGCATGCAACCAGAGTGATCAATCATATGAAGAAATCAACCAAGTGATCAATATAACATAAAGCGGTCCAGGTTTCATCTTTCCCTCATAATATCCAAAAACTAAAGCATCAGAAGAACCCAACATCATATGAAGCTTCCAAAGATCATTTTCGTACCCTTACGCTATATACATGAACAAAGACCCAAAACTTTTCACATACAATCTTTAAATTTCAGTACACCAGAAGCTACTAATAGCACAACCCCAGCAACCCAGAAGCTAAAATTCAATGAACCCACAACGTAAAAATAGTTTCAGAGTAATGGATAATTGGGTAAATTTACAGTAAACCGCGTCCTACTTTCATCCTATCCCTCAAGGCTAAACTTCAGAAAAGTTGAAGAAAAACACCCCTTTAATCAAACTTTACACTTTATCCAAACTTAAGTCTAAAAAGTCATTAAAAATTGAACAAAACTGCACCACTTTTTGGTGGTTCTGGAGATGCTTTGAACGAATTAGTTAAAAATACCTTAACTTTTTAATCACATTGTTAAATTGTGAAATTCAGTTCACTTTTTTACTAAAGAGAATAAAAAGGCTTTTCAATCCAAGGGAATAAAATAAAATTAAGCTACAGTGTAGGAGCATCAACTATATTTCACCATAGATAATTACATACGGATGATACACATTCATAAAGGGACAATGATTTTTTTTAATTTAAAAATATATACGAGATAAAAAATCATATAACTGAGATTTAATAATGTTTTAAATGATTGATAAGTGCACATATTAAGAGATATATATACAATAGAATTCGGAGCGACGCGTGTGTAATACCATGTCGTAACCCGTGCAAAGGCATAGTCATATGCTATGTTGTAAACCAAGCCAAAATCACAACCAATCATTCAAAAATTATCATTAATCTTAGCTACACAATTATGCGTAAAATTAATAGTAGAAAAATATTAGGTATACCTGCTTTGGGAAACGTCATAGATCTGACCCTTGATAGCCATGAGGAGAGGCTTCTTGGGATCAGTGCCATCAAAGGCTTTGAGCTCTTCTTCAGAGATCTCACCCAGCTGAACAGGCGGAGGAAGAGGCTGTTGCGTCTCTTCTTCGAAACTCCAAGACCTCTGTTGATGATTAGACGATGATGATGAACCAAACATACCCGATACGACGTAGTATACGGCCAGCCCCAAGGCCGCCACTGTGAAGAAGGTCGCCGGCGAGAGTCCGGTGTATGCCGGAATAGTCTCTTTCAGAGTCTCCCATATTTGCGCAGCGGCCATTTAGAGAGAAAGAGAAATATCTGATAGTGATGAGGTGATTGTAATTCTATATTATTATCATAGTAGTCTCAAAATATTTATTAAAAGGGGTTTGGTCTTCCGCTTGACCATTTGACTATTTTTCACTATGGAATATTTGACTAACCAAATAATTCAAGGGGCGGCTTGAAAAAAATAAAATTAAATAATTTAAGAGAAAACTTTGAAGTTTGAATTTCATATTTAAGGGTTTTTTTTTTTTTTTTAACTTTTTGATGTTCAACACTAAATTTTGAGCCCTAATCAGTTATTTACCAAACAAAATTTTTGAAAAATGTGTTTATTTAATTTTGAATATGGGAAAAGAGACATTTACTATTATTATTGTAATATATCATTATATAATAGATGTACAAGAATAAGAATATTATTGGAATAAAATTTCAATAAGTACTAGTTCTAAGGTCTAAAAATCGAATTTGAATAATCCATTTGTTTTCTTTCTGAATCTCACATCTCAATTGATATTGTTTGTTTGAACATATCATATTTGAATGTTGAATGAATGTTATTTGGACATTTTTGCCATTATCTTCTTATTTTATATAAATGACTTTAGGGCAAAAGCAATATTTTATCTATTTGAAAATTAATTGTTAAGTGTTAAGAGGAAGGAGTCTCTTAATTTTTAAACGGCAAAAATAGATTTTACATTTAAATTTTTAACAATACTAAGCAAATTTTAAAACATCTAAGTCTAATTCAACTTTAAGAAGTTAAAAAAAAAATCATTTATATCTCTTAATAATAAATAGATCCACTACCTAATAGATATATTTCTAATGAATATATTTTTTTGTCTCTTAACTAGAAATTACTAAGAAATTATCTCACATCCATGCGTGACGTTATACCTCACTATTATATAAAGAGAAAGAGAGAGAACTAAAAGCAAAAGAGGGAGCACAATCCCTCCCTTTCAAATCCTCTTCAATAGCTTAGATCATATATTTCGGGCGGCAATTATAACTTTGTTTTCTTGCTCTAATTGCATAATAACCTCAGAGGTTGGCTGTCACTTGAGTTTTAGTTTTCAACAAGGGATCTGTGACCAAAATGATGCTTTTAAAAGCAACTCGTTAAATCAGATTGAGCATTTTCATTGTTGAATTGGAGATTATTTCGAGGCTTTCGAGATCTGCCAAATAGTAAACACACTAATATTGTGCCGAAGGGAGATTGATAGAGTAATAACTTTTGACTAGGACTCATGTCCTCTAATTTATTCTCAAGCCAACATCAAATATGCAAATAATTATTACCTGCCACTGGATCAAAAGAGAAATTTAGCAGATGCTAAATCTTACATGTTTTAGGGCATTCATTAAAATTTGTTCGTCCACGTTTTCAACCAAGGGTCTTGGCTTTTTGGGAAAATGTCTAATCACACATGTATGTAATTTATTAGTTAAATTTTTTCCATGTTTAGGATGTCCATGTACAGTTTAAAAGTTTTTTGTATTAACCATTTTGAATGCTCTTAACAAAAAAGAGATTTAACTTACATTGGCCCCCATATCTTATTTGTAGGGGTAATAAAAGACAGACTTAGATCTTTTTTGAAAAATAAAATTGAGAAAAAAAAAAGATCTATTATGTTGAATTTACACACACCTCATATCCTCAAAGAATTAAAGTAGTAACCGTTACATGTACATACAACACGGAATTGCAGCTAATTTTTTGTTTTTTTTTAAATACTAATCCTTATCTAGTGTCTAATGGGGACAAACGGTCAAGACTCTTCCAGAGTGATGAAAATTATTCTTGAGGAGTTGAGGAGAGTTAAAAAATAGGAACTAGTAGTTTAAAATAGAATGATTCAGATTCTGACATTCAGTTTCTTTTCTAATAAGATTTTGATATGTAATTTATGTTTCAATGATATTTTGACATATAGTTCATATTTCAATGAGTTTTCACTTTAACTAAATGCTATATGTGACAATCTAAACCGATTTATTTACAAAATTCACCTCTAAAGTTTAACTCGTGTCTTACGTCGGTTCACGAAGTTTTAACTTGCAAAAGTTACTTTATGAAGTTTCACTATCGTCTCACTTTGCCTCAAAAGTAGACGGCCCATTAAAAAATTGGACTGAATATGCCATGTGCTTACCACATGACTTCAAAAGTTCACTACTTGTCACACTTTGGTCCGTGAAGTTCCAAAACTGCTCAATTTTCATCCAATAGTTTCACTTGCATCTCACTTTACCTTAAACGTGGACATCCATCTAAAAAAGTAAATAAAATGTACCATATGTTCATTATGTGATATCCCAAAAGGGGTAAAGAGGAAATCAATTTTGCATTTTCCCTGCACGATACTTCACTATTTATTTCTTCAACAACTTCAAATATGTCTCACTGCACCCTCTATCATCACCAATAATAACCATATATTCATCCCCAATATCCCGACTTGAATATGGATTATTACTATTTTACGCCTTCATCGTATTATTGATAACAATTGGAATTGAATTAAACCCTAAATCCCTTGATTTGTCCTCAATTTCTTGATCAAAATTTGGATCTCGACCCTTTCTTTGCCTTGGTCATATTAAATGATAATTATGATCAAATTAAAATCCCAAATCATTCTATTTTCAAGATTTCGATAGTCTATTAGACGAATTTTTTATTTTTATCATGCATATATTATCAAGGCTCTCTTTTCGTTATAGCAAAAAAATGCAGTGTTGGTTTTCTCTTTTATCCTTCTTAGAAAGTCAATTGATGATCAAATGCCATATTTCGTCCACTTTTGGGACAAAACGAGACGCAAGTGAAACTTTTAGATGAAAATTAAATGGTTTTGAGACTTTGTGGACCAAAGCGAGACATGGTAAATTTTAGAATGTTACATGGTGAGTACATGGCAAATTCCATCCACTTATTTAACGGGTTATCCATTTTTAGGGCAAAGTGAGACGCGTGTAAAACTTCATGTACTAACTTTTAAAATTTGAAACTTTATGAATCAAACTGAGACGAGATAAACTTTAAGGGTTACTTTTATAAATAACTCATCTAAACCATTCAATTTTAAACGAACGGTCAAGAATTACTACTCTAAAATAAAGTGATCGAAATCACACATACTGTCCCTAATGTTTAGATTTGCTTTTGCTCGAAATCTGCATGTTCCTAAGCTAGATCTTCATCTTGTTGGATCCTTAATCCAACATTGGACTTATATATGAAACAATTATATGTTGTGGACTGTCGAATGGTTAAACCCACTTTAAAAGTGAACAAATAAGGTTTAAGTTATTTGGGCTTAAATGTATCTAATATCGTGTGGGTCTTTAATGTGTAGATACTTAAGAGTAATTATATTTTTATGTTGGGCTAAAATAGAAATACTAAATATATAGTAGGGTTTACTATCTATATATATTGTGGTTATGGTCCCTAGATCACACGTACGTATCTTGTCTCTGTTAAACTCCCATTATAACAAAAAGCATGTAGAAACCTAAAGGATTCTCTAAAGAAATACATGTAGATCTGGAAGGCCAACCACTCGGCTATAAACACACGCTATGAATTTAGATACGTTTTCGCATATTAATTTATTAATTTTTGGTGATACGACATGAACAATCCTACGATTTATGGTTGCTTAAAAGTTTAAACTTAAACTAATATATATATATATATATATATATATATATATATTAGGCTTAAATTTTGGGTTATATGAGTACTTAGGATATGGACAAGAGTTTATAACCAGATAAATTTTAATCTAGCCAGTTTAAATTTAAATATTGGTATAATTAAGTATATATATTTTAAGATGAATTAATTGAAGAGACATGTTATCAAAGTGACCTCTCTCGTGAAAATTATTTTATTTTAAAATATAAATGGTTATGTGCTTGTAATTTATGTAAATTTTGACCGGTCCAAAGGAAGGTTGACTTTTAACATAATTACATGTACACCTATGGTAATAAACACGTGATAATTATTCAGCTTTTTTTTATGTGACAATAAATCGGCCCAAAGGAAGATTTATTATTCAACATATCCTTATTATCAGTGTTTGATTACTATAACAAGATATCACTTGCAAGTCAGTATTTTTATCCAAAAATGAAATATTAATGGAGCACCCAGTATCTTGAGATGTGAATTACCTTTACTTGAATTTATTATGTTTGTTTTAAGACTTATGTGAGCTTGTTTTATCTATGCACTGTTATTTTTTATGAATTTAATTATAAAGACTTCAAGTAATATTACTGTTAACATCAATTGTATGCCTGTGCTAAATGACACAAACTTTATATCATGACAAAAGAGCTTCTTGATAATTCTTGAAGTCATGGATATTGACTTTGCATTAAGAGTTGATCATTCACACTCTCTTATAGATAAAAAATACTCTTAATGAGAGAAAAGATAAAGAGAAGTAGAGTTAAATCAAATCGCATGTATGTTATGATTATGAAGAATGTCATTCTGAAAGCATTGGGGTTACAATATCTAAAAAGATAACTACGGTTAAGGAATTCCTTGCAGACATTAAAAAGAGGTTTGTCAAGAATGAGAAGGCTGAAATAGGTACACTCTTGACACGCTTAATTTTAATGAGGAGTAGGGGCAAAGGCAATATCAGGGAGTACATCATCGAAATGTCCCATTTTCTTTCAAGAGCATTTAAGCTAAAACTCTATGAGGACTTGCTGGTACATCTAGTTTTGATATATCTTTTAACATAGTTTAGCCGGTTTAATGTGAGTTGCAATTGTTAGAAAGAGACTTGGTTTCTGAATGAGCTCATCTCATACTATGTTCAGGAAGAGGGAAGGTTGAAGCAAGATAAGGTAGAAACTTCTTAATTGTCTCAACCTCTAAAAGTAAGGACAAGGGAAAGAAAAGGAAGAAGAAAAAGGAAGTTACAGATACAGCACCATAAAAGAAATAAGAGAAGAAACTAGGCAAGCCGGAAGATATTGGGTTACTTTTGTGGAGCTGAAGAACATATAAAGAAGCATTATACCAACTTTCACGCATGGCGTTATAAGAAGGGGTTACCTTAATTGCCGAAAGCCAAATGATGGTAAAAGACACATCTATTTAGGTGATGGTGAAATGGTTCAAGTTAAAGTAATTAAAAAGGTTTAGATTATTGTTAAAGATTATATTTTATTTGAATCTTAATGAGACATTTATTATACCGTCTTTTATACGTGATTTGATTTCAATTTATGTTTTGGATAAATTTACAGATACTTGTTCCTTCGGGAATAAATTTTTTTAATTTGTTTCATAATTGAAAAGTGATTGGTTATAATTCTTTGTTAGATTACGATAATCTTTATTCCTAGTCGATACAATTGCTTTATTTAATGAATTCATGCAATTAAGTGCATACAGTGTAAAAAAAGACAATTAAACACTGAGAATTCGGTTGCGTTATGGCAGAGGATGGTGCTATTTTGTAGGATACTCTAAAAGATCCAGGGGGTACAAGTTTTATGATCCAATGAATAAGTCGATTTTCGAATCGAAAAATGCCCGGATCTTTAAGGATGTAGAGTTTGCGGGGGGAGATATAGCCAGAGATTTTGTCTTTAAAGAGCAATATGTTGATATTCTCACAGGGCCATTGGCATTGATCAGGTTTCTATTCCTGACTTTGTTCAAGACATAAATCAAGACAATATCAGAGAACCTCCCATTCAAGAAATTGTTCCAGAAGAACAAACGCTACCACCTCAATAACCTATGTCATTAAGGAGATCCACTAGAGAAAAGAGAAGTGCAGTGCCAGATGACTAGATAGTATTTCTCCAAGAACATAAGATTGACATTGGAATGATGGAAGATGATCTGATCAACTTCCATCAACCATGGAATGTTCTGATTCTTAGAAGTGGATTGATACCATAAATGAGAAGATTAAGCCCATGAAGAAACAATGAAGTATGTGATCTTATCTCATTGCCAGAAGGTGCAAAACACATTTGTTGTAAATGGATATTTAAAATCAAGAGGAATTTGAAAGGCGATGTAGAAAGGTACAAAGCTTGTCTTATCGTATAGGGCTTTACATAAAAGGAATGCATTAACTATAAATAAATTTACTATCCAGTTTCTTTAAAATATTATTTTAAGACTATAATGGCATCGGTGGCACATATCGATCTTGAGTTACTTCAGATGGATGTAAAGACGACGTTTCTTAATAGTAACATTATTGAAACGATCTATATGGTGCAATCAGAAAATTTTGTGGTGGGAGACCCAAAGAATATGATTTGCAAACTTAAGAAAATTCATTTATGAGCTCAAACAAGCCTCTCGGCAATGGTATTTAAAATTTCATCAACTGATCATCTCATTTGGTTTTGAGATGAATTTGGTTGATGATTGCGTATACCATAAGTTATATGGGAGTAAGTATATTTTTCTGATTTTATATGTCAATAACATTTTTGCTTGTTAGCACGATATATGCATGTTGCATGAAACTAAGAGATTTCTAATTAAGAATTTGAGATAAAAGATCTTGGTGACGTCTCTTTTGCGTTAAGCATACAGATACACCAAGATCGCTATCGGGGTACTTTAGGATAATCACAAAAGGGTTATATTGAAAAGGCTCTCAAAACAAATGGCAAGCAGGATTGTAAATCATGTGATACCCCTGTAGTTAAGGGAGATAAGGTTAATCTCATTCAGTACCCTAAGAATGATTTTTAGGAAAATAAAATGCAAAAGATTCCTTATGCATCAGCAATATAGAGTCTAATGTATATTCAGGTATTTACGTATCCAAATTTTACGTACATTGTTGGGATGCTAAGCAGATATTTAAGTAATCTAGGAATAGATCATTTGAAAGCAACAAAACAGGTTTTGCGGTACTTATAACAAATAAAAAGACTATATGTTCACATATCGAAAGTTAGATCAGCTTGAAATTGTTGGGTATACTGACTTCGATTTTGTTGGGTGCAAAGATAGAATTAAATCTATCTTGTATTCCACTAACAAAAAGGGCTTGACGAAGTCTAAATATATAGACATCAAGTTTCTAGTTGTTAAGGAAAGAGTTCAGAGTGAACAAGTGTCTATAGAACACATCGGTATAAACTCATTGGTCGCGAATCCGCTTATTAAGGGATTGCCACCCAAAGTGTTCCATGACCACATTACTTGTATGGATGTCATTTATTTTCAGGAAATTTAATTTTTAGTGGGAGTTTGTAATTTTTAGTATTTCTATGATATAGACATATTTCGGTGGTTTCGGTTTACGAATATTTAAACTTATTTTTTGCAAAAATAAAGTTTGGTTTATTTACACTCTGATTTTGGATATGGTTTTGTCTCACTAAGGTTTTAGGATGACCAGTTGAAAATAGGTATGTTAAGATCACATTGCATGTAATTTTCATGCTACACATCCACATCATGATCCATGTCATTCAGTTAGATCGACATGTGTGACCATTGATAGGTCGAGTTACGTCAAGTGTAACAAAGGCCACTTTGATCCTATGTTAATATGATTGATGGGCCAAATTAGATACAGATACATTTAAGTAATGACAGCAAAGATGAGCTCAATTTACAATACATAATTATAAGGTTGCACATATAGCCCAAGTGGGAGATTGTTGGATCCTTAATCCAACATTAGGCTTATATGTGAAACAATTATATGTTATGGACTGTCGAATGGTTAAGCCCACTTTAAAAGTGATCAAATAAGGTTTAAGTTGTTTTGTTATTTTGGCTTAAATGTATCTAATAGGGCGTGAGCCTTTAATGTGTAAATACTTAAGAGTAATTCTATTTTTATGATGGGCTACAATAAAAATACTAAATAGATAGTAGGGTTTACTATCTATATATATTGTGGTTATGATCCCTAAATCATACGTACGCATCTTGTCCTTGTTGAACTCCCATCATCACATAGAGCACGGAGAAAACCTAAAGGATTCTCTAAAGAAATACATATAAATCTGGAAGGCCAACCACTCAACTACAAACACACGTTATAAATTCAGGTACGCTTTCGCATATTAATTTATTAATTCTTGGTGATACGACATGAACGAACCTATGGTTTATGATTGCTTAAAACCAACAAGATCTAACACATCTCCCTCGAGCACTCTTCACAGAAGCTTAGCTTTCAAACTCACAGCCTCTCTCTTCCGAGAGGCTGCACTTCCATCGAACTAGAAGCGCATGCGCACGAAGTGCAGCTAAACCACACAGTTACACGCTTAAAGCTCACACGTAAATACATCACCTTTATAAACATAAAAACAGTATCTTGTGCATAAAACCCAACATCACCTAATGAAAAGCAAAGAAGGAAAGTTTATATATATATACATTGGCGATACAGACAGACACAAAATGCTATCTCTACCCAAAGCAGAGCAGTACTGTAACACAAGACTCCATTAAAGCCGGCGACAAGGCAAACGTGCAGAGGTGATAAAGACCCAAGACTGTGATGAAGACCCAAAACAAAAACTACGGTTTACAGTTATTCAGACATAAGATTGTTTCTTCTGTTTCTCTTACACAAGTTTTACAATTAAAAAGCCAAAAGAAAATATGTAATCTAATTATCCATCAAAAACTACCATATAAATAGAGCTTGACTTTAGCTATTTGCTGCATTGGATGCTTGTACATTATGCTTATGGTTGTACAATCCTTTAGGTCAAACTGCAAGTGATCTCACCTCGTCAACTTTCCAAAGCCTATCATACTTGTACCACCTCATTATCCCCTCATCGTTTCGAGTCCGCTGACACATATCACAAGAGTCGTCCATGCAAGTCAAGAACTTTTTTAAATGAGACGCTTTGTCTAGAATCGATTGGTCAATTTGTTCGAGGACTTTTTTATGTGCGGGCGGTGGAGGGACTTCGACAAGAAGGCAATGAGATATGTTGAGTACTTCTAGTTGCTTTAATCCATCCAAGATTATGATAAGAGCGTCCTTAAAGAGCAAAGAGCAACGGAGGCTTAAGACCTTCAAGTTCGGGAGACACGTGACCAGAGTAGATGCGAAGAAGCTCTCGCACCGGCCCATAATTTTGAGCTCGGAGAAATTCTTGCAGTTCTTGGCAATTTCTTCCATGAGGTAAGGGGGATTGGCTATGCTCGGCATTGTCAAGGACTCGAGATCTTGCCACATTCGAATAGCGCGACATATACCGGTCTTTTTTATTCGGTTCCATGCAGGCATAACTAGTCGTCTGAGCTGTGGGCACCTGCAAATACAGACTTACGTATAAGGAAATCATGCTGCTCATACATCTATATCTCCTAAGATTAACCTGTGCAAATGATGCATATGCTAAGAAGAATGCAATAAAGATCGAGGGGGGCAAAATAAGCTAGAAGAATAATGAGCAAGACTAGGTGCTCACAAACTATCCATGACCTTTGAGCCAAAGCCATTTTTACTCGATAACTGTAAACTTCACTATTTTAGCTATTCTTTTTGTACCTTATTTTTACCCCATTTTTTTTAACTTAAGTGGGAGCTTGACCCCCAATTGCCCTTTATTGCATCCGGCCCTGCTTATAATGATGTATATCAGTTTACAATTTACCATAACTGTTAGAAAGAAAACCCACAAGTTGCAGGATCGGAACCTAATTGAATATATAGAGAAAATAAATAATGAAAAACTATAATGAGAGAGTTGTATATCTACCCCTCACCATATCATTGTATACAATACTCAATTAGGGTACTAAATAATAACAATAAATCATATACTCCCTAAAACTATACAATCATGTTACATCATGTGTACTTCCATCAGATTGCTGCAGGTGCCACTAAAACTAAAGGATAAAAAGGGGAAAGAAAAAGAAGTCAACTCAACAATGAAATGCAGGGCATGTTCATACGCAAATCAAAGATATGATTTAAAAAGTAACCATGGATAGACAGTCTTTCAAATATTCTTAAGGGCCGCAATTATTTGCATCCTTAGTACGAGGAAGACAAAAAGAAGAATACAACACTCTACTAGTTCAATACGGAAATCATGGGCTTTTCTTTCCACATATTTCAGAGGGACGTGATATTTTCCTAATTGAGGTAAACAACATTGACATCAACACAGAAAATGGTAAGGATATTAGCAACCAGAAGGATGATCAGTAATATAATTAAAACAATGTAAGAAATTTTGAAGATAATCTATGACAGTAAGGATCCGTTTGAGAAAAAATCGGAAAATGATCGGAAAACAATTAAGTTTTATGAGAAGTTGGAAAAACAAATGATTGATTTGGTGAGATGTTCATTATTGTTTTCACATTTTTAACAGAAATTTCTTCTTACCCATCACCCAAAGAATTGGATTCCAAGGGAAAACCAAAAATAATAATAATTACTCGTCTCTTTTTCCAACTCCTCGTAAATTTAGTAGTGTTTTCAATTATTCGACAACTTTTAATCAAACACACCCTAGATAACACGGGCAACGGAATGAGAAGTACCTTTCAGCAGTGTAAGTCAACTGGTCATCACTGACGTACAGATTGAAATGGAAAATCAAGGTCAATATACTTCCACGGCTGAGATTTAAAGAAATCTTTAAAACCCGGGTCAACGTCTTATCGGATTGACAATCCACATAAACATATGGCTCTAATGGGATTTTAATGAAGTTGGATTTCATTTCCGATAAATCGAGAGTTTTCCATAGCAGAGGGTCACAAGCAGCCAAACGCCATGTGCTACAAACTTGCGCGAGGCCTGAGATCAACTCAGAAATTTCAAACAACTGAAATATCTTCACCAGCATATCGATATCTAGGTCTTCCCATTTCCTCACAAGGTTCCCACTATCTTCCATTTTCTACAAGCTCGGAGAGATTCTGTTAACAGTGTAGTACATCAGGGAGCCTACACATAAAAGAAGAGAGTTTAGCTAAAAGATGACAATCACTAATCAACGGTCAAGCATAAATCATATACTAGAAAGAAGTAATCTATATACTAAACAATCAAAATTTTCTCTCTATTTAACTAATTTATACACTTTTACTCTCTCTCATTCAAATGACACTCATCTTAGTCATGCAATTTGCTTCTTCACGTAAGACTCACTTTAATTGTCCCATAATCCATTAGTGCTTTGGTTATGTACAAGATCTTCCTCTTATTTTCTTCCTCTCCTAGATGGAAATTCCACATATTTTTCAAAGGAAGGCTTTAAATAAAAAGGTATTCAATCACAGATGATAATAATATTAGAAGAAAAAATCTATTTTCACTGAAATCTTCAAAGCTGCTCACCAGGTAATAGTATCATTATTATTTTTTCCAAAAGTACTCTTCTTCTTCATGGCTTTGGATAACCTCAATGTTTTGAAAAGGTAAAGCAATGGTTCGGGGAGCTTTGCTTAAGAAGCAATTGTAAGCGTCACGGGGGAACAAGGTGTAAGCCTCAACTTAAAAGTAAAAAATGAAAGAATCACCAAACTTACCAAGAAAAAAACACTAATAGTATCACAAAAATAGGTTATCATCATTATCATCACAAAGTAATGTCTCAATTCGAAGTACATATGAATATATCATAGTTCAACTGTACAATAATGTTACGAAGTATAAACTATAATATAGTGTTGTTGAGTGAGGTATTTTAGATAAAATATTGCAATTATTTTCATGTTTATATGTACATTGAAGAGTGCAAAAACATATATCCAAACACTATGGAGCATATGTGCAATAAGCATCACAAGAACAAAGAAGGGCGGTATATAATATATGCAAAGTAGAAAGTGGGTGTATACATGGTACTAAGTTGAAGAGTATATATATACAATAGCTTTTGTGGTATACAGTGCGGAGGCATATTAATAGCTAACCTTTTGTGCAGAAGCAACAACACGGTCTATAATCTTGGCAACAAAGGTTTCCATGTAGTGACGTGGTGGCAAACATGTAAAGTTTAATTTTGAATTACGTTGGTACCTAATTGATAACCACAACCAGAATAGTTTACATCTACTTTTTGTGGGTAATTTTGGAATGGGAAAATGGGGAGGGGGGGGGGGGGGGGAGAGAGTTACTGAAGCCTCAACAGAGTGAGGCATAAGCCTCAAAGAAAAAGACCTTTAGGCTTTGAATAAAAACCCTGTTTTTGAGTTATCAAATACAAAGATATTGTAATATTTATACTCAATGGAATGCATTTTGTAGATATAAGATACTTTTAATTTATTTCTTATAAATTATATTGAGAAATTAAAAAAATATTACTTATATCAGTATATGTATTTTTACCTTGCCAAAGAAATGATACGATCTATATGTATATCTTTAATAAAACAATTAAAGTAATAATTAACCAAAAGTTACTTCAAATAAACTTTTGAGTAAATAAGACTTGAAAGTAAGAAGATCCGCCAGTGACTTGAAATATATATAATAGATGAAAAAATCATCTACGTTAAAAGATCGAGGTTGTATTTGATCATTTCAAACTTTCCTCAAAAAATAGTAATTGACCAACATTTAAACTTGTATGGTTCAAACTTGACAATTGTTGGCGTTGAAGAAAAGATACTTTTTATACTTGAAAGATAAACTATCTCTTATTAGATTAACTTTTATGCTTATTTAAAATAAATAGCTTCCCAACTATGTTTCCATGAATGCTCCCTTTATTTGTTAATTAAACAATACAATTTGGTTCCTAAATGTGTCTCATATTTGTTATGATAGCGCCCATCCCTTCTTTTTTTTCTTTTTATAAAACCTTACAAGAGATTAATGTTTAGCAGTTGGATCTACTAGAAGAAAAGCATTTAACGGAAAAAAAAAATCAAGGATAATCGTAAGGTGACATTTCTACATACAAAACAAAGTAACAAATTCTATCCAAGGAAAAACCAAACCAGTGAAAGGCTAGAAAAATAAGTCAATAATGCATAAAAGTAGTTAAGAAGCATGTTTCCTTCTTAAGTATTCAGATTAAGAGAGCACTGAGTTTTGATTATTTTAATCTTCGTGTGCTTTCCATTTTTAACTCAAATGCAAGTCACTAGTGCTAAAAGGTCTCAAATCAGTCTTTAATGAATGATTAACCACTAATGAAAACAGCACAAACTCTTCTCTGCATCACCTCGTTCTGATGAATAATCAAGCTTTCTTCAAGTCAAACCCAATTTTAATTCCGTTAATGCTGCAAAAAGAAAAGGAAAAAAGAGAACCAGCATATGCCTAGTTTTCAGCCAAAGGAATTATCACAAGCACCAAATACATAGCATAAAATGAAATACACAACAGAGAAAACCCAACTTTAGAACCAGCATTCCGAAGAACAATATGTTTTCTTGTTTTGTATGTTCTTTTCTTTTTTTAATTTTTATTTTATGCTCATTTTACATATATATATATATAGTCTTGGGATATATAAAGAACTAGGCAAATGAGGAACAAAACATGAGAGAAAATTGGATCTTGAAAGCAATAGATTGACAGGAAGGTCCTGCAAACTCGCAATCCTTGCCCTGGTGAGCGAAATTGCTCACGTAGCATAAAAAAGCAAGTGAATTTCGTTTGTAAGAAAAGTAGACAGTGACACAAGCTACATATAGGAAATCAATATCAAAAGGTAAAGAAGATGATGAAATAACCATGGGCAAGGATTATTGTTGCAACTTTCAATGAGGTGCTACTGTTTTCTTGAATCCAAAAAATTAAATATTAATGACCTCTTTTCTCGTACGTTGACAATGAATTTAGCAGAATGCTGACCGGATAGCTTTCTTGCACAATTGTTTTCTTGTATATTTTCTTTGTCTTCTAAGGAAATATGTAGATTCAACATGGATACAGGTTGCAATACTACTTCAGTGTTATTCCATCACTCTATCCTCCTATACAAAGGTTCCGCATTTGTCTCAAGTGCATAGCACCAAAAACAGTACCTTTAATTGTCAATTTGTCTCAAAAGTAACCAATTGGTATACTGTTGTTAACGATTGTTCGTATTTAGGATTGAATTATACAGCACAATTCTTCCAACATACACAAAGGCACATATTCAACAGATTATCCTACACTGTACAAAATTAACACTTGCCTACATTTCGAAAATATTCAGCCAATCAATTTCCAAATTACCTAATTGCAAAATCAAAACACTTGAACGGAAAAGATCTACAACTAATGATGATAACATACGAATAAAAATTCCTTCTTCATCACAATTGATATCCCAAAAACAACAAGAACAATCATAAATTACCTATCCGTTCCAATTATTAAATTTTTATTAAGAAATAATCTTTCAATTCCAAGTTCCAACAAATCTCTCAGTTAAAAACCAACCTCGATCTGTTCTTCAATTTCGCGCATAAACAGAGATACAATTGATACACAAAGAGATATGTGTGTATAGTACATACATGTGTAGATATAGAGAGAGAAATTATAGTACCAGGTTGCAGTTCTTCGATCTTTGGCCCTGTACCTGTAATTTGTGAAAATAGATTTTTTTTTTTTTTTTTTTTTTTTTGGGTGTCGAATTCTTAAGGAAGTGTATGAGGGGAAACAGGTGGAGAGAAGAATAAGATTCGAAGGTGATGGGGAAGTGACCGAAATACCCCTACAGTTCAACGGGGCTTTGCCGTTCAGTTTTGAGAGCGTTAAATCCGTTGTCGGACGTACAATGGTAAAAGAACACACAACCTGGTACCAAACCCGGATAAATAACGCCACGCGCCCAAAAGGAAAGTGTAATAACGCGCCATTGTAGACCTGTTCGTGTGCATATGGATCCTACTCATCAACAAACGCATGTACTTGCCGTTTCTCTTTTTATCTCTTGTTTTCCTCCGCCCTTAGAAAATTTGTGTGCGCTCACAAAATTCATGTTTTTTTTTTTTTTAAATGTTAAAAAATAAATACGCGGTTAAAAGCTTTATTATTTTCTCTAGAATTAAAGACCCCTATTAAATATATTTTTACCCTTGTCAAAAATGTATACATCTTTATCATAATTTTTACACTAAAATTGATTGGTTGTATACTAATTAAATAGCATGTGGCCTTTTAGATCAGTGGACGTAAAAGGTAAATAGTTGGTCATTGTATTAATATAAATGTAAGAACAAATTAAACACTTATGACTCATTTGGTTGCGTAAATTATCTTATTTATAATTATTTTATTATAAATTGTCTTATTTCAAAAAAAAAAAATTGTAATGTGATTTTTTCCGCATTAACTTATATGATTGTTATAAGTTATGTAATTTTAGCTATATGTTCAAACTAGAATTAGCGTAATCTTCACAAAATTTCATTGAAAACTTCAAACTAGAATTAGTGTAATGAAATGTGATATATTTATGTTCATTTCCATCTCCTGAAATTTTATATGATCATATCGCCAATTTGTAAATCAAACTTTTGGACAAAGATTATATTTTTATTATAAATATAATTTTCACCAATTTTCATAGAAAAATTCATCAAGCGGGCGTATAAATAAGTATATGACACAAAATTGGGGATTTAATGTGAGTTGAACCCATCAATTCAAAGTTGGAAACAAATAAATATAGTTTACCATTAAGCTGCTTATTCATTTTATTAAATTTTTTAATCTCTCTTAAAAGAAAGTGTACACAAGTATCACACGTGCTTGGGTATTCGGTGTGTTAAAAAGAAAAACAAGACTATATGAAACATAATAATGACATATAAGTGGCTGGGCAAGCCTACAAATTTGATGGGTCAAACTAACCCATGTACGAGCCTCATTATAAAACCTCATATTACAACTCAACATTATCAAACTCAAGCAAACCTCATATCATAACTTAACGTTATCGAACTCAAGCTATCCAAAAGTTTGTTAAATGGTCAAATGGGACAAATTATACCATTTAACGAAACCTAGTCTACATTGACTAATATATTTGAACTCGTAACCTCTGTTATAATAAAAATAACCATTAGATAACTTCTTCATTTTCCTTTTTTTTATTTATATGCAAGGAAAAAAGTGTACACAGTAAACAATGCTGAATTAATATTTTTAAAATCTTTAAAACCCAATCCACCAACACATTTGAGTATATCAACATACGACCAAGTTTTCCAATGAATGCCTGGAGAACCCGTCTTTTTCCACCAGAATTTTGAAGCTAACATTTTTAGATCTTTACAAAAACTGTCCGAAAATTTAAGAATTAACATTGCATAGATAGGAATAACTTGAATTACATATTTTATCAATGCATCTTTACCTGCTTGGCTCAAAAGAGAGTCTTTTCATCCAGATAACTTGTTGGAGATTCTATCTTTTAGCCACGCTAAAGCCTGCTTCTTAGACCTATCCCAATCCGAGGGAAGGCCCAAATATTTGCCTGGAGCATCTACAATAAGAACACCAAAAATGGCAGCTGCCTCTACCTTGAAAGACTCTGGGGTATTTTTGTTAAAGATAATGCTAGACTTTTGAAAATTTATAACTTGACCTGAAGTCCCGCAATATGTTTGCAAAATATCATGTAATTAGTAACACAAATTTGAATCTCCATTAAAAAGGAATAAAGCATCATCAGCAAACAAACTATGAGAGATATGATGATTGTTTCTATAAAGATTAATACCGGTAAAAGAACCTTAAAAAATAGCTTATCAATTAGAATAGATAAACACTCAGAGACAAATAAATAAATAGGGGGAAAGTGGGTCTCCCTGTCTAAGGCCTTTCTCATGTGTTAAAGCCGGAAGTGGATTACCATTAAAAAGCACTTACATAGAACATGTAGAGATACATTCATAAATTAAATTGCACCAATGAACATTAAAACCGAACTTGAGCAAGATTGTTTTCAGAAAATCTCAGTCCACCTTATCATAAGCCTTTTTGGGCAACAATCAAATTATCTTGTATCAATCTACGAGACACAAAAGCACTTTGAGCATGAGAAATAATATTATTAATAATAGGTTTCATACGATTCACTATAACCTTAGAGATAATTTTATAAGAAAAATTAGTAAAACTGATGAGACAATAATTTGAAATTGTTTCTAGGGATTTCACCTTGTGAATAAGCACTATAAAAGTCTTATTCCACTTTTTTAGTATACGACTGGACAAAAAAAACTTTGCATTGCTCGAAGAAGATCAATCTTAATTATGGGTTAAAGTGCTGAAAAGTTTTTATTTTCCTATTCAGGAGGAGTTTTTGGATGTACCTTATGATAAAGCTGGATAGTGGATTTTTGGTAGCATTCTTTATGGAAGGGACTTGCTGAAGGCTAATTGTTTCTGGAAGGTTGGGAGCGGAGGTTCGATCAATATCTGGTCGAATCATTGGGTTAAAGAATTTATGTCTCTGGAGAACTAGCGTATACTTTTTCTTAATTACGTAAGTCAATTAATTTCAACATTTTCGGATGATTGGAATATTGATCTCATTAATTTTATTTTTCCTTTAAAGGTGGCCTTTGCTATTAGTTAAATTAATCTGAGTTCTCATCTTGGGCAAAATCAGTTATTGTGACCTCTTACTAAAAATGGGAAATATTGGGTTAAGTCGGGAATGAAAGTATTGTAAGACTCTTATCTAACCTTGAAGTCTTCTTCCCTAAGTTCTTCTTTCATACCTCCCAAGTTGTTATGGCGCATTATTTGGGAGGTTCTAATACTACCTAAAATTATGGCGCATTATTTGGGAGGTTCTAGTACTATCTAACCTTGAAGTCTTCTTCCCTAAGTTCTTCTTTCATACCTCCCAAGTTGTTATGGCGCATTATTTGGGAGGTTCTAGTACTACCTAAAATTAAGCATTTTAGTTGGAATTGTGTTTCAGAAGCGCCACCAACTAGAAAAGCTATATGGTCTCATAAGTGTGCTTCATCTCCTATTTGCCTTATCTGTTGTACAGAACTTGAAACTATAGAGCATATCTTGATTTTATGTCTTTGAGTTGTGGATTTATGGTATAAAAGTCCTTTAAACATTTTAATCGAGTTAAAGCATATCTCGATATTGAAACCTGGTTTTTTGATACTTTCTCTAACTTGGATAAAATTTATATTAATGGTTTAAAGGCTTTGTCTTTGTTGTGCTATCTATGTTAGTTTATTTGGAAAGCCTGCAACGAGCTGATTTTTTATGGCAACAATCCTAAGGCCCCAGTTGTTATTTATAAAGTAGTAGCAGCTTCCTTTGTATTTGGATTAGCTTATAGTAAGCTGTTAAAGTCTTCTTTAGATGAGTTTTCTCCTGGTCCCAGCTGCTGGTCGGCTTCCTGTCTAGGTATGGTAAAAATTAACTGTGATGGTACTTACTCTAAAAACCTTAAGTTGGGCTCAGCTGCTTATGTTATTAGGGATCACATTGGTGCCTTAATTGATTGGAAAGTCTCATTTTATTTTTGTTCATCTCTGACTATGGTAGAAGTGAAACCTTTTTTAGATGCAACAATGTTTGCTGCTATTTGTTTTTCTTCGTTTATTGTGATTGAACCTGATTGTAAGATTATTATTGATGCTATCACAATAAAAGCTTCTATCTTATCATGGGATGATATTGGCATGGTGGAAGCTATTCGGGATGTAGCTAAAAAACTCCTTACAATTTCTTACTTTTTTTGCACATGTTCATTGGGTTGCTACTAATGTTCAGTTTGGTAATTTAGCTTTAAATTGAATTTCCAGGCCTCATCCGGCTCTGTCTTGCCTTCTCGCTCACGACATTAATTGTCAAGGCATTGGATGATGGTGATGAGCTTGGTGCTCACTTTGAATTATTTTTTTCTTTATTTTGTTTGTCTTTAGTTCCTTGTATAGAACTAAAAAAAAAATGAAAACAACAAAAGGAGATAATGAAATAAAATAAAATAAAATAAAATATAAAGATGGACCCACGTAAAAAATGAACCAGTTACCACTAGGGCTATATTCCAAACCAAATTTCCCTTTGAAACAGCAAATCTCATCTTTCCGCTTGGCGATTGTGAGTGTCGAAGAAGAGAAATCAGATGGCCGGAGGAGGAGATCACGGACACCACGGAGCCGATGGAGGAGATTTCAGAGCCAAAGTGTGGACGATGACCGGTGGGCCCAACTGTCGCCCCAAGCACTGGAAGCGCAACACTGCCTTCGCCATGGCCGGCATCTTCCTCATCTGTATCCCCATCGCCATGAAATCTGCCGAGCTCGAGGTTACCAATTCCTCCCGCTTTCTATTATATATATATAGTGTGCTGTGCATAAAGTTGTATACGTCAGTCATTTTGGTTGTTTGTCTCCCGTTTTGATGATAATACCTACTGTTCAATCAGTCTAATGTGGTAGATCCTATTGCTGCTTATTGATTTAGATTTCGATTTGGTCAATTTTTCGTTTTCGTTTTCTTTTTTCTGAATTGCCATTAGGGTTTAGGTCGTGCTTGCTAAATGCCAACTGATTAAAAAGACATTTTTAATGAGTAATGATACACTTATCAAATTAATGGCTGTTATTAGACTAAATGACGTGTTAGGGAATACATTGGTTAGTGTAGGGTCTACTTGAAACAACAATCAACGCACTCTCTAACACGCCATTTGGTCTAATAACCTGGTAATTTAATTTGGTACGCCTATCGTTAATCTATTTTAATTGTTTTGGTTTTGTGGAACTGGTCCATAATATACTGACACAGCTATGGATGCATTTGGATTTTGGAGTTTATCAGTTTATAAATAGGTTTCGATTGTGCATAGTGCCCATCTCCGACATCTTTATGCAGCCAATCAGAATACCCTACTTGTACTATACTCTGATGATACGGTTACCGTGTTCTTTAGGTGTTGTAATGGGAATGCTTTTTAGTATTAGTTGGGTGCACACATTTTTGAGACGTTTTGCTTTTGGTCTATATAGTGATATGATCTATTAGAGGGAGCTGGCTTATCTGTGACCACTGTTAGAAAAATCAAATGAGGTTTATATGACGTGGGGTGTGCGAAATAGCCTCTAGGCATTAGCCTCAAGGTCTCACATATGTTGCATTCAAACTTACCCACAATACATTTGAGCTTCTCCAATTATGTACAGCTATCAACTTGGTGCCATTGCAATTTATCAATTTTAGATTGACAAGTTTTTGACCACATCTTTCCACTGAATTTTTTTGTAGCCTAAATTATACACCTTCTTCTTTCTTTTTGTAACAAAAGATTAAAATCAACATGCATCATGTATGCTAGAAAAGATAGTTATATATTCTAGTCGACTGAGTATTTTGTAAATATACTAAGGGTAAACCATGCCAAATGCGCTACGGGTTTTCTTTTTCCTTTTTCTTTCTTAAAGGCATTGTGGTTTTAATTTACCTGTTATATATCTTTCTCGCCAGCCTTCAAGAAGGCATCTTTCATGTTAGCTATTCAATCTTTTATCTCCTATACGTTTGTTTTGGGGTTCATGACCCCATCCTGATTTATATATTATACTCTGGTATATACTTGTAAATATGCTTCTAACCTTGAAAATTAACAAAATCTAAGAGAGAGATTCAGATCATTGGCAATCTAGATTCTGCATGCACCATTCAAAACCTTAAAAAGATCAAAGAAAACACATGTAGGGTTCCATCCACAGATTATAGTATTTTACCAAATTTATTTTGGATAATTAATAGCATTATACCACATTAAAATAAAGAGTACACATTAAATCAAGCAGAAGGTGGGTATTATTGCGGGCAAAATTAAACTACACCAAAACAAATGCAGAAAAGCATTAACCAAAACATCCATCTAACATCTAGAGTAAAACAAGCAATAGCTATTCAAACTATTGCTATGCCCTGGAAGCACGCACCAACAACCCAATAAAATCTCAAGAAAACCAAAATCTTGAACTATTTAACATCCCCTACAACTGCAAGTCTCCACCAGTGGGGTGCGTGGGTTTTGAATAGGACAAACCTGCCTTAACACCACCCAATTCAAAATTCTAAAGAGTGGTGAAACAACTATGCCCACGATAAGCATTGATATCAAACTCCATTGGTGGCCCCATCCTCCAATTCAAAATTAATCTGCAAGAACCTAGTTGACCAGTTTCAGATACTTGATGCCATGACAGACATAGCAATCGTGAAATGTGAAATTAAACCAACCAGTATTGGAACTAACTTACAAGATATATTTGGGATTGTGATCTATAGAGGAAATTCAACAACCTCCATGTGACTTGTGTACAAGCGTTCAATTCTGAATACAACATGTATTGACAGCACACCCAGAACTTAACATCTGAATCTCTTCACAAAGCGACTTTCTCATGGATCCACAAACCGGAAAATTCTACTTAACAGCCACAAGGATTAGTGGAGGTTTAGTGTTTGGATAGGAAATCTGAATATCTAAGCTAGGAACCTCTCTCTCAGTGCATGTACACAAGGGTTAGGGTGGACAAGAAGTTCTGAAAAAGACCGAGTTTTTAGATCTATTAAGATAGTTATGTCACACACTTAACAAAGAATCTCGGAGGTTTATGTTTATAGAAACTGATAAAGCTGCATGAACTGAAGCTCAATCTTGTTAAAACAAGTTGAAATACCGAGTTTTGTCAAAAACTGCAATTACTCAGAGTCTCAGACCAAGCTAGTCTTGTTCGAACTGGCTATTGGAACAAGCCTATTTTCGGTTGAACAACATGCCTTCTATTTGAACCAAACGACATGTAAATTATCTGACATGGGCGAAGCAAAGATAATCAAAACTAAGCATGAATGAAGATGTAAAAGATATCTCTACTCTTACGCATACATATGTAAATTGTAAATAGATGTTAGCGAGAGAAAGGGAGTGCTCTAAAAATTCTGATAACTAAGATTTATTGAGGAGCTAAATGGGCAAGGGAATTTTGGTCTTAATATTTTTAACAGAGTCGTAAAACTAGGGCAACGTATAACTTTAAGTTTTTATAGAGGGCAAGTCTATTCTGTATCATTGACAGGGAAAAGTCGAAAAGTCCCTTTTCTTTCATCAGATGCGAAAGATATGTATTAAATATATTGGACATGGTACAACAAAATCTGAAAAACTGGATCTGGAATCTAGCAAAATAACAAAAACTGGAAAAACATGTTCAAAGAATTTGAATCAATACCAGACAGTTTTGAGCTGCTCCCCTCCCCCAGGTAATAAAATTAGCAAGTGTAAACAGTTCGAAGCAGCAACCACAAAAATTGTGTAAAAAGAAGCTCATACAATTGTAATCCCAAACTCATTCTTATCGCACCACTTATTCTCCCAAGCTTAAACTTCCATGTTGGTCTACCTTTTTAAAGTGCAAGACCTTATGAGTATAACAGAGAAATCAAACCAGCAGTATGCTGAATAAAGATGAAAAAGAAGAAATATTTTTTTATGCATTTCTTTGGCATTAGTAGACAGTTTTAGAAAACAAAATATCCAAGCCTAAAGAGGAGGCCCCACGGATTAAATGGACTCTTTCGTCACACCTCCATTAAACAAAAAAATTCTTATCAGTTTCTATCCTGTCAGCTACTCTAACATGGATCTTAAATGAAGGAAGGAAAAGGGTACTTGAATTGAAATCCACTAAATTGCGGGTACCCCAAATATATGCCTAAGGTTACCTCCTAATATAATGTCAAGATAGCAACCACCCTTAGAAACTGATGCCTTAGAAACTGTGAGTATACGAGAAATACTCCATCTGAAATTAAGCGTTCTACTTTTCATTTTACATTAGGGCCGTCGCACATTAAGAGTGATTTTTCCTAAAATTAGGTTGTAAATGCATGTGATATATATAAAATTAGTACTTATACAGTTGACTAACAAGTAATATGATGTTAATATTTTTGTTACTACTTCCCTCTTCCTCCACCCTTTAGATGAAGCATAGTTATGAAAGTTCAAAGGCTCATTGAGCCAAATTATGTACAACAAAAGTCGTGTGCCTAGGGGTTTTTACTATTACCATATTGCTATGTGGTTTTTATTTTATTTATTTCTTTGTTGTAGCTAATTCAGGACTAAATTAGATTATCGATAATAAAATTAAATGTAGTACTTGTCCTTTACCAATGAGACTTGCATTTACGTTTCTTTGATTGCAGCAACGACCCCATCATCCAGTTCGCCCAATTCCCTCGCAGCTCTGGTGCAAGAATTTTGGGAAGCCTAAGGAATACTGAATTTTATCATTTTTGTTGATCAAACTTTGAAATAAGATTTTTGTTATTATGCAACCAAAAATCATGTTGCGATTTGTAGTTCAGTTGTGTGGGAGTTTTTTTAAGTATATTTTAGTTTTATGGATGTGTTTCCTCTACTGAAAATTTGCTTTTTTGGTTTTGTGCATGCACTACTGAAATAAGATTACTCTTCTGCATCTGCATGATCTGTGCAATTTAGTTGAATGTTCTCTTTTCTTATCTCTTACCGCCTTCTATGGAGAATGTAAAAAGAATGTAAAGAAGTGATGTACTGGTTTTTTATGTCTAATTTTAACATTAATACCTTATTATTATTATTATTATTATTATTATTATTATTATTATTATTTTCTAAACCCATATTCGCAATAGTAACTGACCGCCACCCGCGATTTGAATTTTACCGGCTACAGGAGGGGCCGGATGGGGTAAGACACAAAGGGCTTTCCATTTCGAAAATTTTGTATTTTATTATTAAAACTAGTTAGGAAACTGTGTAATGTATGGATGTTTAACAATTTTTATTGTTAATAAGCTGCAGATTATTTAAAAAAATTAATGTACAAATAACATAGTTTAGAATATGTTTTGAATGTTATATCTTCATTCTATAGCACATTAAAATAGAAATTTCAAAAAAATAAAATTTGGGAGCAAATGACGAAACACCTTGTAGATGATTTTTACTTTTTATATTTTGTGAGTATTAACTCAAATTGATGATATGCAGTATGCTAATTCAAATTAAAACGGAAACTCTAATCATAATTAATATATTGCAAAGAAAGAGTTAACTAAGAATTATTTTAAATCAATTAAATTTAGAATTTCAGATGACACACCCAAAATGAAAGAAAAGAATACACACCCAAAATGAAATAAAAGAAAATTATTACTTTTACAAGAGTTGATCTGCGTGCAATTGATTAATTTCCTCTCTCTCTCTCTCTCTCTTTGTTTTCTTATCCAATGAACATTCATTCTTAATTATTAAATTTATGCTTTTCTCCAACTAATTGTCAAGTTCCTCTACTAATAAAATGGAAAAAAATAAAATAAAAATGTGTTAGTGTATATTAGACAAAAAAGAAAAAATACATGTACTCATTATTTAAAGTAACAAAAATACTTCCCCACCTTAAATTAATAATTTGGATTTTCTTTTTAAGATTTATTAAATTACAGTCTTACCTCTATACTATAAAAAATTATCAATGTATCAAATATAAAATATAAAATTTATGATTTTCTCCATTAATTTAGTTAAAATTAATGTTTCTATAAAATATATTGAAATCAAAGTAAAATTATTAATTTGAAACGGAGGGATTACTTAAAAATAAGAAACACAATTTATTTCCATGCACCTTCCTTTTTCCCTTTTGCATGGTTAGATTTTGCCTACATAAGGATCAATCTCATGTATAACAAACAGTAGAAAATATAATGGGAAGATAAACAAATTAAGCCAAACTTCTTTATTGAAGACAATCTAATACAAGAAAAGAGTTAACTTACGATTGAGTTAGTTTGTGAAATTTGTTCCATGCCGCATGCTTGTTCATTCTATTTGTGATATGAAATGTTCTTGTATAGAATAAAAAAATTGATAGATTACTAAGATTAAAGATTTTTTTAATACATATATAGTTTAATTAGTCTATTAAAAATCAACACATCGACATTTTCTTACCTAATTTTCTTGTTCGATCGTAAGGTTCTAAGTGGCCACTTAATTTATAAATAGAAAAATTGAATTACTTAAGTATACTACATACAACAATTTTCACCGAGACTTTAAATACTGTAAAATACAATGATAAAATGTTTGAAAAAATATATTTTCTATCAACTATAACCTTTAAAAAGAAAAGATGAAAAGAGTGAATATACCAAGATATGGTATAATTTATTTCCCCCAAAATATGCACTTTTTAGGTTCATGCTAACAACATATTTTCTCTTATAAAATCGTATAACCATTTGACAAAATATCTTATTCTTGCTTAATACAATTAAGAGACAAAGTGAAATTTAAATAGAACTTTCTACTTGTTAAATGATTTAAACTTATGATTGGCAACGAAAATTTCTCTAAAGGGGTATGGAAAGAGTACAATAAAACAATATTTTTGCAGAAATTGTTTCATAGATAAAATTAATTTTTTATTTGAAATAAAAAGAAAATAATTTACAAGCACTAACATTAGATTACGAAACATCATATAAGGTGAATTGGTTCTACTGTAAATGCTTGGATAAAATCTAAAGAATAAAAATTATAATTTCAATATGTCCAGTCAATTATGCATCAAACAATTAAATAATTAAATTAACTAAGTTGTTCTTACACATGGCTGAAGATAATGCCTTGCAAAACACAAATTACTACGTATAGAATCAGACATATTAGAGAATATTATAAATTATCAAAAACATAGTTGGGAGAATTGGATTATATTTTTCACTAACCCGTGTATGCAAAATTTGCTGGGGAAAGATAAACGCTATGACTATGTGATTCTCGATTTTTAATTCCTTTATATAGATTAAATCAATTGTCAAATTACCGTATAGAAATTAAAAAGTCAGAAAAGTGTGAAAATTGGCTTAAAAGAGACTTAATATAATTGGGGTTAAGTGGTTATTTAATGCAATAAATAGGTTATTAATGCATCTAAAAATAGAAATCTCCAAAAAAGTACATAATAAATAATCCAAAAAGAAAAAACCCAAATTGGGGGAAACTTTTTAAGGGCTGTTTTGTTTTAATATATATATATATAGATATCTTTAAAAAGATTACATGTATACTTATATTATCTATCTTTGTATTTGTTTAATGTTGAGAAAATACTAGAAATTTCACCCTTAAATTTAAGGAAAGAAAATTGCATTGTCCTTTGTTGCACAGGTGCAGCATTTTCTAGTAGTAGTATAGGTTTTTCTAGACAAAGAAGGAAAAAAAAGAAAAAAAAAAGAAACCCCATCCTTCCAGTCAAGCCTATCTTCTGAAAAGGATAATATAAGGAGACCTATGCAAGAAAAACATGTTTAAAAAATTAATGAAAAGATGTAAACCTTCTTTTTTATTTTTTTTAAAAAAAGAGAGTTACTAACAACTAGGATTGTGGTGTTTGATTGCAATGTTGAAGAGGAAAGGGGAATGAATTGATAGTCTTCGTTAAAAAATTAAACTTCGTCTATTTAATACTCTCTTTTTGATTTGTCTACATTCTCCTAAAAGTATTGGTAATTTTTTTTGAGGAATGATGCATTTAAAACTTAAGTAATTAAATTAGTAAAACATAGATCACATGAAGGATCTTACAATACAAAAGAAATTTTTTTAAAAATTAGGGGCCTATAAGGTACGACGACAAAAAAAAAATCATCTAAACGGAGCTTTTATTAACATTGAAATATAAACAAAATGACAAAAAAATAAAATAAGAAAATAAATTCACAAGCTTGAGCTACTTAGAAGGTGGTGTTATTGCCAGGCCAATTAATATTATTAATATACAATTTTCAAAACATACAATATTATTTAAGAAAACAAATTAATACTTCACTCTAGAGTTTACCTTGATAAAGTCATGCTTGTGTAACTTCCTTAAAATGGTAAAATACAAGAAAAACCCTAATGTTTGGGATCAATTTCAATGTCTCCCTCAAAGCTTCAATTGATCCAAATCAAACCCTGAGGTACAATTAATAATCCAATTGATACCTTTGTTAACTTCCGTTTAAAACAGCAAACGACGATCCACGTAGGATGTGACTGAGAAAGTTTTGGCACAATTTTCTCTTATTTTTTTTCCCTCTTCTTTGTACCAACTACCAAAATAATAAGGTTAAAAATGAAACAAACAGATGTTATATATATACAACACCACTAAAGAAACAAAAAACAGAGCTTCATTAAACACCATCAAAATGGACCATTGTTTTTGCTTTTGTGGACTTCCAGGTGTGATGAAAATGTCATGGATTGATTTTAACCCTCGTAGAAAGTTCAGAGGCTGTCCAAATTACAAGGTAAAGATATTTCCAACTTAGGGTTTTTGTTCAGATTATGGGTTTTTGCTGAGTTCTTTTTATGAACCTAGGGTTTTTGATTGGTATGATCTACCAATATGACTTAAATCAAGGCAAATCATACTTGAATTACTAAGGAGGATTTTTTAATTAGAGAGGGTTCAAAGGAAAGAGAAGATGCTACATTTTATGCTATTTATTTCTTGGATTATAATATTGTTCTTATTTTTTTAGTAGTTCAAACAAATAGTGGGAACAACAAATAGTTGAAAATCATGTATTGAATGATTCTAAATATTTAATGGCTAAGTTTATTATGAATGAACATGCATTACTATGCTTTGTTTTTGGTAACTGAATTGAGTCCAAATGACTGAACAAATGAAACCCGATGCAATTGAATATAAACACTTAGGCTCCGTTTGATTGCAAAGATGGAAAAGGAAAATAAATTAAGTTAGTTTGTGTGAAAAGATAGAAAATAAGGTGGGAGATGTTACTCATTTTATGAGTATATATCCCTCATCCTTCAACATTTTTGATGAAAATTTTTTACTCACTACCAAGCAAAGAAAATTTCTTCATGGAAAAACTTAAAAATCAAGAGGATATCACCTCTATCATTTAACTTATTTTTCATCTTTTCACCAAAACTAACTCAATTTATTTTCTTTTTCCACGTTACAATCAAACGGAGCCTTAAAGAATCCAAACACCAAGCACTTAAATAAATAAACACTAAATTGAACGCAAACTTATATTTCATTTCCATATCATACACCAAGTGAGCTCCATAAAGTACATAAGTTATGAGTGAGAAAGGGACATTTATTTACAAGGTAAACCAACATAAAAAATAAGTGACATCCACGTTAAAAAAAGGACCTTTCTATACAAACTAAACCAACAAAAAACAGTAAACTTCCATATAGGAAAATGACCTTTCTAGCTTTACAAGATAACCCAAAAAAAAATAATTAATCTTCACAAAAAGCATTCCACAAATTAAAGTGAAAAAAAAATAAAAAAATGTACTTGCTTGATTGTATTTGGAGACCATGTCCATGTCTTTTCTTTAATGCTTCTTATACCTATTGTTTTGTGCTAATTTTCCTTTTTGTGTTAATTTTCCATTTTGTGTTGTTACTTGTTTGGGATTCGACTTGACTTGCCTGAGATGGCATGCTCAATTGTGATGAGCCATTATTACCCATGTGTACCATATTTTTTATATATATATATATATATATTTTCTCTTAACTTAAATATATATCATAAATATTAGTTTCGTACTACTTAAATATACTCAAATGAAATCAAATTGCCACTTAACCCCACACCAACTGAAATCAACTAAACAAAATAATCAATATAAAGCATGTTTAACACCCAAATCTCAGACAAACATAAAAAATATAAAGCATGTTTCTTTCTTTACAAAAACAAATCCCAATTTTTTTTAATATACCTGGACATTACCACTCAACCCAACACCCCATTTACAAGCATTAATAAATACCCTTCCAATTAGGGGTGTGCAAAATTATCGAAAAACTGGCCCGAACCGAACCGAAACCGACAGTTTTGTTAATTTGCGGTTCATTTTCGGTTTGTTGCTTAAAGAACCGACTGCCATTGGTTCGGTTGGAGGTTCTCGGTCAAGAATACCGGCCAAAAATCGAACCGAACCGAGATATATAAATTACATGGAAGAAACCTAGGTTTTTATTTACATACCACCCATTTTGTTATCTCCTCCTATTTTTTTTCTTGAATTAAATAGGTTTTGAGATTAAAATTCTCCATATCTATTACATCTTATGTTGTGATTTATGAAAATAAGATTTCCATAACAAGTTAAATGGGTTTTGAAAATAAAATTCTTCATAAAAAATCCTCTTACGCTAAAATCGAAACCGACACAACTGACCTTGCCCGAAACCGACCGATTTCTTCCTTTTTCGATTCTGTCTTAGTTCTTAATTTTGAAAAACCGACTTGGTCGATTTGGTTGCCGGTTAAGCAGCACTGTTCGGTTAACCGAACCGTGCACACGCCTACTTCCAACCCAACAACATTACATAAAGCATTATATTCGCAAATACCCAACAACTCACGGGACGACACATGCACAAAAGTATGAAAAATCCAACCCCACAACGCAAAACAATCAAACACTGTAAAGAAATAGTTGACAAGTAAGATTCTTCAAGAAAAGTATACTGTTTTATACAATAAAGTTAAACTAAGGTTTAAAAATTACTTTTGAGCTTCGAAATCATACAAAACTTATTATAACCGGGTTGAACCCTCTTATTTGGTGGTCTCAGATGGCAAATCTCTGTACATATTTGAACTTTCAACCATTTTCTTCACAATCACAAACTTTTTGTCTCATTGATTGATTTTTCTTTATCTCCCAAGCTTTGCACTCTCTCTGTGTTAATCCAAAATAACCCTAGATTATGATTTTATTTGCCCAAATGAAATCATGTGTTGTGTGCGTAATGGCTAAGGTGAGATATTACACTAATCATGCACTCAACTCCATGTAATAGTCCAACTTAACGCCAATGCGGATCGCCGTCTGGTATTTTAAACGGAAGTTAGCAAAAGATTTCAATTGGATCAATAATCATACCTCAGGTTTTAATTTGAAACAATTGAAATTTCAAGGGAGAGATTTGAAATAATTGTAATTTACCCCTAGTTAAAATGATTAGATTTACACGTTTGCTATTCAGTCCCGCTGACGCTAGAGTTTTCCAATTACTGCCAGCGAAACGCATACAAATAAATAGCTGTACCCTTCAAATCCCGTTTTCCCTCTCTCCCTCCTAATTCCTTCTCCTTCATCTTCGAATCTAAAGAGAGAGAGAGCGAATTTTAGAGAGAGAGAGAGAGAGAGAGAGAGATGGCGCCACTTCCAGTGGTGAACACTTATCCATTATCGTCCTACACGTTCGGAACCAAAGAGCCCAAACTCGAGAAAGACACCTCAGTTGCAGATCGCCTTGCTCGCATGAAAATCAAGTACGTATCATTATTATTAATTCATTAAACACGTGAATTATCACATTCTTGTTTTCATTTCTTCAATTTCTTTATGCTTGTACAAAAGAACTTGTATTTATAATCGTTAGTTTTATGAGAAAATCATCGCGTCAACGAATATTAGGGTTTCGCTTTTGTAACTGACTCTTTTAAGTTCTGAGTTGCAGTTATATGAAAGTCAAGTACGTATTAAACCGATAAATTATATTTTGGAATTTATCTCATCAAATTATAATAATGCTAACTAAGTTCTCTACAGTTAATCACAAAATTGCTATGTATATCGTTAGTTTTGTTAGATATCATCGCATCATCGACGAATCTTAGGGTTTCATTTTTGTACCTGATTATTCCCCCTTTGAATTCAGGTTCTTTGTGTTTATAATTTGACTCTTTATTGAAGTTTTGAGTTGCAGTTATATGAATGAGGGCATGAGGACCAGCGTCGAAGGAATTTTAGTGGTATGTTCCTTCACTTCTAATAAATAATAATAATAAGGGTCCGTTCGGTAACATTTTTGGAGAATGTTTTCAGAAAATGAAAACGAGAAAACGAATTTTTTGAGAACGAAAATGGTGAAAACATTTTCCGAGAACGAAAACAGTGAAAACAAAGATTGCAAGAGTGAGAATGGAGAGAATATCATTTTGGCGTTTTTGCGTTTTATACTTTAAACGTGAATTCATTCTCCGAAAACATTTTTCGTGTTTTTGTCAACATCCCACCGAATGCATTTTTTATCCATTTTTGGCCTCAAAAAACGAGAACGGGCCTCTAAAAACGCTACCGAACGGACCCTAAGGCATTTGAGATGTATTCTTGTTTATTTGAGTTTCTGTACTGGTATGTTTTTTCATTTATCATGTTATTATAATTCTGATTTTTGAAATTCCTCAAATTTTGATTGGTAATTAAACCTTTCTTTGCAATAAGGTCACTATTCTTAATTCTTTCCAATGACTTCAAGATAAATATACAATTTACGATAAGACTTTTTTTTTTGATAAGAAATTTATGATTACACTGAATTAGCTTTTAGGTTTTAGGGGAAAAAAAGTTCCAAAAGAAGTATAAAGTGCTTTATATTACCTTTTGTTGCGCTACCTTTCATTAATTTCCCAAATCCCATGTAGTATTTTTAAAGAATGTCCTGAGTGGTATTAACCATTAGTTTTATTTTGGAATAGTTTCTGAATTTGATTCAAAAGTATTGCAAATAAATTCTTAATATATGTTGGCTGACACTAGAACTGAAATCAAAATATTGTAGTAGCCTGGTGTTTAATGGAAGAGATCTAAGGATGCTTAAGCGCGTGGCAGAGTATGTGGATTTAACATTGTTCATCATAAAATTTGTCTTTACTAGTACATTCCACTCAGTTACCAAATACCATGTAAGAATGAGCCCTTTAAATAGATACAATTGTATTATTAAATGTTTTGGTTTAATAAAGATAAGCTCTAAATAGTTTGAATAATATTTGAACTTCACCAACAAAAGAAAATCTCTAAAACATCATTCATCAACTATTTTTTTTTCTTGTTTTGAACCATTGTTCCTAAAGTTAAGTCGTCTAAAATTGAAGTACCTCTAAATTCTTTCCTGCTCATTTTTTTTTATAAGAAACAGAAATTTTATTGCCAATAGAAAAACAAACATCCAGGAAATAACATGGGAATAGACCGACTAGCGGAAGAGGATTCCACCAAACTAGCAACAATCCAGCGAACAAAAGAGAACTACACTCAAGACTCACTAAACTGAAAAAACTAGCACAATCAATACTAAGCAAAAAACACTCTGAACTATCAAGAACGTTAGATGCCCTGGTCCACAATCCTGTTCATTAGTTACAGTAGATAACTTTACTAATACCTTATGGATTAGTACAGCAACGAACATTGTTGTAAAAGACCGCTTGTCAATATGCCTTCTAGACTTTTGCTTTTGTAATCTTGTTTTGATCAGCATTTTAAAAAAGTTAAATCCGGGCATTGGGCTGTCTACCATGCAAAGGCGTTAAGCGGCATCTGCTGCCTCACTAGGCTAGGCGGTGCCCTAGGCTAGCAAGGTGGCATCATGGCAACCAAGCATGATGGGTGGGATTTCCCTTCGTTTTTGTTTTGAAGGATCATTCCTATCTTTATAATGAATTATGGTGAATGCTTGCTTAGTGAACTCTTATTATGTCTTTTCAAGACAAAAAGTTTGATTTCTTGTAGTATTATAACTTAATAAATAAAAATAAATAAATGAAAGACAGCTTAGTGCCTATTCACTTAGGCACCCACAGACGTGATCAAGGCACCAGCACCCTATGGCTGCCCTAGGTCTGCCTAGCGCCTTTGAGAACATGGTTTTGATGATAGCAACATATTGAGAGTAGGCCATTTGTTCTAATATATATATATATATATATATTTATAGCAAATTGCAATGGTTAATAATTCTGAGCTTCATATGATTTATTCTATGGGAGGCCTTTTACCTGGATTAATAAACATAACAGAAGATTTAGTAATAGTAAAGAGGATTATTCCTTATTTCCTTAAAAGGCTAACAAGCTCTTCGCGGTTATTCCTTCTTGTGAAGAAATAAAGAATGTGGTCTTTGGTAGGAATCCTGTTAGTGCTTTGAGCCCCTGTGATTTTCGCTGTTCCTTCTATTAGAGCTGTTATATTATTATGGATAATGAGGTTTGCTAGCTGTTAAATTAATTTGATTTTTTTTCTGAAAAGAGGTTGGCTTCTTCCCAATAATGTTAACTCATGTTTCCTCACATTTAGAACCAAGATCCCTAAATATATTATGCAAATCAATTCAAGCTAGTTGTGCTGGCAAATTTCCATTCCAAAATGATCACAATAATTATATCATTGGGCATTGACCCTGACCTTCCACTTGGCAGGTTATGGGTTCCATCCCCCTCCCCCTCTTTATCCTCTAGTTGTGACCGAGAAGAGACTTGGACCTTCCTTCTAAAAAAAAATCAGTTATAGTATTAAGGGCAATATAGGCAGTAGGTGATTAGCTATCTCCGGTTGTATCGTTTATAGTGATTCTTGCCTCTTTATCAACCATTTCTTCTCCTTGGGTGGATAGAGTAAGGATGAAAGGACACAAAATTCCCCCTTACTGTTGAATTGCGTTTATTTTGAAATTATCATCACAAAATATAAAACTTATCTACATATTAGCTAACCTTGCTCCTCTTAATATTGATAAAAAAAAAAGGTCCTACAGGGCTAATCCACTTTATTGCTGTATTTTTTTTTCAAATAAAAATTAGTACTAAACTTGCGTCCGTTCAGAAAATTTCCTGGCTCTGTCTTTGCATCTCCTTAAGGTTTTTCTTCTCCTTCTCCTCTTCATGTTATATTCAGTTACTCTTAAACTGCATCGTTATATTCTGCATAGCAACTCAGTGTGATATTTATTGCTTCAATGCAGTTTGCCTGTTTCTTCCTGCAATTTCACCAATAGTTATTGTGCCTTCTATTGCCCATTTTTTCTGTTTTATTCGCACAAGATATTATATGATGTATCTTTTTGTGGTAATAACATATGATTTGGCAATTTGCTATCTATCTGTCTGTCCACACTTAAATATTAGGATGAGTTAAATCAATTTTAGTTATTCTTTTTGTCAGTCTATTTTTTTACATTTTCTTTTTTCATATGAGGGAGAGTAAAAATGAAGCATATATGTTTTGCCCCTTTATTTTAATTGGCTATGTTTCAAATAAATGACCTGTGTTTACAGGTACAGGAGCATAATCATGCCCATATTCTCCTTTTGCAAATTGGGAACACATTTTGCAAACTTCCTGGTGGGCGTCTGAAGCCAGGAGAGGATGGTACAATTTTCTTCTTCATTTTATCATCACCATATTCATTCACTTCTTCACATTGCAGTTAGGTTGTGAGATGGTTTTCAGTTATATTATACATGTGTTCTTCTATCACTATATATCAACAGAGAGTAGAAGTTATGCCCTCTCCCTAAATTGTCTAAAATGCCTTTTATTGATTGAATAAAGTAACATGTCATTTGAAAATCACAAACTATACTAAAGTAATACTAAATTCAACATAATCAATGGTTAAGAACAAAACTTGTCCACTATAGTGAGATTTGATGCATTGATTATGTCCCCAAAAGGAAACTGGACTCTTAGTTTGGGACGTCCCAAAAAAGAATAGTAGACTCTTAATTTGGGACGGAAGGGGTATTGACTTATTACATAAAAGCTTTTGATTAACCAATGCTAGTGCAGAATCCTCCTGGATTTTTTCGATACCCAAAATTGTTCAACAAATTATGAAAATGCAATATAGTTTTTTCAGTAATTATATGGAATATGGCTTGTAAAGTTGCGTAAACAAGGGTCTACAATTTCTAGTAATATTAACAACCGGACTTTTTTTCAATGTTGCAGAGATTGAGGGCTTGAAAAGAAAACTCTCCAGCAAACTTGCGACTGATAATCCTGCCATTCAGCCAAATTGGCAGGTATTGTTCAGTTTTTGACTTTGTAATTTAGGACCCGCGCATGTTATAAATTTTTTTGCAACAAGTTAGATAACAGAAAGCTCATATCAATTTGGACCAAAAAAAAATAAAAATTCCTTGGCAAAATGTGTTTAAGTTATCTCCCTATTTTTTATATGTATACTCAAGTAATTTTTTGCATGTCATTGCAGATAGGCGAGTGCGTAGGTATCTGGTGGAGACCAAATTTTGAAACCATACTATATCCATATTGTCCTCCCCACATAACAAAACCCAAGGTAAAAGGACATGAATTTGCATATATACAATTGAATAGTGCGAATTTGTTTCTTTACTTTTATTCTTCACTTTGGCTTGCTTGTTCGTTCTATATTCATTATTTGCTCCAGCTGTCATGTCATTTGACTATTAACTTTGATGCCTTTTCTGGTAATGCAGGAGTGCAAAAAGCTTTTTATTGTTCACTTGTCTGACAGAGAGTACTTTGCAGTGCCGAAAAATTTCAAACTTCTTGCTGTTCCATTGTTTGAACTGTATGATAATGTTCAGGTATGGTGGATTTGGTTAGAGCATTTTAATTCCTAGAGGTGGTAAATTTGGTGCCCCATGGTTCAGATTATAGTTCTACTATGATCCGGTATAATTTTGGACAAATTTCATTTGTTACTGGTATCTGTTGGTTTTTGCATGAGTGATTCTAAATTATTTCTAAAATCATGTCCAATCAGCAAACCCTTATGACCTTGCTTTTAGGCTCGCTTGCTTTGTGCTAAAATATTTCCACATAGGTAAAAGTAAAATTGTGAAGATAAGTACTTTTTTGTTCCTATAATTGTAAAATTATTCCTTACTACAATTCTGCAGTTTTACATGAAAATGGTGAATATATATATGTATATGGCCTCATGGGTTAGAATAATTTTCACCATTGTTACTTCACCTAGGTGAAGAATATCTTACCCTGAACCAATGCTCCCTCAACTCTCTCATTAACAACTACATTTGAAATTTCTGTTCAAAGTGTGCATAGGTTGGTTCGTTCCGGTTCGGTTCAGTGCTGAACCAAAGTAAGTTGATTCTTTTGTGTTGGAATCGAACCAAAAGAATCCATCGGTTCTTGTGTTGATTGGTTCATATCTTTACCGGAAAACAAAATCGAACCATAGGTTCTCGGGTTGATAAGTTCAAATTTTAACCCGAGAACCAAACCAAACCTAGTATGTTCATATCATAGAAACGGAAAGATCATCTTTTCTTTTTTCCAGTGTTTTACCCTTCTGTATTTTTTTGGCGGTGAATGTAATCTATAATTCTTATGGTACTTTTTGTTTGGCTTGGTGGCAGAGATATGGGTCTGTTATGGCAAACATTCCACAGCAGCTGTCTAGGTTCAATTTCAACCTGGTCCACACATAACATTTGATGCTAATGTTCCGAAGAGCTACTACAACTTAGATACAAGAATATATTAATTGTGGTTAGGGTGGTGGTCCTAATTTTAGCGGAAAGCAACTTTCACTTGTCTTTTATGATGGTACTTCTATACTTCAATTGTTGTATTACTATGGGTAAATCTTCTTAGTAGTAGTGTGTATGGGAGAGAGAAGGTCCGTTTACTCGGAACAAGGAAAGATGAATAGGCACTGATCTGTTATCTGATGATTACTTTGGTTTGTTTTGTGTATTAATGTTACCACCCTACACTAGCGGTCCCTCTCTTCTTTCATGATATCTGAGATTTTTTTTTTTTTTCAAATTTATATTTGTTGCTAGTTGTTGTTTAACAACCATGGTTATGGCGAGTCGGATTTTGTAAAAAGTGAACAGTAGTTCTAGCTTGAGATTCAATTACTCTATTGCTCTCAAAACTAACTTTTGCATGTCTTAAGAAAAATTGTTTCAACTTATACAATATTGAAGAATAACAAGACTTATTTTAGTAAGAGATGGCACATTGAATAATTACCCCAGGAGATGAAAATCATAAATTAAGCTGCTTCACCTAATTTTTATTATAAAAAATAATTTTAGTAAAGGGCCTTTTCCTAAAGAATAAGTGTTAAAGTCCCACTCTTCAAAAAAGTAAAAAAAAAAAATCCCAACCCAAATTAGTCTTGATGAGCAAAAGCAAAACGAGCTTTACCTTTTTACTAGTTACTATTATATTCAACGTGATGAAGAGTGTGATGAAAAGTTCATCGCACTTAAAATATCATACACAAGCATCTAAACACGACCTCTACACCATAGACATGTGCTTTTATTAGCCTTTCCTCCAAATTCAATTATACAGCATCAAATGTATTAAAACTAATTGATTATAAAGTATTGCCAGGTATAATATTATATACACATAGGGTGTGCCACAATTCTAGTGTACATCCCGTTGTCTTCTCTATGGGTGCCAAAAAAACCGATTGGGCCACCGAAACCGATCGAACCGACATGCTTTAGTTGATCTTTTCTCAGCCTGAGGTCTAGTTCAGTCAAAATTATGTGTAGAATTCTAATTGAAGGCTAAAAATGTATTGGCCAAATTGAAAATGGTGCCAATCTGACCAAAGTAATCGAGTCCGGTCTAAAGCCATTATGGGTCCGGTCTGGTCCTTAATTTCAAAACCAAACACGTTGGTCTGGTCTGGAGAATGGTAAAAATTCGATCACCGGACTTGGCGGACCCCTGCTCTCCTCAAATAATATTACTTGACCCTGTTCTCTTCCATATATTTTCCTCTTCCATCTTCTCTCTCGCACTTCTAGCCTCTTTCCACTGCCCAACTGAGGCATGAATGTTAGACAAGATCACATAAACACCTGATTCGTTCGCTTTCACTGCGTGTGCCATTTCCATAGCATGCTTGGCTAATTTCAAATCCCCTCTTACCCTGCAACCACACAAAAGTGCTCCCCAGATAGCCACATCAGCCTCAAATGGCATCCCCTTCACTAAATCCTCAGCTTCCTCAAGCAAACCATTTCGACTCAACAAATCGGTCATACAACCGTAGTGATCAAGTTCCAAACTTAGCCCAAACTCATTCTCAATGCTAGAGAAGATCTTTTGACCTTCCTCTACAAATCCACCATGACTACATGCGAATAAAACACTACTAAATGTGAAGTCATTTGGTTTTAGTCCTTTATTTTGCATCGAATAGAACATCTTGATGGCTTCTTCTGTTCTTCCGTGGATCGCTAGAGATTTGATCATGACGTTATAGGAAAACACGTCTTTGTTTGGGATTTTGATGAAAATGGTGAAAGCTCTATTGATATTGCCACATTGGGCATACATTTCTACAAGTGAAGTACCTACTATGACTGACAAATTAGGCCAATCTTGTATTAGGTAGTGTAATCTCATCCCAATCTCTAGGTCACCCAAGTGAGAACATGCAGAGAACGCTGAAACAAATGTGAACCCATCTGGATTCACACCTTCAAACTGCATTTTTCCAAAGAGATTCAATGCTTCTTCAAAATCCCCATTCTGGTTGTAACTCGAAATCATCGAATTCCAAGAAACCACGTTTTTCTCGGGCATTTCCTCGAAGAAAATTCTAGCAGTTCCAATTTCTCCACAACCAGCATACAATCCAATCATAGCAGTCCAAGACACTATGTTCTTCTCCGGCATCCGCTCAAACAAACCCCTTGCATTTTCTACATCCCCAACTCTGACATAACCCGATATCATCGAATTCCAACTAACAACATCTCTTTCAGGCATTCCATCAAATACCTGTCTTGCAGACTTCATATCACAAATATTCACATACCCAGATATCATTTGGTTCCATAATTCCACTGGCCTAATAAACATATCGTTAAAGATCTTCCTAGCATAATTTACTCTATCAACTCCCAATACAACCATTTTCAAGTACAGATTAAAAAGAGATTCAGCAACAGAGGAAGCAGATTCAAACCCAGTCTTTATAATCTGACACTGCACTTTCTTCCCTATTTTACACCAACCCAATTCCAAACAAGACTTTAGAACATATGGGTATGTGAAATTATTAGGCTTTAGTCCTCTTTGAAGTAATTCATTGTATAAAGATAAACATTTTTGAAGTGGACCATTATAAGCATAGCCTCTAATCATAGCATTCCAAAGGGTTATATCTCTTACATAAATTCCACCCATTTGAGAGAAGATGAGATTTGAATACTCCATAGTGCCGACTTCGGTGCTTCTCCGGAGGAATCTGAGGCGGATTTTGCTGCTCCGGCCGATGGGTGTTGTGATAATGAAGTTGTGGATCTGTTTCAATTGTTTGAAGGTGCATTGTTGGAGAAGGTTTGAAAGTTTGAGTTCCAGTTCAAAGGGAGAAGGCATATGTAAAGTGGTGTTTGTTTAACAATAATTTAGAGAAGTCTTGTGTTTAACAAGCTCTGTGCTATTTAAATTGACACAAGAGTGTAAAAAAGGGTAAAGGAAAAACAAGTTAGGTTGACAGTTAAACTTGGAATATTATTTGAGGGTCTCATTTATTTTCATTTTTTTAAAACTGTTCCAAATGGGTTTTTAACCTTATCATACACTATCTGAGGTAAAACTTGTTGGTAAATTTTGCACTTTTAACTATTTCTATTTTTGGGAGTTTATCTTTTAATTTCTTCAAAAATAGTTGGAAAGAGTAAAATGAACATTAATAATCTTCCACAAATTCATTTCAAAATTTTGGCATCACTGTTTTACATTTTTCTTGAAACACTCTCATGCAACATTTACAGGTAAACCAAGCACAATCCAAAAAAATAAACTATGTTCAGACGAACAGCATTCAAGGTTCATTAGAACCACAAAGCAATAATTTTTTCTTAAAGAAGCAAAAAAACCAAGATATAAAAATTCTCTTTAAATCTCACCAATAAAACAATGTATGTTCCTCCAAATGGTACATACACACAAAATCAAATCCTTACGCTCACACAAAATAAATAATGAAATAATAGAAAAATCCTCCACCAAGTAAGCCACAATTAAAAGCCAAAAAAAGAAGAGGAAATTTACAAGTTAAAATCCTCCATTTCAATTGCATTTTCTAACCACTTCATTGCACCACATCTTCCATTCTTACATTTCAACATCCTTTCCGTTTTTGTTGCTTCATCACTAGAAAGCATAAGCTTCACGGAACCATTGCAGTAAGGTATAGAGCATAGCTATGCACCCATAGACATTCTATAGCTAAGTGCCCTTATAATAAATACATTTGACATTCTGCACTTCTTTGAAACTGTGATAAAATTGGATGTGACTAGACTTACATATATTGAAATCTTTTGGAATTTATTGTGGTTGATTGTGTATGGTCTGGGCATTTATTTTGGTCGGTGTGTGCTATGTGAGACTTTGATTTGCAGACCAACAACCATTGAGTTATTATTGATGTGTGGTTTGTGCTGTGTATTTCTGGGCATTTAATATGTTACTTCTATTTTTTATAAAGTTTAAAGGCATATGTTAATGAATACGGGGCAAAATAGGTACGTCATTCCGTTATTTTCATTGACCAACACTTTTACAGTTTTGATCGATATATTGTTAAAAAATGAATCTAAAGTTCAAAATTGCAATCTATGGACTCTTAACTTAATAGTGACAAAACTATGATCTCCAAAACCTAAATAAAAAAAGAAAGAAAGAAAAAGAAAGAGTCAAATCTACATGTTTGGCTAGCCTTACAAGAGTGTTAAAAGGGAAAAACAAGCTGAAAATTGGGTAAAATGTCTAGTGTGATAATATTTTTTGCAAAAAACGCATCGAATAATATATTTTGGAAATAAGGGCCTAGTTTTATTATTTTTCTAAAATACGGGCCTATTTATTAATTGTGTTTTAAAATGAGGACTTTGACCAAAATTGTATTTTGTGCAAACTTAACTTTGCAATAAAAAAAAAATGTTTCGCACGATATGTTTATATTTTTTAACAAGTATTTTCTTATGTTTTACTCATAAAACTCTAAAATAATGTTAAATAAAGCTAAATACATAATAATGTTTTAGAAAATAAAAAGGGTAAGCAAACATAACTTTGCAAAAACCCAAAAAAATTGTCATATGTATTTTATTAATAAATGAGTTTTAAATATTTAGTTTGTTGAAATTATTCTAAAGTACCGCCAATTAAACACTTATTTATAATAATGTGCTAAAAAACATGAAGTGCAAAGTTAATTTTGCATAATTCTATAAAAAAATACAATTTTAAAATTTACAGCAAAGTTAACTTTGCACTTGTTTTATAATTTGGTAAAATATATACTCTTAATTTACAAAAATATTATTATTCATTGGTTTTTTTACCGAAATGTTTACAAACAAGCCCCATTTCTCAATATCCCGAAAAACATACTATTTGAGAATAATTTAGTAAACTTAGAATATTTATGTGAGGGTCTTAAATTTTGCACTTTTAACTATTTCTATTCTTGGGAGGTTCCCTTTTCTTTTCTTTATCAGAAATAGTAGGTAAGAAATGAACATTAATAATCTTCCAACTTCCAATTTGTTTCAACCAAATTCATTTCAAACATTTCCATCGGTGTCCCCTTTCTCTACTTAACTGGAGCGTCACTGTTTTATGTTTTTCTTGAAAATAAAACTGTCATGCAACATTTAAAGGTAAAACAAGCTATCACATTCCGAAAATGAACTTTATCTGTCCAGACAGACATACAACATTCAAGGTTCGTTAGAACACAAAGTAATACATTTTTCTTAAAGAATGTAAAGAGGCAAAAACCACCCTCTTTAAACCTCACCAACAAAACAATGTACGTATGTTCTTCCCAATGGTACATATAGACAAAATCAAATCCTTAATTATGCACACATAAAAATAAATAATGAAATAATAGAAAAATTCTGCACCAAATAAGCCACAATTAAAAGCCAAAAAAAGAAGGAAATCTACAAGTTAAAATTCACCAACTAAAAAATGAGAAAGTACTGCTTATAGATAGATATAATTAATGTTTTTAATTTTCCTTTTTAAGGAGGGAGGGAGGGAGGGAGGGTGGGGGGTTAATCAAAAGCATCCAAGGAGTTTTTTGGGAGTAGTTTGAGTGGCCCTGTATTTGGCAGCAATCTCCTCAGCCTTAAGAAGATCCTCCCCCTGCTTCGCTTCAATCATTGCCCTCTTCTCCTCTGCTGCCTTGTGGATTGATGCTATTTTGTTCTTCATTTTCTCCACATACCCTGCTTTCTTCTTCTCCAATTTCTCCTGCTCAATTTCATTTCATTTCATTTTTTAAAATAACAATATATTACAATTTTTTATTGATTAAAAACCCTTCAATAATTTGTGTATTTGAACAACCCTAATATTAAGGGCAAGTTGCTGCATATTACTTCAAAAAATACTGGAGTTGTTTAACTGATGTAATATATACGCGTGGCAACTAGCTATCCATCCTAATAAAGAGTTGTTTAACGAAAACATAGATATTAAGGATTCGTGCCCAAAGGAAAAAAAAAATCTTACTAATTTTGAATGGGTCAATTTTTATTTGTGGCAAATAATATTTTCGGGGGAGGTGGTTATTTAATTATTTCCATGGGAAAGGAGAAAACTGCTAAACAAAATTAATGTACCATTAATTCATCAAATATTATGTAATCAAACACCGACAAATATGGTAAATTTTGATAATTTTTTTATCTGAAAAAGAGAAATGCAATCAAATTAACCATAAGAGATCGAGCAACGTACGTACATATATTACTTGCATAATTAAGAACAAATGACAAATAGTATATTCTGGGTAAATATGTAAATTAAAATACCCAATAATTTTTATTTTTGTAACATATATGTGGAATGTAATTAATTTAGTTACCTCAATCCTTTTAATGTCGGCCTCTATAGTCGCTTTCTTGGTGTTCTCCCATGCGCCTACTGCAGATAGGTCCTTACAAGCTCTGTCCAAAAATAAGAATAATCAGATTATTATATGTAATCAACATTAATTATTAAAATAAATAAAACACTCTTTATGAACTAAATATATAAGAACTTTGAAATATATATATATAGTACATTTCCTATACGGACCGATCCGTACGGACCAGACCTTTAACGACAATTTTTCGTCGCGAATACATGGAGATATGTTTTTAACAACGGAATATCGTCACTAAAGGACCTTTAACGACAATTTTTCGTTGCGAATACATGGAGATATGTTTTTAACAACGGAATATCGTCACTAAAGGTCCCGGTCCGTACGGACCCGTCCGCATAGGAAAATTCCCATATATATATATATATATATAAATCTCCCACTTGATTTAAAAAGAGGTTTGTGTATTATATATTTTCCTAAAGTTTTCGGAGTCCCCATGCCAGCTTTTCTGTTTTCAAAAGTTAAAATTCAAATTTCTTTGGCATATTTTAACTTTGTAATCGAGTTCAAATGTGTAAAACTATATATTTATATATATATTCAAAACTTTTGTGGACATATATGAACGGACAAAAAGAGTATTATTATCTTGAAGAACTAAAAGAAAGAAATATAAAAAAACTTACTTGTTCTCTGCTTTTGATTTCTCACTTTCCTCCCATGCCTTGATTAGTGATATCCTCTTCTCTGTCGCTACTCGCGCAAGCACCGCATCTGAAAAATGGAAAATAAAATATATTATTATTCAAGGATTCAAAGAATTTTTAAAAAAAATAATAATTCAAGAAATTAAGTGAAGTTTGTGGAAAATGAACAAAAAGAAAGAGAAAAAAAAAAATTGAAGGCTTAGTAATTACCTCTATTGGCAGAACCCTCTGAAATTTTATCCTCACAAGCTTCTGGTGTCTCTGCCATATTGGCAAAAGATTCAATTTAACAATTAAAGTCTCATTACAGAACAATACCCAAGTCTTTAATATTAACTTTTGATAACATTGGAAATTTTCAAATAAAATAAAAGTTTATACTTTGAAAAAACATAATATATAAACGTACACCTTTCACACAAGTGCTCGACATGGTTCAAATCAAGATATGCAAAGATATATCTAACTTTAAAGAATCAGGTGAATTTTTTCTCCGGTCTTTCAAGAAAATAATATATGATACAACAAGACAGGATAAACAGCATAAAACATGCAGTTTAATGAGAGAGAGCGCGCTCTTACTCTCAACGATGACAAGCGCTTTGCAGTCGTCGGGTTTCTCTTCACAAGGAGAAACTGGGATGACTGATTTCTCCTCGGCCACGTCTTTGGGAGCCTCCACAGGCTCGGGTGCCGGTGCCGGTGTAGGTTCCACCGGAGACTCACACTGTATCTTCTTTGATTCCACTTCTGCCATTTCTTAGTCTAAGTTTATGGATGAGTTATAAAATGAATTCACCAAATTGAATGTGAAACTAGCTATATACTTAAGAAGATAAAAAATCAAGAGAGTTTGAGGCTGAGGGTACAAAGGAAGAGTGTAACGTTGGAAGATAGTTATAGTAGGAGGAACGGGAAAGGGAAAGGGAAAGGGAAAGGGAAAAGGAGTGCTTTTTTGGAAAGACTCAGCTCAGCTGGATAATAGCTATTCATTGGTGGCCTCCTATTATGAGTTGGCGGACAGACAGCCAAAGTGACAGTTTACTTTTTCTTTTGAAAACCCATAAATTTTATACGGGAAATACTCTTTTCAAATAAACATTTTTATTATTTTAAAAATATTAAAGATGAGGTGGGTTTTTTGGCAAGAAAATATTATGCTGGCAATAGCGTCTCTATCTCCTTTATATATATATATATATATGTTATGGAACTGTATCTAAATGGTATAATGACTTGGCTGGACCGCAATATACACTTCTTTCGTTCGATTTTGGGTATGAGCTATTTTGAAAGTTTAGTGGATGGATTTTTTTGTAAGACTCAGTGTAAATAATATTTATAATAAGTAGATTATATTTACAAAATTTTATTAAAATAATCAATTTAAAAGTGTGTGAAATGATCGTCATCATATTTCAATGGAGATAATCTTCTTTTTTTTCATGAAAAAAAAATATTTGTTTAATTCTCAAAATAGACCCCAAGTGAAAGAAATTGAATCGAAGAGGTCTTAAAGAGGAGCCAAGTACATTTTCTTAATATAAATTATTCATCTAAAGTATTTTAAGTAAAATTTGATAGAGATGTTGTACTTGATGAGTAGATTTATAATCTATCCTATTTTTTTTAACAAAATAAATACTCTTATACAATAATTACAAAAAAAAATAAAAAAATCAACCATTTAGAATGGAAATACATATTTGTGATGAAATTTTAAATAATCTTTATCAAATTTTATTAAAAAAATTATTTAGATAATTTTCAAAATGAATAAATTTTTATCTTATTAATTTGGTGATGGAAGAGTATTGAACAAGCTGCAATCATTATTTGAAGGAGCCGTTAGTTAAAGAAGAAATATTATCTTCTTGTCTACCAACTAAACTTGGAAATGAATCTTTTGGTATCTATATATCAGCTGTCATTTGTTGGCATTTGAAGGCAAAAAGGATATTTGAACGAATCAGTTTGAAGAAGTTCCACCAAAAGTACATGAGTTGAGTTGGAATTAATATAAAGGTAAGAATATATTGTGAAAGAATATAACTTACAGAATAATATATAATTACTTAAAGTGAAGGAAAATATAGCCTTACTAATTATTTTTTTATACTGAATAATGTGTTGTATTATTCTCTCTCTCTCTCTCTCTCTCTCTCTCTATATATATATATATATATATGCTGAAATTAAAGTAATGCATGATAAGAGGCAAATCTTGAGGAGCGGTTCGTTTTCTTCGACTTTTCCCAGCACTCAAAATTGGTGAATAATGCGAACTTTTTTTAAGTTGTATTCTTTTTGTAAAATTGTAAAAGTATAAGAATAACTCATAAAATTTTAAAATTTGTGGATTTAAAGTTTTATAATTTTTAATTTATGTGTTCATTTTAAATTTTTTATATATATTTTTAAAATTGTTAAAATATAATAATGTAAGTTGAGTTTGATATTCTTATTCATTTATATGTTTTAATTGGAGATAAACTTACGGGTGACGAAGACATAGGATTACAAAGAGATTAACCGGATTCAAACTATGTATTTAGCACAGGATTTTGAAAATCACACAAATTTATTGAAATTTTGAAATCCCATGTCTATTTTTTTTTTCAAAGAATCTTATTATTTTTCAAAAAAGAATATATTAAATTTGTAAATCATGAGATTCTTTAAATATCATGCTTAAAATCCTGCGAAAAGATCACATTTTTATTTATTTTGGATGACTATGTACATACAAGTTGAACCCATAACATTCTTCTTATGAAAACAAGGAGCATGCCATCAAGTTACAAGTAAGGGCAGAGGGGGCCATGCCTAGTGGGGAGGATTTGAAAATTTTTCATAGTAGATATGATATTATATATTTTATAAAGTTGTGTTGGTAAGATATTCAAAAATTTGGGGTCTAACCTGTAACTATTATTTAATCAAGGAAAAGAAAAAGAGTTATTTGAAGTTTGCCCCCCCATACATTATAAAGAAACTAATCTTGATATTTTAACATTTAAACAAACAATTAGAACATCTAAACTGCTCTCTTATTTTAAATTAAAAAAACACATTTACACATATTATGTTTACAAAATACAACCCTATCTCTCTTATCCTACTTTTTCTCTCTAAGTTGAGTTTACTATGAATTCATGTGGGAGGCAAGCATTATTTTCTATATATTTGTAATGTTTTTTTATTGTTTTTACACTTAAATTGGTATTTATTTAATTTTTTTTGGCCAAAACACTTAAATTTTTAACGTATTTTGTTTTTCTCTTATGCTTCTTATGCTTTAATAAGAATAATACATTTGAAACGGTGATTAAAAATGAACTTGATTAATGACGTATGTAAATTTATCAAATTTAATAGGTAAGAAGTAGGTTTTATACTTTATAATAGTTGCATAGAAATATACGTATTTTCTAAGATATCTTATGAATTATCTGAGGAAATTTATAAGCTTTCTGGAGAAAAAAATGTATAAAATTATATGAAAATATTTGAATTTGTCAGAAAAAAGCCTTTCATATTGATAAAGACATATTCAAATATATTGAAAATCAAGATGTTTATTAGTGTTTTGAAGGTATGAAGGCTTAAAGAGGATTTTTGTAATTTGTGTTTTTTTGGCCATCTCTTTCTATACTAGATGTTTAATTTCTTATTTAAATTTTTGCTGAATTATTATTACTTATAATTAAAAATATTTATGTAGTGTTAATCAAGCCCCCACTAAAGTTGAAATCCTGCCTCCGCCGCTAGTTCGAGGACCGTTGACTATTTAAACCTACTTACTTGGTTGTTAAAATCGTGGTATCATAAAAAAATAGTTAAAACCAATAATATGTAATATAAACTACAGGGTGCAGAGAGGGAAAGTAGGAGAGAGAAACACCAACCCCAAACACTACATAGTTGGAGTCTCACTCCAAACACCACATAGGGTGGATTATGGTAAAGAATTTAGTCAAACTTAACTTTATTATTCTCTTATACTAAAAAACAAGCCTTTGCATTGGGTTGGGCCTACCTTGCCATGCTTTTAAGGCCCATAGAGTTTTTTTTTTTAATTCGGCTTATTGGGCTTTGACCAGTCAATGGACTGGGCCTTGGAGTTGAAGGTGCCGCCCATGGGCTTATTCAAATGGGTTAGTTTTAGGCCGGTCGGGGTTTGATGGGTCAAGCCAAATGGGTTGTTTTTTAAATTTTAAATTTTTTAAAATATCATTAATTACACATATGAAATTCATATAAACAACCTTTTGTTAGTGATATAACGAATATCATGAATTGATATATCATTTAAATATAGATTAATATTGCATCAATATAAATATATACATTTCTACTACGATATGATTAAATGCATTTCATTAAGTTATTTTAGTATTCTAAAATTGTATAAAGTTGTAGTTTATAATAATCTTACATTAGTGTTACTTTTTGAAGTGTTAAATATAAATGTGAAAGGCTTTTAACCATATCTTGTATTATATTATTGATGGAATATTGGACGATTTTTGAGCTAGACTGCGGGTGGAGTGTGAAAATAAAACCCCGGGCTTGGACAGCCCAAAAATCCGTTGAGGGCATCTGGGTCATTTGATGAGGCCTATTACATAATGGTGTTTTAGCACGTCTTCCTTAACCATTGCGTGCTCCCATATGGCAAATTCACCCTACTTACTCTAAATCACTATACCATTGTGGATGTTTTAAAATAATACTGAAAGTATCATTTACATCTTTTTAAATTTTTTTTGGTTAAATTCGTGAATAAATTATAAAAAGCGGCTATTAAGGAACTATCACTTCTCTAAATTAATTTATCATGCATTAATTATATTTTCAAATCATATCTCACAGCATACAAGGTATCTCCGTCGCAACATTTATAATTTTAAACATAACTACTTAAAAAATTCATTAAATAACTCAATTTTTATTGAAAACAAAAATTAAAAAGAGACCAGTTGTTTTTTAACAGAAAATAACACTACAATTTTAAAAAAAATTAATAATAATTGAGAATAAGTGACACTTCCTTTTGTAACTTCCGTGTTCTCTCTATTGTACTTCCGGACTGGGATATGGCCCTTATTATTTATATCTAGCCCCTTTTCTAAAGGCAACCGCTATTTACACACCAACAAACATTTGATAACATTCCATTTTTCATTTGCTCGATACCAAATGAATGAGTACATGTTCATCGCTCGATGGCAAGCGAATAAATGCATCTTACTCGCTTGATGACAAGCGAGTAAAAACTTTAATGCCTTACTCGCTTGTTATTGAGCGAATAATATGCACTTATTCGTTTATCATTGAGCGAGTAATATACACTTACTCACTTATTATCAAGCGAATGAAACATGGAGTAAAACCAAGTAATTTTTAGTGTGTAAATAGCGGCTGCCTTTCTAAATGATTTGAAAGAGTAATATTCGTAATAAAGTTACAAGCCAAACATTGGGCATAAAAAATAGCAGTATTCAAACATATTAGAGGCCCCTGTCTCCTTGATCATGCGCTGGAGCCCAAATGCTTTGCAAATTCATATGGATATCTACATATTAATATTAATAATATATATTTTTTGAATCTTTTTAAAACAGACGGATATTTCTAAATTGATTTTCATCACTTTAACAAAAGATGGCAATGGGTCATGTTCAGGGCGAGTTTGACAAAATCTAAACCCAACCCCATTTATAAAACTAACCGACCAGAAGCTACCAAGTGTTAGTTTTATTTTAGAAGCCGAACCTATTTGATCCGGCCTTAATTTGCCCCACCCATATTAATTGAATTATATTATAAAGGTATTAAAATAAAATAAAAAAATTAAACAAGTTAAATTTGTACAAACTCAAATCTAACTTGAAACTGCATCGGATTTAAAAAACCTGAATTGCTGCGGCGTTAAAAAAACCAAGTACATTTGATTCGGGGCAGGTCAAAAACCCATCATATTGAATTTTATTTGCCGTCCCTACTCATTGACGTTCATTACATAAATAAATGTGGTTGGAGGCTTGTCTTAGTAATAGAAGAGCTCTATCTTAATTTAAAAGCTTTAGGTTTGAGTCTATCGCCTCCCCAAATGCAAGTGTAAATTTGTGATTGGAGCACACAATTTAAACTTTATAAATTTGACAGTGGGGAGTTGTCAGGTAAAGTTATAAATTTGAATTGCCATAACAAATAAAATTCACTCACTAGTATAGTGAGTGAATTTTATTTGTTACGGTAGTAAAAAAAAAAAAGATTTAGATTTTCCTTTTTGAGCCGATAATTTTAAATTAAATGTTTTGCACTGTTTAATTTAAATAAATGGTTCGATTTTATAACTTTTATCTCTAAAGCGGTGATTTTTTTTTACCATTTTAAAACAGTCGGATATTTCAAAAGTGATTTTCATCACTTTAATAAAAGAGTTGGATACCGCCGCTCCTCAACTCTTTGTACACGTTTCGCAAAAAATAAAAGAACAGAAAATTGTAGGTTTCATCACTTTGTAGTGAATTTTGTATAAGTTTCGGAAAAATTACAAAAACAAAAAATTTCTTCAATATGTGGTATGTATATATATGTATACTTCCTGACTCCCCCTCTAGAAGTTGTAGGTCTTTACATATACTTGGATTAGAGTGAATAAGTTTCTAAGTTCTGCTAGGTTATGTTAGTTTTGAATCCTTTCTATTTATTACGATGTATGACTACATTCCTAACATTTTAAAAAATATCAATAAAAATAAAAATATAGTGTCATTATATAATATATTAGAATATTAAAGTATCCAATTGAAGTGAATTTAACCATAATCTTGACGTATTCATGACTAAAGTTATGGTTAGGTTCAGAACATCGGTTTTATTGGTTGAATTTCGATAGGTGTAAAATTTATGATGGCTAGCAATTGATACTATCTACAAGCGGGCACTAGCTAAGGGGTAGGCTGCGGCAAGCGCCCCCTCTTTTTTGATTTTTTTTAATTATATATGGGATATTTTTTAATATATATAGGGACTTATATGCATAAATAATTTGAAAACTATATAAAAGATGTGAAATATAATGGTGCCTTTTTTGGTTTGAAGGGGATTAGTGAACTTGCTCAATAAATGATTGAAATCGACAAGTATATTGATTATCTATTGATGTATTTGTTTATCAAGTTGGCCATACTTTTACCAATTACAAAGCAAGTGTTGAACGAGTTTTCTCGGTAATGAATATCATCAAAGGTACGCTACGCAACCGAGTGGGAGATGAATTTACATTGAACAAGAAATTCATTAATAAAGAAGAAGTGTTGCAATACTTTTAAAATATGAAAAATTGTAGAATATTATTTTAATTTCTCGTAATTGTTCACATTTAATATATGATTTGTACGAACTATTATTATTATTATTATTATGTTTGCGTTAAAATTTTAAGATTTTAAATATGATTTAACGTGATTTGAATTTTGCCCTCAGTTGAAATTCTGACAACGCTATTACAAGTAGGAATTAATTAAGATGTACGAAAATTAACTGGACACCCATGGGATGAAATGTAGAAAAAAAAATTGTTGGAGGATGTATGTGTGTACGCGTGAGAGAGAGAGAGAGAGAGAGAGAGAAGCATGTGTCTTCACGTGGAAACACACATTTACAGAGCAAAATGGCAGGGATTTGAGTAAGGCACTCAATTATAGATCTAGCACTTTATATTTCAGCATAAATTGCACTGCTGGAATGGCCAGAATTCGTATTATGTCTTTGGTGGGCCCATGTTCACATTCGCTCTCTTCAGTCTCCTTCGCCCTTTAATGTACGTCGCAATAACTATAGCATGTCGGCTAAGTCATTGCCAAAACAGCGGAGGTGCATTAATTGCCATAATATATTATTACAATATGTCTTACCGTCCATTTTGGATACTCCAATTTTCTCTAACGGCTATGTGTGTCAAACTGTATAAGACTTAATTCTTATTGTATGGAGAAAAGATAGCCGCAAATGGTGATTGAAATATCACTTTTCAGATGGCATTGATAATTGATTCAATAGTGAATTGTGTCAGGTTGCACTTTTAATTTGTACTAGAAATAGTAATATTCAGATTTGTATCCTTACCGATACTTATTATAAAATCTAATGTTTTCGCTTTAGACTAACTATAGTCGTATTTATATGTTACGAATTATATTGCCTTGAAAAATTGCTAAATTCATTTTTACTTTCGAGTATATAATATGTAGTAGCAATTTTTGAAACTATTTAATTTATGTTTCGACCACTAACAAGTGATTTAGTGATAGTGTATTGAGTTTAACACTAAGTTTGACAAAAAACTCCCCAAGAAGGTTCTATATTTTTTCTTTAATACTCTGAATGATAGTAACATGAAAAAAATTATTAGAAAAAAAAAAACCCTAATCTACGTAAAAAGTTGAAAAATAAGTTAATAAAACATGTGTTGAGACTAACTCTTATTTTTTTCTTTTTTTTTTAGGAAAATTTTTCAGAGGGTAAGAAATTTTTTTTACAAAAAGTAAAGAATGAAATAAAATATATACTAATAAAAATAAATATGAAAGATAATGCATCTCACCGTATACCTCAATCTGTTTTTTAATTTTTATATTTTTATCAAACGAAGGCGATTTTTTTTCTCTTCTTTTTTTTATGCCAAGAAAGAGATCCCCACCACTAATTGAATCTTTGAAGATTTGATAAAAGGTTGTCATAAATGTACCCCCTTTTGTTGTCGATAACACCCGCTAAAATTTTTATTAATATTAAAATAATCTTTATTCCAACCACCCTCTCATTTCACTTTTTTATTTAAAGGTTAACTATTAATTAACTTAATTAATTAACCATTAATCACAACAAAACAACACTACAAATTGGACACATTTACTCACCATATCAAGTGAGTACCAATGAATATATTCTCCCAACGACAATAAAGTATTAACACATTTACTCACCATAAATTAGACAAGTTATCTAAAAAGATGGGCCATACTTTAAATTATTGATGAAGTTCGAGATGTTCAATGTCGAGCAATTACCAATAAAAATACTCTCCCAATTCCAATGACATAAAAATATTAACATAATTGTAGTTATTAAGTTAGAAAATGATGGAGTGAAGTGTTTGTGATAAATTTTTTAAAAGTGAAAAACACAAAATACAAAAGGTATTAATAACAATAAAAGGGTTACATTTATAACCACCCTTGATAAAAGCTCTGCATGGCTATCAGATTTTAAAAGACAGAAACAAAAGGATTGACCCTTTTGGGGAGTAATAAAGACAATTAATAATTGAACCATAGGGGCATTTATGTCATTTAAACCTCTAAAATTATAGATACTCTCCAGCTAATTAATTATTCAGCTGTTCAGTCCAAGTCCCAACTCTCGCATTACCTAAAATAATTAATTAGAAGAGAGAGAAGAAAAGAGAAGGAACTTGCTTCTAAACACTTCAAAGCATCCAACTTTAACTACAACTAAGATTTACACTAACATACAAGCCTTTAGAATCTTTTCACAATCTCTACTTCACATTGAAGGAAAGTTAAAACTTCAGATTGTTTCAGATCCCAATGAGGTGAGATATGAGATTAAGATTTTCAAAGGTATTCAAAGCATTAAATTGAGCAAATATGTTCAAGTCAGCAAGATGGAAGAAAGAGAAGACCAAGATCAAAGCTGTATTCAAATTGCAGTTTCAGGCAACTCGGGTATTTTGACTATTTTCCATTTTTTTGTTACTCAATCCAAATGGGCTCATTCTATATAGTTTCAAAAACTGCTAAAAATAATGTGATTGTTAAGATATGATCTTAAAAAACTTAACCTGTTCTGTATTTTTTGTGTGAGTTCAGGTGCCAAAGCTGAAGAAAGGAAAAGGGCTGATGATATCTCTGGTACCAGCAGATGTGGGAAAACCAACTGTGAGGCTAAGGAAAGCTCCCATTGTTGAAGGGACCTGTTCATGGGAAAATCCAATTTATGAGACAGTTAAATTAACTAAGGAGACAAAAACAGGGATATATAAAGAGAAAATTTACTATTTCGATGTGTCAACTGTAAGAAATTATCGCAATGAATCGTTTTTTATTATTATTATTATTTGGGAAGAAGATTATGTGAATGTGAGAATTCTTTTGGGTTCTTGCAGGGATCTTCAAAGGCAGGTTATCTCGGAGAGACTTCAATTGATTTTGCTGAATTTGCGGAGGCAACTAATGCTTTCATAGTATCCCTGCCACTTGATGCTTCGGATTCTGGTCCACTTTTGCATGTAAGTTCGTTTTGTTTCTCATGTAATTATTGCGATTTAGTGGCGAATGGTGATGGGATCATTCTAAAGTACAGCATCACTATGGGGTTGCTTTTGATTGGTTTACACGAGTCAAAAAAAATTAAATTCCTTGGAATTGTTTAACGTGGAAACTTTTTCCATGGAAAATAGAAACTTAAAAAGGAGATATGGTATTTGGATTTATACCATGGAAACTGACGCATTGGAAAATTAACGCAACCAAAAAACATAACAGACGTAATATATGGAATCTTGGGAAATGACATTGGAAATAAGTCGAACTCGCCCTGTATTACGAAATTCCCGTAGGGAAACTACAATTTCAAATGTAACCCATGTGGAATGCAGATCTGCCTTCTAAAACTAATGTATAAAGTTTTATTGAAACAGGTTACAGTGGAGAGGATGCAGGGAAATGATGATCTAAGGTGAAAACAAACATTCGCAATTAGTCAACATCTACTATGCACAAACCCCTCCCCCCCCCCCCCCACCAAAAAAAAACCCAACCCAACCACTCACTCAAATCCAACTAAAACAATACTCAGTCCGTCTCAAATCGAGTCCTTTTCGAAAGTAGAGGAATTGACTTCAATGCAATCACTGGCTAAAACTAAATATTGTTTAACTATTGTGAGATTTGATACCTTGATTTTGGGAAATGAACTATTCATTTGAGATGGAGGGAGTAATAATGAATTTATCCATCTTTTGGCTATCTCGGCAACATTTCAGATAAAATTGTGATTATTGCTTTTTGGGAATATTTCAGAGAGGGAGAAGAAAATGAAGCTCAAAGACCTGAATCACTAGATGGGAGCTTAAGGAACCAGAATGGAGATTTCAATGGATATGGAAACAGCAACCTCGGCTTTATTGAAGTAATGTCTCATATTATAATACTTCACAAGCAGTCACACACAAACGCCCATAATTTAAGAATCTCTATTATACAAAGCTGATGCCCATTTCAATATCAAGACAAGCCCAGTCACAAATTTTTTTCCCCCTGTTACCTTTTTAAGGAAACATTAATTTCAACTTAATCAATGTTCAACAATACAACTTATTTTCTATTTTGAAATTTTGTAATTGGTATATTGAATATGTCCCTAAAAGAAAATGGGACTATCAATTTGATCATACCGAGAAGGAAAGTGAGACTTATCAATTTGAGACAGAGGGATTATAACGATTACAACAACATAGTATCTCACAAAACCAATAATAATTCAATAAAATCATTCAAGAGGACAAAATCTTTGTGATTGATGTGAAAAGAACACCTGCTGATTTTTGGAAAGGTAACTATATGATATCACATAATCATTATATCTGTACAAGCTCAATAACTTTGTGACCAGGACATTTGGACCAGCTATAAGGTAGTAATCAAAGCATTTTTTTTTAATTGTTTCCCAGGTAGAGAACTTCAACAGAGAAACATCTAGGGAGGCTGAAACTACAATACATCAGAACCTTACAAATCATAGGCAAAACTGCATGCCTCAGACGAGAACCATTGATGTGATTTCAACAGAAAAGCTTTTGCATAGTAGGTCCAACACAGAATGGTCTTTGGGTTCTGTTTCAGAAGGCAGTATGATGGACTCAACAAACAGCCCAGAAGAGAGATTTCAGAGAAACGTGCCAGAAGTAACAAATAATCCCCTCGACTTACTTAAAATGGAAATTTCAAAGTTGGAAAGGCAAGCGGAGACATCAGACATGGAATTACAATCTTTGCGGAAACAAATAGTGAAGGAGAGCAAACGAGGACAAGATCTATGGCAGAAAATCGTTAGCCTAAAAGAGGAAAAAGAGGCGCTTAATGCAGAATGTGAACAACTTAAGTCTGCCCCAAATAGTTCAAGTGCTTTGTTAGAAGAGAAAAATAAAGAGGTTAAACATGAAAAGGATCTGAACAAGAGGCTGCGGTTACAACTCCACAGGACTGAAGACTCGAATTCTGAGTTGGTTCTTGCAGTGAAAGACCTTAACAAAATGTTGGATCTGAAGAGTAAGGAAATATCTCATCTTTCAAGCAAATTAAAAGATTCCAAAGAAGCAACGGAACAACTATTTAACGAGCACAACAGCGCAAAGGAAACAGACTTGTTAAAGCAGAACATTGAAGATCTGTACGAAGAAATCGAGGTCAACAGGAAAGAAAAGGAAGAGTTAAGTATGCGTATGGAAAGGCTTGGTGCAGATTACAAGACATTAAAACAGGAAAACCAGAATCTATCCTCCATGTTAGAGGGAAACCGACTAGAGCAGATGAATATGCAAAATGAATACTCAGATTCTTTGGCTACAATAAAAGAGTTTAAACTAGAGGTAGAGAGGTTAGAGAACGAAATCGAGAAGCAGGCCCTAGAATCCTTGGATAAAATCAATGAGCTTGAAAATCATGTTAAGAGCTTGGAGAATGAGCTGGAGAAGCAGACCCGAGATTTTGAAGATGATTTGGAAGCTGTAACAGAAGCAAAAGTTGAGCAGGAGCAGAGGGCAATTCGAGCGGAGGAGGATTTAAGAAGGACGAGGTGGAGTAATAGCAATGCAGCTGAGCGCCTTCAGGAAGAATTTAAAAGGCTTTCTGTGGAAATGGCATCAAAGTTTGATGAGAATGAGAAGTTGGCAAACGATTTGCATACACAGAAAACAGTTTTGGAAGAGAAACTCCAGAAAGCTAAAGAAGATTGGGAGAGAGAATTGGCTTCAGTGAGGAAAGAAGCAGAAGAAAAGTTACTAGTGAAATCGAGTGCTTTGAGAGATTTGAAGGATGAAAAGGAGATAATTGTTGGAACTCTGCAGTCGGAAATTAAGAGTCTGAAATTTCAGCATGATGAGTTGAAACATTGCTTGTGTAAAACAGAAAGAGAGAAAGAAGACCTGAGAAAACAGGTTTTAAAATTAGAGGGTGACCTACAGGAGAAGGAAGAGGCTACCACCAGCTTAGCAGAGAAAGTGAAATCGCTTGAGGTATATATGTAATTATAATAGCATAGAGTTCATTGCATATAAAAAATTAAAACGAGATCAGATGTGCAATTCATGCACCATGAGACAATTTTTCTACAAAAAAAAAAATACCAAGATAACCAAAACATAATCCTATTTTCTGTTAATATATAACAGTTCTGATTTTGATCTGCCTGCCAGGAAAAAATAGGGCAAAATGAAGCTAAGCAAGAAAAGGATCTGGAAAACCAGTCAAAAGGCATATCAAAGAATTTTTTTGCAAAAGTTCCAGTCAAAAGGTATGAATATGCATTAAAGTGAACTACCCCTTCATGTATTTTCATCTCATTTTTTTATACCCTCACAATACACATGCATTTTTGTCAAAAATGACGGATTTAGGAACTCTGAATTCACTTTCTTTTCAGTGAGACTCAAACTTATCCAGAGAAAGAGCTCAAAGTGTCCAATTCACATATCAGGGATGATTCAAATCTTAAGATATTATTAAGTGAAGTGTCCTCACTGAAGGAAAGGAACAAACACATGGAAGTTGAGCTGAAAGAAATGCAGGAGAAATATTCGGAAGTAAGTCTTAGATTCGCAGAGGTAGAAGGTGAAAGGCAACATCTCGTAATGACCCTACGTAATCTGAAGAAGAAATAGCATTTCTGTATGATGCTGGATGCCTGAAAGTGTAAACTATGTACAGGTAAAAGCAGCTATAGTGCAGCAACGGAGCCAGAAATTTTTTCAGTGGGTTCATTTAATAAGACTACCTTTATTCATTAAACAATCGGGTGTTTTTCCAAAGCAATGTATAGTTGATAAAAGCAAATAATGCATCATACTATTGCTATTTGCAACATTTTTAAACTAACCTGCAATCAATATGATACTATTGCATCTTCACCCGCTGTCCTGCTATATCATGCACATATTTAAAAATGTTTATTCTGAGTGTGAGGATTCTCATTACTCCAGACCAGCTTACTTTGGCCTCTGCTTCCATTTGTTGCAAAAGATAGTTTCTGCATTTGATTAAACGTAAAGTTACATGCAATAAATTCTGAACTATCCATTGTACTTGTTGGAAATAACATATTTTTATTATTATTAGGTGTTATTAGTTGTCTTTTGTATTTTCCATAAATAAGGGATCTTATAGATTTAGTCTTTTATTAGGATTTGATTACCTAGATTACTATGTCCTTTTTTATCCTTTATTTGTTTTGCACCATCGCTGTAACCCAAAAAAGTTTATATATATATAGACTTTGGCTCTCAATTTGAGAAAGCCAAAGCCATTAAGCCATTACAAAATTCTTCTGTACTAATAGGAGAAAAACTAGCATACCCGTCTTGCTCTCTTATCATTTGGAGTTGATGTTGGAAGGAAGCTAAGTGAAGTCTTCTCATTCTTGGATGAACTTGATGGTTGTATTATAGATGTCTTTAACTTCTTGTGGTCAATAAGTTTCTTGGGAGTGCTACCACTACCTTGGTACTTGTAAAAGTCAAGAATAGATGGACTTTTTCTCTTGGTGAATTTTGATATATTCCCTGAATACCCAAAACAAGGAACAGATAAGTCGTGCGGAAGAGACTGTTGACGCAATTTGCTCTTTTCTCTAATCCTGTTAAGAAATTCTATTGTCCAGGGTGACCCCGTTTGGGGTTGGGCATCGCGAATGGCTTTTGATAGTGGTGTCCCTCCATAATGTGACATAGCCTTCTGTTCAAATGATAAGCTGCAAATTTTTGTTGCACTTTTCTGTATTGTATCCTCCTCTAAGATCCTTTTTTGGTACTTTAAAGGTGTGTTTTCATTATTAAAATCTGTATCTGAATTACAATTAGTACTTTCCCTCCAATATTTTCCATGATCTCTTATAGAAGTCCATGCATCTGAGTTGGAGCTAATCTCAGCAGATGCGGGAAAAATAGGAGGATTGCTTGCGTGGAAAGACAATTTTCTTGCAGTTCTAGAAATTCCTGCGGCAGAATCTTTTTCCATGTTGCGCTCCAATGGTGATAAATCTATGGAATTCGAAATAAAAAATTCCTCTCCTAATGGGTAATTATTAACGTCAATAACTTCACCTACAAAATCCTCATGTCTTCCATAGGTATTGTTATTCCACCCAATGTCCAGTTCCTGTGTTTCACCAAATGCCGCATCATTCACAGCTAAACTGGGATTATCTATTTGGAACTCACAAGGCTTAGATACTCTAGCTGGATTTGTCATCGTATTTATATCTAATCCCTGTTTTTGTGCTGACAATATCTCATTGAATGATAAACCAGACGTCCCGATCTCATCAAATATTTCGGGACCTTTCAACATCCAAGAAGTACATGATTTGGATATTCTTGTTGGAGTCTGTCTGCCATCTGTGAAAAGATCTAACGGCTGAGAATGAAACATGTCATCCACATGCATGTCAATATTGTGAGGACTTCCATTGAACTTTCTTTTCCTTTTTCCGGCTTCTCCCTTAAAACGACAATATTCCGAGTCAGGGGCCGAAGATACTGAAGAGGAGCAGTCTGTCATTCCAGATTTAGAATCCTCACGCTCCCCAAATCTGCAAAAAACACTTAGTAAAGTGACACTTTCCTCGGGAACATGATATTTTTGAAGTGAACGAATCCTATCTTCCTGTGACCATTCAAAAAACTCAAGTATGCTTCCTGAAGACAGTATTGCGTGGGCTGAAAGTGGATTAATTGAAGGAAATGCGGTAAGAAATGACTCAGCTAGGGTTTCTGATTCAGGCATTTTGGGATAGAGGCTGTTATTTAACTGAATGGCGTGTCTGATGCAACTCAATATAATTTCATCAGTCATCTCAGATGAATATGAGCAAAAGAGCTGCAAATTGATTCCAAGGCTAGCTGCTGCAGCATAGAGTTCGTCTGAAAATTCCATTATGCCAGTGAGGAAACCGGTTTCTCCTTCAAAGACCTGCCAAAACAACTACATCATCATCATAACAACAACAACAATAATTAGGAAAGGAGAATTCCTTACATGCATTTGCATATTCAATGGGGGAAGCTAAGAAAATTCCCAGGAATCCCTTCCTATTTTCTGTTTTTGACAAAATTACCCCATTTTTTAACAAATAATCAATTTTTTTCTTCTGCATTATGAATAAGTAATGTGTTATAATAGGGTAACTGATTATTCAAACTTGCCATTTCGCAAATAAAAGGGAAAAGAGAGAAAACGAAAGCAAAGCATGAAACTCTGATAAAACACAATTAATAATCACCAAATAGATGGGCACAAAAACAAATCCATTGTATAGCTAACTATTTCAGGTCCTTCAAATTATTGATTTTCCTTTTTCTTTTTTCAAGAGTCTGTTGTGTTAGTCCATATCATGAAGTTGACACAAAATACAAGAAAAAAAGATCACATGAGTTGTCAAACAAGAGTATAGCTTGAATCTTAGTAGCATGGGCAAAGATAATTACCAGAATGCAGCTGCTAAAAGCAAAACTAATGGATGTTAGAACGTTAGCTGCAATGTTCTCAACACATAAAGGTAAGCATGAAGAGGGCTCATTTGGAGCAGTTGCCTTTTTCCCAATGTTCCGGCAATCATACCAAGCTAGGCAAACTGCAGCACTGACTATAACATCCACAGGCAGACTTAGATCTCTCTCTACAACTTGTGTTCCTTCTTTCTCAAGCGCAAGAATTCTTTGGTAAGTGCTTCTCCTTGAAATTATCATTTCTTGGTCGAAATTTTGCGTGTTCACAATGATGACAGAATCAAGGAAAGAAGGCATGTGTATGCAATTTTCCTTTGATTCCATAGCTAATGGTATAAAGCAAGCTTCAACTTCATCTGCAGCCAGAGATTCCTTGTACTCTTCAATGGGTATGAAGGATAGAAGTTCTTCCAACTTCTGGTTGCTCTCATTAAGCAAAGGAATAGAATGGGGATCTCCTTTCTAGCATATAATGAATATCAGCATCGTATAAACTTTTACAACATGAATGCAAAGTAATAAAAGAAAAAATAATTATGAATGACTAAATAAGCTATACCATGAAGCACAGACAAATATGTTATGGCATATAACCTTCACTATTCACTAACGAATAAGCAAAACAGCAATTTTGATTTGATTGGAAAAAAACTGAGATAGTATTAATTTATGGTGCTGCTTCGTGCAATCAATGACTTGTCTGAAGTGACAAAATCAACAAAAACTACTTATTGAAAGAATCACTCTTTGAACCTTCAACCTCCCTCAATCATTGTTGGATTGACTAATACTTCAATGCAAGGTAACGCTTTTTAATATTCGTGACTAAGGCATAGTCCATCTTGAGCAGCAATTATATCAACATTCATGAAGCTATTTAATCACCAGAACAAGAGCAGCTTCAACAGCTAATAAGCAGAGTTGGGGAATATAAAAAGGAAAATTTATAAAGATTACAACAGTCCATGTAGAGGTGGGCATACCCTTTATTCATTACAACACATGCTACTTCTGATATCATAACATGCCATAAAGAGAGTGTTACCTACTACATCAAGTAAAAGAGTCCCAAATCCACAGGCCTGACTAATTGCATTTCTTTTCTAACTAAAAATTCAAATATTTCACCCATTGGTTGTAGACAATGACCGGTGGTTTAATGAGTGTGCTTCCGTGAATTTTGCAACATGTACTTTTAATTTATATTTCTGAACCCAGTGAAATTAATAAAATGGAAATAGTAAAAACACACATATCCATTTATCCATCTTGAAAAATAATATCCAGAAAAAAGGTCATAAGACTTTAAAGCTGTCAGTATGATAAGAGTTTTAGTCAATAGTAGTACCAGTTTTATCACCTATTATGACGTCTATGTGAACACTACGCCATGGTATTTGGCAAGACAACTCATATAATAACCATTGCTACCAGTCAACCATTGACCCCAGAAATGAATTTGAACAGTGTACTCATGTATGAAGAAAGAGACTTACCATTGTACATCCAATTTTTGTGGGCATGTCAACACCTTCACAAAGAGCTTTGGAAACACTTGAGTCCTCCAATTCTACCTTCAGAAAATGAAGAAGAGGGAAACCAACTAACTTTGGCAAAATAGTGGATACTCTAGATGATCCACATGAACCTCCGTATTCCAAAATAACTCCGAATTTGTTGAATGGAAATGATGGAGAAACATGCCTTCAATGAAGGAAAGAAGGTGTTATCTACTTTTAGAGCACATTAGTAATTAAGATATCATAAGAAAATCGTTTGAAACATTGATACGCAATTTAATAGCTTGATATTTATTTCAGTTTTCGAAAGATAAAAAATTGATAGTCATATAAACCCTAAAAACGGATACTTTTGAATACAAAAGGACCAAGGTACATGACTTGTAAGAATCATCTTGATGCATCCAAGTTAACTTTGCTAAGCACAAGGTATACTACTACAGTCTTTGCTGGTAGTTACAGCTTGATTTGTTTCAGAGTATGTTCCACATGTGCCGTATTTTGTACCTAAAGGAGAAAAATTCTAGAAGACAAAATATTAGTAATAATACAGGACCATTCCAATAAACCCAATAAAGATTTGCCTCTGCACATTTTTTTATTATACAAGACTGTTTTCTTATTTTCCACCAGCAGCCATAATTAACACCTAGATTTTTGTAACTAGAGCACATGTCAGTCTATAGACTGACAATCTCAACATCTAATATGCCATGAAGGACATGGAAGTTGTAGTTTCCTTATACTTACCATTCACATAACCAATTATGAACCAATAATTTTGCAATGCATACAGTTACAACATTTTAATCACAATTAACATTCAACCAAAATTTATTTGTTACAAGTCAATATACTTACTCATGGGATACTAAATAGCAGTCTGAGTGAAGCATAGCATCTGTTGCTGCATCTGTGAAGTCGCTATGGTAAAATATATTGTCTTTACTTGTATGTGTATGAAAATTTTGTGGCTCACTATACGACATTTTCATGGAAATTAACAACTTCTTCAGTGGCCACCAAAAGACTTTGTCAGCTATAATCAATACCTTCAGATTACTCTGGACTCTCAAACCCCTCTGGCTAATATTAGACTGCAGAATTTCACGGACAACAGAAAGCGAAGGGTGGGATTTAAACATTTCTTTGTCGGCCTTCTCATGGGCATCTACCATTAATTGATGTAGGAAACTCAGTCTAAATCTCAAACACTGCAGACTTTGACATATATTATCTATGTACAGATAAGTGGTGTGGATACCATAGTAACAGAGGTACCAAGCCATATGTTTAATTGCACACAATGTCAGATATGCCACACTATTATCATCATCGTGGGCCAAAGAAGCTCTTTGGGCAATTGATTTCTTAATAAAGTCCAGCAATTCTTTTTTCCTAAGGATGAGCAAAGAAAAATCATCAACAGCTAGATAGGAACCCTGTGGCTTTATCAGCTCTCTGTAATTCTCCATGATAGTGAGATAACTCTTTCTTAAGTTATCAATGAGTACCAAAATATTATCAGACAACTTAATCCGATGGAACTTCATATCCCTTTGCTGCAACTGCACTTCATTAGGAGCATGAGCTGCAGACCGACCAGATAAAACCCCAGCAAATATAGTGCTACTGTTAAGTGCCTTGGCTTCAGATTTATGATTTTTCCTTGTAGTGAACTCCACAGGATTTAAGAAAAACTCAAAATCGTTGAACTGTGGCATTGATTCAACAAGAGACAAAACGTTCTCATCATTGTTGGCTGTTGATACTTCTCCATTGACTGTTTTATGAAATCCATCATTTGTTATGTTGAGAATTTCCTTGTTCTCATCTGTGATTGGCCCTTTTGAACTATCATCAGAGAAAATAAAATCCAATATGAGCACCCCACCATCGATAGAGAGTAAGTCAGAATCAATGCCGTAAGTGTCCAACTCCTCCAAAATTTTCCAGCAAGAAGAATATTTACCGCGTTTGCAATTATCTTCCTCCAGGAGGTGCCAGTCAAGATATATGCCGTCAGATGCAGGGGAAGGCTGTGGCTTTAACTCAGCTAGTATTTCCTCAACAAATGCATGCACTGACCTTATCCTATTTTGGTCAGGTAGAAGAGGAATAGGCAATGATCTGAAGGAGTCATCTACCAGAGTGAGCTCATTACTTACAATCAATTCATTGAAGTTCCTAAACCCCATAGCTTTCCCAAACATATGTTCACAATTTTCTTCTTCACTGTATGTTTCTAGGTTAGAGAAGGCATCACAAAACTGACTAGAGTTCAAATCAAAATACTGGAATTCCTCAAATTCCCAAATAGAATCATCATGTGATTTGCCTTGATGTAATGCTGAGTTTCCTTCAATATTAGAACATTCTATGACATTAATAAGGTCTGTCTCAAGATTGAAGATTGAGCATGAGAGTTCAGCTTTATGGAATTGGTTTGAAAGACAATGATCTGAAAGATAGTCTAATATGTCGAATTTCATTGAACGCAAAATCTCCTTACAACTACCCATTACTTCATCATCTGGCCCCCAATTTAGGGGTTCAATACTTTCCAGAAGTATAAGATCGTCCTCCACAGGTATGCTGCTAAAAATTCCCAGACTTGTCTCATCCACTTCGAAAAGAGGAAATGCACTATGATAGGGATCATTTTGTCCTAGAATTAAACCACCATCTTCCAACATATCAGCCTTCGTCTCCATATGGGGTACTAGACTAATGTCATCAACTGAGAAAAGTGAATCTTGAATCTCAAACAGATGCTGCATACTAAGCGTGGTATTGAACATATCCTGCATGAAAACCCGTAAATTAACTGTCATACAAACTTATTTTAGAGATCATTAATGCTTCACAAGCTTGTGCAAGAGAGAGAAGGTAAAGAAATCATGAATTCTTGATGAAATTTTTTGAGATAATATTTCTAGTTTAGAGCTTTCTTGTGCATCAAACTGTCGAATTTATATATTCCCGCGGCTCCCGCCTCAAGGGTTAAGGATACACGTGCAAGAAACAACAGAGAATTTAAGTTTTTCCAGTGACGTCGAATAAATGAAGTGTCGGAGATCCGAAGTTCATATTTTCCTCCAATCTAAAGTAGCTTCAACTATATTTTGGGTTTTCTATCTCCAACACAATCCGCAGAGGAATATATAGCAAGGGACGTGCCTAATTAATTTTGCCATCTGTTTTTTCTTTGCATGAACTAGAACAATATCTGCCTCCACGGCAAGGTTCGCAGAATTGATTTCTGAACACATTGTTCTAATTCATTCCAATCAGAAGTTGAGCATAAATGCAAAGGAAAAAAAAGAAAGGGGAAGAAAAGACAACATCCTAACTTGTACATATTTATATAAACAAAAATAGTAGAGTCAAAATAAGTTTTGTGAAAAAATAAGTTCACTAGAACACTACCAAGAGCCCATTTATCCATTCTCAAAAAAAGAAAAAGAAAAAAGAAGATATCAGCATATTCCTAGACACCAGTACAATTTAGCTTTAGAGATCACCAGGGAAAGTGCAATGTAACCCACAAAGGGAACATGGTAACATCTGTATTGTCCAAGACTGCAAGACAATATTAAGTCAAACTGAATAATATGCATTTACATTCCTTTCCTGCAAACAAAAGGTAATCCCCTTACTTATCCCTCTTACTACTAGATGAGGTCTAAACCACCAATACTTGGCAACCTAAGCTTTTTGCTGCCCTATTACCTCCAGAGGAGGAGAACTCCTGTACATTCGTACATGTTGCTCTCAACCACTTGCAGCTATATGTGACGAACTGAAAAAACAATGCATACAGGTGATTGAGGAAACCAAAGGAGTATGCAGAGATTTTACCACGCTAGTTTTGGCATCTGAAACTTCAGAGAAGATATGCAGATTTTCTTCTTCAGAAAAGAAAGCATTTTCCTGCAGGAAACAAACTGAGCTTACGAATAAGAGCGTTCGACAGATCTGCTTTTAACCACATGGATTTATATTAAGGAATCTAAAAGGAAGATTGCTTTACCAAGGATAGATCCAGCTCTGGCATTTCGAATTGGACAACTTCCAAGCTATTGTTTCCCTTATCATCAAGAGTAATCCCATTTTCTTCCTGCACGGATGTGATCCATATTGCCATGAAGAGCACAAACCAAGTTTCAACAAAAAATTATGGAAAATAGTAATTTCATTTTGATACTTTTTTGTCATCCAGCATTCCAACTTCTGCAATTTCAACACCAAGATTTCTCTAATTATGTAGTTTCTGCAGTTCATGAAGAACCTCAGTTCTCTTCTCGGTAAAACACAAAATCACAAATTATTGAATTTAGAGTCATCACACATTTTGCCACTAGAATGCATCTTATAGATATCAGATCAAGACTCAAGTAAGACTCATTCTCTGGCGTAGCTCATGGGACATTTATAGCTTATTCCAACCTCCAAGAACCTTAGCTTTATATTTATGTATTTCTAAGTAGTAGGGCTTGATTCCTGTGGTAAAAATCGTGTAGTCATTTTTATTCCAACCTCAAGGTTTTGTACTTTTAATAGCTTTCACTAGGTTGTTTTTATACCCACCACATATCAAGAAACGCAATAGGTTTTCTTCCAAAACATTAGCACCTGCAGATAATGAGACATGAAGTGTGAAGTGGAATCTTAAATGCACCGCCATGCCCAATCGGAGCAAGAGGAATTCAAAAAGTCGACAAATGAAAGACTTTAACCTGACGGTGCCGGTGACCAGCAATCACCTCTTCACACATCTTTTTAAGAAGACTCTGTAAGTGTTAGTAACCATCTCTCCAAAAAGCTAAAGCTGTTAGGAGAAGGAACCGTAATGAATATCATGCTTAACACCCTCCCTTGTGTGCGACCCCATACTCGCACGTGGAGAGCCGGCAAATTTCAAGTTTCGAATTTTGGATTAACAAATGGGGAATGGAGGTGCCAAGGCTTGAACCTCGAACCTCCCAGAAAACCAATCTCTGATACCATGTTTGTAACCATCTCTCTCAAAAGCTTAAGCTGTTAGGAGAAGGAACCGTAATGAATATCATGCTTAACAGTAAGCTACCTTTGCACAAGGTGGAGGGGACACTCTGTAGCAAGGGAGATTGGGCGTAATTGAAGGGGGCAAATGTCTGGTAACTCTACTAAGTAGATGCCGCAAGTGTCTGATCTACCTGAACACAGGTATGGACCTCGCTCCAATGTATTAGCTTGGATGAGGTTCGCCTCACTTCCAAGTTGTTCCCTAGTAGGCAACAATGACCAAGTTCCCCAAGCACCAAGCCAAACAGGATACTACCTTCAACCATTGCTGACTGCTGATCAATGGACAGTAACAAGGATGGGTCAGCAGACTGTGTGCTGACCTGTCCAAAGAGTGGACCTTCTCCACTAAGCCCACTCACCAGCACAAAACATTATAGTAGATAACTGCGTACCTACACCCCTATAGTCAGTGATTGTCTCCCAGTAATCTCTAAGTGGTTAACTACCTGTAGCAACTTTCCATAACCATTGTAAACAATGGGGCCTTATATGAAGGACCACGGCATACAATTATTCTTCTCTCTCACACACACAACGCATACTTAAGCACTCAAGCAGCAAACATCTGTCTCCAATTCTCACAGCAATTGAAGTCCATTTAGGTTAAACCACTTAAATTCTTGTACGTCCTTGTGTGATTGTTCTATATGCTTATGGTGACTTGCAACATTTACCTAGAAGAGTTTTGTGTTTCCTTACAATGTCTACATTTTGAGGCACGTTTTAACAAGGTAAAATGATGATTGATCGTAAACAAAAATATCTACTCAAAGTCTACCTAAAACTGATTGACTTAACTTAAAAACTATAATTACTAGCTTTGCACACGCATTTCAATATTCCAGTACATAATTTATTATAAATAAAATCACAGAATATAAAGTTTCAAAAAGCATCATTTGCAGAACAAGAGTATCCTATCAAGAGCATTTCTTTCAAATTAAATAACTATATTCTCTACCAGGAGGAAACTTGAAAAGGTTGAAACTCAAGACAATTATCAGTTCTACCAAAAAATGTTAAAATCCTCACCAAAATATAATTCCATTACACCTTCAAAATAGAATTTAATGGCTTCTAGAACTGAAATATAACGTTATTGTATCAATCTTACAACACAATAAACAACAGATACAGAAAAAACGGTGAAAACACACAGACACTGTAGCAAATCAGAATCCAAACTCGATGCGAAGCTCATTATTTACCTCAGAAGCTCTGATCTCAACACCCCTCTCAGAATTAAAGTTTCTCCGGCCATTGAAGCTTCCTTTAGGATCTGCAAATTCTTCGATTGAAACATCAATAACGTGAGGAATAACATGAGAGAAGAACTTGGAGAGAGCATTATCGATCGGCAATTGGTCGATTTCGAGAGAGATGCTGAGAACGGAGAGATCATCGAAGCATCGGACGCGTTCCTCGAAGATGGAGGAGAGATTGGAAGGAGGGAGGTGAGGGAGTGGAAGGCGGAAGAATTCTAGGGCTTGAATTGGGGCGGAGTTGAAGTAATCGTTGCTGAGAAAGCGAGTTCGCATGTTAGATAAATGTGAGAAGGTCAGTTTTCAAAACCAACGGACTCTTTTTGCTGTAGAAATTGGCGGGCCGCCATTTTATATCGGAGGGGTGTTCAAAAATCGACTCGAACCGCTGAACTGAATTACCTGGACCGAAAAATGAATTGATTTAGACGGGACTGTTTGAATTCGGTCCGGTCCGGTCCGGTCTAAATTTAGAAGGATCGAAATAGTTCGGTCCAGTCTTCGATCTTAGATTTTAAGGGTTCGGTCCGCACCGGACCGGAATTATATATATATATATATATATTTAAATATATAATAATAATATGTAATATTAAAATTAAAATTAAAATAGGGAGTTCTTAAATAAACTCACGCAATTAGTCTTTTCGTCCTAATAAAAGAATACTTTCTTCTCACCCCATTTATTTCTAAAAAAACTTTCAATTCACCCCAGTGGTGGGGTGAGTTTACAGAATGTATTATAGGGACTTTAATTTTCGTTATCGCTAAAACTAAAACATGAAAATTTTATATAAACCCACAAAAATATTATTCTCACCTGGTAAAAGAAAATTTGCATTTCACTCCATCATATTTTTTTATCGAAAACATTAAATCCACCCCATCTATTTTATACACGCCAATGACATACCACCTCTTTTTTATACATCAAACAATAAAATCTATTTTTTTTTTATTGCACATCCACAAAATTCATTATTGACCTCACCAATTTTTTTATAAACTCATGGTTCACTGATAATTGAAATACCCCCCTAAACCTTTAAATCTATCACTTATTCATATTTAATAAAAGTACTTCATTTTTCGTATTTTAGTAATCATTAGAAAATTACACAATTAAATTTGAGCGACATAATAAAAATAATATAACTTATATATTGTATAAATAAATGTCAAATACAAGTCATAGCAATTCATTTTTTGCTTTAAAGTAGTTCATAAAAACATCTCTTAAATTTATTTTAGGCAAAAAAGGACATTTGATCACTAACATGGCATATTCTAATCATCAAATTTGTTTATATATATATATATATATATTATATCATAAAGTAAAATTATATTCAAAGCATCTATCCATTAGATTTCAATCCTTAATACTAAATCAAATTAATACAATATAACTAATGCAATGATCATTTGGACAATTATTATTCAATTAACAAAAATATGTAATCAATTGAATAACAATTAAAAATTATTTTAAATCCATAAATCTAGAAATATGCTAGTAATTATTGTAAAAATAACCTTAAGTTATATCCCAAGTATTGCATCTCTTAATTAGCATTGTAATATATATATATATATACACACACTAGGGTATACTTGTGTCGGACGGCAGGGTGAAATGCAAAAAATAAAAATAAAACTAATAATAAAAAAATGAGAAATTAGGAATAAAAATTATTTTGAGTTTGAGACTTTATACTTAATCATAGTAAAATGACGAACAACATTGACCGAACCAACTTTAGCTGGCACAAGTTGGTCTTTTTTCTATGCCACGTAATTGAATACTCAAAATTTAAGTCCAATTTTTAGGCCGAAATACCAAAAGCTAGATCACCATAAAATGTCAAAACTCTACAATTAAGTTTCAAGTATTTTTTTTCAAAAAATTAATAGTGCGATAATTGCTGGCAAAAAAAATTAAACTAATAGGGGGTGATTGGAGAATATTACAAATAATGCGAAATTTACAAATATACTTAAACGAAATAAGTACATGCAAACAATTAGCTAAAATATAATAATATACGATTAAAAAATTTATAGATTATCCCTTTTTCGTATTACATTTTCCCCCCTACAATATGTCTTTTTTTTACCCAAAAGTTTATTTGTTGGATGCTAAATTAACCAAATGTGAAAAGTAAACAACCAACATAGCAGATCGAAAATTTAGTATTTTAAAACTAACCATGTCAGTCCGATACGAAAATGGTCCCAAATTGGATTTATCGGATTATGCGCATACCCATATACAACATAATTAATTTTTTTTAACTTTGTAATAAATCATTTATGAACTATTTCATATCCTTTTTTTTACAGTTACTATTTCATACCATTTAAAATGAGTAATGATATACATACACAAACTATATCCTAAGTGTAATATTCATTAACTTTTCTTGAAAAAAATATTATATATAAATTTATAGTCATAATGGTTCTTATTTTTTTTATTACTAGGTTGCTAATGTATGCATATTATTTAAATTTAATTTTTGGATTTAATGTTATGACATTTTAAATTTTATAAAAAAATATTATGAGTGAGTAATTTGAAAGAGCAAATAGTGTAAAGTTTTATTTGATTATATGTGTTTAAGGTGTATGTCTATCTTATATTTGTTTAATCTGTGTATAGAAGTACATCCAAGGGTGTAAATTGTGTGTGAAAAGATGAGAAAAATTTTGAGTCATTGATTTAATAGGCTTTTAAGAGAGATTTTTTTTACTATCTTTCCGTTATAATATAAATATATATAAATGTATGTATGTATGTATAAAGACTCATGTAGTTTTTTTGTCGTTAAAATGGAAAAGGAGAAACAAACATTGGTTTTGATTGCATGTAGTTTCTTTAGCTTTTGCTACCGGGGATAACGCAAAACTGCCATATTAATTTTGTCGACGGTGGAGGATGGACTAAGAAGAAAAAAAAATAGTGGGGTGAGTATAAAGATAAAATTAGGGTAAGCTAATATACATTTTTTGGTGAAATAAATAAATAGAAAATAATAATTAAGGACATTAGTATATTAGTGATTTTAACGAAGGACATTCTATTTTTGGACTTAGTTTAAAGGACAAGTTTTTAACAAAGGACAAAATATTAATTACATTATTATTTTAATTAATTAATTTGAATTCCAATATTACCCTTCTTAAAGATAAATATAACTAAATCAATGTAAATATCAAATCCTCGTGAATTAGTTTTAAATTTTTTTTCACTTTTTAAAATCCTTATCCTCTTATTCTTCTCAACTTGCTAACGGATAGATAGATAGATAGATCTACACATTTTTTTTCTTGAAGAATATCGTAATGATGTTTTTGAGGTTTGATTGGCGAACAAGATGAATCAGAGAAGGAGTTCAAAGCAATCTCCGGTACTCGGCGAGAGAAGCAGCGGAATCTTTTCTACTGTTGACGAAAACAACAACATTATGGATGATCTCTTCTCCCATAATCCTCCGACTCTCTCCCTTGCTTCCTCCGACGATTCCCATGGTGCGCTCCATTAGCATTCCCATTAGTTCTCTTTATTTTTTTTAAACTTTGATTGACTATACCAATTCTGCAGTACGGCTTCAGTGGATTTTTAACTGTATGAACTCATTGTACCTCCTTGTTTTTCTGTTAAATTTATGTTCCTCTGTGTGAATATTTTCATGTATACATATGTATGTATGTAAATGAATAAATATGTGTTACATGGTTCTTCCCTGATGATTTCATTGCAGTTTCAACAAGTCATGGATTCATTCATTATCTATGCTGCCCAACAAATGGCAACTACCTCAGTCACTGAAGATACACATGAGCTACCCTGGTCTTATTCCAGTCCCTCAAATATAAGGCTAGCTCCATTTCCAACTCGGGAATATACAGATGATGAATTCCAGTCCATCATCAAAACAGTCATGGGAGTGTTGTATGTATCTTCTGGATCTTTTGTGTTATTTGTATTGGAAACTAATAATAATACTCTGGTTAAAACCCTTGCTATTGATAAACAGTTTAAGTTGATCCATTTTTCAATTAACAGGTACTTACTAGGATTTTTGTATCCAATATCTCGACTGATCAGCTATTCTGCTTTTGAGAAGGTTCGGTAATGAGCAACAATCCATCAATAAATTATATACGTCTTTGACTTTTTGTGAACACTACCTCTTTGTTAGATTTTATTTTTCCGTGTTTCCTTTCCTTAATTCAATTTTCAAAATAAAGTTTGACTCAGCACTTTTTTTTTTCAAATTTATTTTCAACACCTCAGGAGCAGAAGATAAAAGAAGGTTTATACATGATGGGCCTGAAAGATGAGATATTCCATCTTTCTTGGTTTATTACGTATGCTTTGCAGGTAATATTGCATATTTATCTTTCAAATGCTTTTTCTCTAATGTGTATCCTTTGTTTTAAGGCATTGATTTTTATTTGTTCTTTCTAATGATTCTAACATTTTGCTTGGTTCATGGAGGCATCGACACTAGTAACAATGTTCTGAGGTTGAAACTTGTTCTTCCAAAGTCAAAGGGAGTTTGATCTGTTAATTTTGGAAAGTGGATATATATATATATATATATGCTTCGTCATTGGTACTCTCAGTCTCAAAAAAGAAAACATGTCTCTAATTTAATTTTGATCTCTTTTGAAACACATATAATAATTAATTAAATAGGAGTTTTTAGTTCTCACGAATTTGATTTAATATTGTTAGCATTTCATTAATTAATGGTACTCTCAATCGAAAAGAGGAAAATGAGATTCTAATTTAATTTGATATCTTTGAATACCTATTTAATTAAATTGGAGATTTCAATTCCTACGAATTTGATGTAATGTTAAACATTTATTAGGTGCATTTGATCAAGCTTACGTCAAGAGGTACGAAACTTAGGTGCATTTGATTAGGCTTTGTCTCAAAGAGGTATAGTTTTGCTCTCCTTTTTCACTTGCTTATTGCATCTTTGTTTTGCTCTCTTTTTTTTACTTTGAGAAAAATGTAACTTAATATATCTGTTAGAAAATTGAAAGGATGCAACGTAATATGTCTACCAGAAAATTTTAAAAAATATTACTTAATACGTCTGCCAGAAAATTAATTATAAGAACATAACTTAATATGTCTGCTAGAAAAAATACCTATTTTTTATCGTAGACATTTTTTTAACATATTCTTTTGTAGGCATATTAATTTGTAGGCATTTTTTAATCCTTATTTTATTTTGCTGGCATTTTTTAAACATATTATTTTGTAGGCATATTAATTTGTATGCATTTTTTTATCCTTGTTAATTTTGCAGACATATTAACTAACAACTACAACATTTTATTTCGTAATCATTTTTTAAGGACTCAGATAGATGAATCATTGAATATTTTTTTTTCATTGGTCTGAATGTAAGTATCAAAGTCGATAAGTTTTTAATTTGTTTATTTATTTTTTTGACTTTATTGTTTTAGAATTTGAAAACTCCACATTTTTTTTGAAATTTGAAGTTTATGATTTTGAAATTTTTTGAATTTGTTTTACATTTGATTTTTTTTGAATTATTCTTACCTTTATCATCTTTATTTGAATTTTTTGTTATCTATTTTTGAATTTGTTTGAATTTATTATCATCAACTTAATTACATATTTAGTTTTGGGTATTTATCTACAAAAAGGGTAGTTTTGGAATTCAACGTAATTAATTGAAATAATTAAATATTTTGTATTTTGTCCTTTATTAAAAACTTGTCCTTTAAACTAAATCTAAAAATAGAATGTCCTTTGTTAGAAAGAGAGTAAGAGGTTTGTCCTTTAAAAAAAAGCCCCATAAATAAAATACTATGTGGGGTGAAAAAATAAATTAATAGATGTATCAAAGATAACTCAAAATAATAGGCAACGTTTTTTTGTTAAGAGAGAAATAGGAGTGAGAAGAAAGGATTTTAGTCTATTTTTTAGATTCTTTTAATTTGAACTTTGACTTTTATAGGGATGAGAAGAATAATAATGAGGGTGTATTTAAGAATATCCTTAAAATACATTCCATCTCTGCCATGTGAATTAAACACGACAATTGAGTTGTTTTGTGGTTGTAATAAGGTGGTGCTGGGTGTTTGTTACAGTAAGTCGGTAATATGTGTTTGCATGGTTAAGAGGAGGTGAATGGGGCTTGTTTTTGAGTTGGGGTGGGATTGAGTGTGAGCTTTTTTTCTTTTTTTTTTTCTGTTTGTTTGTTGCTGCTGCTTTATTTTGGGTATTTTTTATTGGGCTAACTCAATAAAAATTCAATCCAATTCAATAATAACTAGGTTTTTATTGAGTTGGCCCATTAACAACCTAATAAATTAATGAGTTGAATTTTTAATAAACAGATTAAATTGAGTCATAAAAATGCGTTCATTTTGTCAAATAAAATATTGTACATTCCATTTGAAATGGTTGAATTGATTTCGATAAATAGCAATCCCTTCCTCTTTATTGTCTTCTGGTTGGTCTAGCTCTGATTCCTCCGCAGTTAGGCCTTCTTCTTTCATCCCTACAATTAATATATATTTATCTTCGTTTCTTTTTATGTCTTCTTAATTTGGTCAAATATTTATCTTCCTTTCTTAATTAGCTAGTTAAACTTAAACATGAATGTTCTAAATTCGGCAGGGACTGGACTTCTTTCCATTTAACAAGACCTATTATATATAGTTAATTAGTAAGTAAGTAAACATGTTTTCAATATATATATATAAATCTCTAAAGAACAATCAAACACAGCCTCTTAATTGGTTTCAGCAGTTAGATTTAATTGGTTTCAATTTTCAGATATAAAAAAAAAAATTCCAAACCGCATAGACCGACCAAAACCGGACCGGTTTGATTTGGTCCGGTCTAATCCGATCTTAACACCCATTTCGGTTCGGTCCGGTCTATGAAATATATTATAGGACCGAAACATCCGGTCCGGTCCGGTCCGATCTAGTGGTGTTCGGTCCGGTCAACCGAACCGTGCACACCCCTAATTCAACGCCATGAATTAAACTCGAGAGCAAAAATTTATAATATTATAATTATATTGTTATTTGTTTTTCTAATACAAGGATAATTATGTAAATAGACTTTTTATTAGACCAAAGACCATATCTCATGCATATGCAGGATAAATTGTTAAATTTGGCATACATTATAAATGACACCACGCAGCACAGTAAGGGAAAAACCCACTAGCGTGATATATCGTATTTCGCATTGTTGTCCCACTCACCCAGCAATGTTTCGTTGTCGTGCCGTAGGGGAAAAAATACCAACTATGCGATTTACACTATATCATACTGTAGCCCACCCAATACGAGATTTTCTTTTTATCATGTCAAATATTTTTTCTCTTCCGCAATGAACTCTTCACCACACAGTAAATATAGTAAACATATGCTATATTTACACCAGCAATCCATTTTTAACATATATTATTTGCCTTTTAACATTGCGCAATAAACACAAAAAAACTACTTTTACATTATTGACATTGGTTATAGCTTATAGAGACGAGGATGGATTGGGGTTGGGACTCGCAATAAACACAAAAAAACTACTTTTTCATTTGCACCAATAATTTACTAAGTACAAAAATATTGAAGCCAATGTCCGAACAAAGAGGTGATGTCAGGTTCAATTCTCGTAACAAAAATCACGGGCTCTTCCATATACGAGGTTATCAACCCTTTTTATTTGTGACAAAGATTCAAGCTAGTGGCTTCCAATTCTCGTAACAAAGATTCAAGCTACGAGGTTATCTAGTGCCATATTTTCTGTTAATGCACACTTCACAAGCTATTATATCTTTAACACGGGTCTTCCTCTTCAAAGACGGGTAGTATAATTCAAGTAGAAATGTGGACAATCCAACTCCAAAGTAACCAAAATCCATTCAATCTGATACTTAGATCTGTATTATTATTTACTTCATTTCCCATATATATACATACACACAATCTCAAAGAGAGAAAGTGGTAAATGGGCTATTGATTATGTAAAACTATGAAAATCATAACATTACATGCTGCTGGATAATTTGTTTTTGCATCCAAAACAATTTGATTTGCCAGTTCCATATTGGCAGACTGGTCAACATAAACATGGCAAATTCCATCTGAAAATGCATATATTGCAACTTTGTAACATCTGTGACTATATTTATATATATATCAATGACAAGCAACTGTTTGGTCTAAAATACCCTTCATTAGTTTGTTTCTTTTTTAATAACTAAATTTTAAGTCTAAACCATAAGAAAAAACTCACATTAGTTTAAGGATATAACATTGTCATGAGTTTGTTATAGGAGATTCGGTTAGTTTCGGTCCACTTCGGGGACCCTGAACCCCGAACTGACTCGAATCAATCGGTTTCGGTTTTTTATTTTAGTTTCATTTTTTTTTCAATTCAAAAAATTTCGGATCGCAATGGATCGGTTTGGTTCGTTCGAGTTTTCGAATTTTTGACAACACCCCTAATCCGGGCTAGCCGGGAATCAATCTGGGAAGCTCCCAGTCAACCCCATAACTTGAACCTAGTGGTGGTCGTTGGTTGAAAAACAACCCTAGAGGGAGGTGAATAGAGTTTTAAAAACTTAATGCGGAATTAAATTTTTTTCGAAAGATGTTTATGCAAAACAAATTTACTAAACAAATATATCAAAGAGTGCAAGCAATAAAACAATAAAACAATCAATCCCAAGGTAAGCAAATAAGCAAATTAAAAATAAAAGCAAGTAATATAATAATAAATAGAGAGCTTGAATTTGGAAATAATGAACCAATTTGAAGTTTAAGACTTTTTGTCCACACGGTTCGGTTTGTTAGACCCTACTTCCGCGCTCGGATAGTTCTCCCAGAAGTTCCACTAATACCGTTTTTCTTACAGGTGAAAAACAAACCACTATAAGTCTATCCTCTCATACGCTCTACAAGTATTACTTTAGCACAATACTCACACAAGATATCTCTCTTGCTAAATTATGAGATTTACCTCTCACAGTCACTCAAGTGTAATTATTTCACTACACTTGACAAGAATTGACCTTCTTGCTCACTTGTAAGATTTACCTCTCACAAAAGAATATTACAAAGTGTTTGGTGACTCACACCAATGAATAGCAACTCTCAAGTGTTTGACAAATACAATTGAAGCTCACACTAGAGTTATCAAAATTGATCAATAATTTAAATCTAAAATACGAAGGATATGATCAATGCATTAGGTTGAATACTTGAATAATGAGAATGTATAAAAAATGAGTTTGTATGATCATTCTAATGTATAAAAACATGTCTAAGACCTTATATATATAGCTTGTGAAAGAATATGGCCGTTTGAAGTGGTTATAAGGAGTTATGGGTTAAAACTAGACATTTACCAACTTTTCAATGGCTAGTTTTTGCAGAGTAGTTGACTCACTCATATACCATGTAGTCGACTACATGGTGTAGTTGACTCACACAAAAATCATGTAGTCGACTACATGCTTCTGCCCACCCATGAACACTCAAATCTAAAATCAACCGAAAGTTTGGGGAGTGTTCTAGAGGTTATTCTAAGCATGTTAGACACTACACCAAAAACTGACATTTGTGACTTTTCATCTCGCTGATTTTGTGACTGCCATTGGCTGTCACAATGCTTATGACTGTCTATGACAGTCACAAAGGTCCAATTGTCATAATCTTGAATATTTATGGCTGTTAATAGCAGTCACAAATATGTAATTTGCTTGTGACTGTTAATAACAGTCACAAAATTTATAAAAAAAACAACGGTGTGTTGGGTATTTTTATAGATATAAGCCCAAACCCTATATAAGTGTTGTATGACTCTTTTATCATCCCCACTCTTTTATCATTACAGACCAGCTTACTCTCTCTCGCAGCTATGTCGCCCAAATCATAAAAACCCTAAATCTCTCATCTCCACCATCTTAGTTTTGGTCAAGAAAATAACCTTAAACCTGCACTATATAAGCTTCTCTCCATCACCACCATATCATTTTCCCCTACTTTTTAAAGCTCTGTTTTGAATCTCACCCGAAATCTGGACAAATGCTTGACAAATTTGAACAATAGTAAAATTCATTTCTAGACAAGAGGGGGAATCTGAATTCAAAGCTCACATCTGAAATTGCTAGCACACATTTTTCTATTTTCGCTTGAATCTGAAGGTATGAACAATATTGCTATTATGAAGAATGAGTATTTGCTTCACTTCAACACTGGTATCAATTAATTATGTCACTATGTTGTTGATCGATATTATTCATATACTTGTTTTGAAATGATATTAATTTAATAGAAGCAAGTAATCAATCTTGTTTCATTTGGTGGGCATACTAAGAATACTCTATTTTTGTTTTTTTGGGGTTTTACTCTGTTAGCCTCATAGTTTAGTCTTCATTAGTTTATTTAGGGCATACTTAATTAGATTTCAAAGCACAAAATAATACTGACATAACCCCCTTCTCAATATTTCTCATTGTGAGCTTGCCATACAAACACTGCATAAGAGCTTGAGATGGACATGGAGAGAGTTCAGACATAGAAATAGAACTTCAGTTTACTTGACATGAAAATGGCTCTTTGAGTTTATGTAGGATAGTTGGGTGTATGCAAGTTATTTCCTGCTAATGAATCCTTTTTTGTATGGTCTTGCTCGCAGATTTAGAAATGATTTTTTTTGCAATAACCGAGTGAAAAACTAAATTAAAAGGATCAGATATCCAATATGAGGACATTGACTAAAAAATCCACATAATTAGTTACTAGCCCCTACTTATATATTAATTTGATTCATTATTCGTCAAGAAATCAGCTTGTGCCTTTTTCCAAGTATGGTCATAATCCTCGAAAAACTAGATACCTAATAATATATAGTTCTTGCTGTCAATCCTTACCCATCCTTTTCAGAGTCTTGGAACCAGCCTTTGCCTCTGCACTAACAGTCTAATACCAACAAAGGAGCCTCTAGAATGCTACTAAAAGAGCTACAATCTGAGCCTTTAGAATGTTAATAAAATAGCTACAATCTGGCTCATATACCAGCTCTAGTGGGAAATTGGTATTACCTTGTTTAATTAGTAGAACTTGTGTTTCTTCCTTTAACCAATGTCTATTGAAGTGTGCCTAGTTATTTCCCCTAATGATGTGGAATACATGAGATGCTCAAGAACAAGCAAATTAAGGAAGAGATAATTTTTGTATTTTGGTTCTTATGTGTTATTCATTTGGGATATCCTTATATAAGATTTAGCATTATCTAAAATTATGCTTAGGCTCATCTCAAATTATAATTCTGATATTGTATTTCAATCTCACATCATAAAATTATGCTCATAAATCATTTTTCATGGCCTATAGTCTTATTTGTTGCTTTCATTTATAGTTTAGTCTTGTCTCTATATTTGATTTTAGCGAACTACATGTGAGTGCTCATGCGAAAATGCAAGCCTGTTTGTCTTTGTTCGTAGTCTACGAGTTTTGGGAAACATTGGTAACTGATGTTTATTGTTCCAATAGGTGTTGGGTGAAGATTATTCAAAGATTGCATTTCTTTGTGCCGATCGCTCTGTTCGTCTACATGCAAAATTTGGAAGTCACTACAGTCTACATATTCCAAGGCATGTTTCTATTCGCTCACAATGAATATACTCTACTGTTTTCTGGTTACATATGAATATTTTTACCTTTCACGACATAATATATTTCTCTTGCTGTACTTACCCTATAATAAAGAGTTAAGCGAACTTGCCTTTATAAATGGTGCTCCATTATGCTTGTCATATTCTCCAACACTAATTGTTTCAAGTTGGTTTAAGACCTAATGAAGACTCGTATTTGGCCTTGATAAGTTGACCTTTTTCTCCAAAACTCATTGATCTTTCGACTTAATAATTATGTGAATATATTTTTTATTAAATCATTAATTGTAGTCATAAACATGATAATGGAAAAAATTAAATTAATAAAAAAAATTTAATTAAATAATACGAAATAGCAAAAATATTGAATTTTTTTCAAAGAGCCCAAAGGCCCCATCAAAGACCCTTAATAATAAATGTAGCTCATAAGGCTTGATCCAATGATGTCCAAGCCAAATTTTCAAGCCTCTCCCACTTGAACTACATACTTTAAATTAATTATATCATTCATAACTAGTATATATACAACAATGTATAATCTATACATATCTAAGCATATTTGTAGTTTTGTATATACTTGAATTATTTCTTTTTTGGGATAAAATTTTGCAAAGGGATAAACAAATATAAATATATATATATATATATATTGTAAATTGAAAAACAAAAATTTAACTACTTTTTTTTATCTTCTTTGCAATAAAGAATCATTGGAGATATTTGAGTTTGATCACCATCAATGACTTACTTGTATAAAATGTGCCTATAGGTGTGAGTTTGATCCTCAACAGCACGTGAATTTAGTTGTCGAGGGCTTGATTTGAAGGAGCAAGGAATGAGTGAAGAGGTAACAATTCTAATTTATTTACGTGTTTTAACATATAATACAAGGTGGGTAATTGAATATCTTACTTTTTATAGTTTTTTTATTGCTTTTAGCATGTTTCGAGGTTGTTTTTAGACTGCGTTTTGAACTGTTATATGGACCTATTTTAGGAATGTTTTAGAATTTGGGACTATTTTTTGGCAGGTTTTGTGGTCTAAACTTAGCATGATTTGGACTGCTTTTTAGACTTTATTTTGGGTAGTTTTGTGGTTAGTTTTTAGAGTATTTTTAGGCAGCTTTTGTGCACTATTTTTATCATGTTTTGGACAATTTTTTGGCTTTTTTTGGAACTATTTTTGTGGCTAGTTTCGGGACTGTTTTATGGTAGTTTTTTTGCACCATTTTTTGCATTTTTTGGATTGCTTTTTGGCTTATATTTGCAATATTTTAGCATGTTTTGGATTGCTGTTTGGACTGCTTTATGGCCTATACTTACACTGTTTTTAACATGGTTTAGACTGCTATTTGGATTGGTTTGTGGACTGCCTTTTTGAACTGTTTTATAGCCTATATTTGCACTGTTTTAAGCATGCTTTGAACTTCTTTTTGGACAATTTTATGGCCTATATTTGCACTATTTTTTTTAAACATAGTTTGTGGACTGCTTTCAAACCTAGTTATTCTCAGAATACCTTTATTTTTTAAAAAGAAACTAAATAACACTTGAAACTATAAAAAACACTTCAAACTATAAAATAACCCTTTAAATCCAATCCATGTTTATAACATATTATCAAATAAAATAAAAATATTATATAGACTTCGAAAAAAAAGTTAATAGAAAATGAACAAATTAGAAGATAGGAATTTGCCTCGGTGTGTGACCTCTTGGGTACTGCTTGATTATAGAGAAATGGCTTATTTGGCGTACGTGGTATTCAAAGGGATACGTCCAGGTGTGTACACGTCTTGGCATGAAACACATTCTCAAGTTAGTGGATATCGAGGGGCTGTGTATCGAAGCTTTCATTTTTTCGAGCTAGCGCAACAAGCATATCATGACTACATAACATCAGGTGATACCTCTCTTGTGCAACAACCCATACATGTGTTTCCACCACCTGTTGATACATGGTCTAGGTTCTGAATGGTTTGTTACTTGTTCATGGCATTTCATGTTATCATAGTGTTAATTAAATACTTTAAGTAATTCATATTTAATAAGATTATATATATATATATATATTTCCTTACTTATACATGTTTTTTTCCTTTGTTGCGAGGTTTACACTTTTGGCGTAGGCGATGATGATAATTATATATATGCCTCAATTATAACTAATTTATCTTCTTTTCATAGTTGAATAAGTGCAACTCCAATTGTCCATGGATTATAAATTTTTCAATCGTTGAGTAATTACTTTTCATTAATATATATATATATATATATTATCTTAAAAATAGTAAAGTAAAGGTTCCACAGACAATTAGAGTCGTATTTTGGGATCTTTGGGGAAGATTCCATGATATTTGATAACTAACGAGGTTATAAAATCTGAGCCTAATAATTCTTTTCCAATAATTTTAGGAGCAGTTTCTTTTAAAAAATATGATGATACCGAGTTTAACTACTAGGTAAAGTGTATTGTTTCTGTTTTCTCATTTAGCTATATACTAAAAATATTTGTATGCTTAATTAACTATTGTTAATGTCTTAGTGGCTTAATTAGTTAATTCTCATTTCCCAATCATTTAACTTTTGTGGTTTTCATATGTAGATTCAACTTCAACTTAATCAAGTGTGACACAAACTATGCTTTCACCACAGCCATAATGTACTGCCAGCCATAATGTAATGCACCAATTCTTTTTGTTTTTATTTGTTTATTATTTTAATTATAATATATACTAATTCATATATTGTTAGCCAATGATTGAACTGCCAGTTATTGGCTGATTGCTGTGGCCTTTTGGCCTTGAACTACCATTACACTTGCACTTAAACTGCCCACTGCCATTGATTGAGTGCATTATTAATTTATAATTGCTGTAATTCATTAGCCACATATTTGTGTAAGAATATAACATAAATATCATTTGAAATAGTAAACTATATCATTAGTTTTGATTTTTTTATTCTTATATCTTTATTTGTGTTTTTCTATTTGGGTGCCGAAATAAATTATATATATCTCTTTAGGTATCGTGTCACCTTCACTTATAGGATAAGAAAGCAAAAGCTTAACTTTAGTGCTGATTTCAAATGGACAAGCACATTTAAATGGGATTGGTAATTGAACTTTATCTTGAATATTATCCCATGAAGAAACACTTGGGTTATTTTCTTTTATATCTTTGCAAGTTGTTAAGCCCTCTAAAGACTATACAATCCCATTAAAGCTTTTGCCTTTTGCGGTAGTTTTCGTTAGCTCCACACTAAAGACACCATTTTTGCATTTATAGTTAATTGGAATCAATAACGGCTGGTTAGATGGGAGATACTCTTTGTTGGCATTGAATCCATTTGCTTCTGCTAGCGAAAACCGATTCAACCCCAAGAAAAAGCTCAGGTTGAAGAGAGATGAGAAGTACGAATTAGTGCGAAGTAAAGCAAATGTGTTGCACTGATTATTTGGTCCACTTTTATAGTAATGGTATCTAAAAAAAATTAGAGGAATTGGTTTCACAACTGGGAGAACTTTCTCCAAGAGAAGAGGCAATAGAAAAGATGAAGAAAATAAAAGCTCTTAGTTGAAGCTTAGTGAACATAGTTGGTAGCTGGATTACTGCTGATTTGCTATTAGTGCATTGCTGCCAATATGCCATTTATTTTCCCAATTGAAATCTTGCACTGTACGTTGCTTTATTTATTTAGTATTTTAGTTCTTAATGTGTGTTTGAATTGAGCTGTTAATTGTTAATTGCTTTTTCCTTCTTTGTTCTGAGTGTGTGTTTGCATTTACTCATTTAGTGTATGTTGAAGTTGAACGGTTGCACTATTGCTGAAAATTATGTGGATATCTTAGTATGTGTTCCTGTAAATTGAAAATTATGTGGATTTCTTGTGTGTGTTGCTGGAAATTATGTGAAAATCTTGAATTGGGCTTATATTTGTATAAAATCTATTGCTTATATGGATTGGAGTGCAAGTTAAAAAAATTGTGATTTTTATTTTCAAAATTATTTTTTTAAAAAGTATTCCATGTTTGTGACTGCCACAAACAATCACAAACATAGTCATACATTGTAAAATTTATGACTGGCTTTATGACTGCTAAGAACATTCATATATCCTAAAAATTATGACTGTATTTATGACTGCTAAAAACAGTTATACATATATGACCGACTCTTATGACTGTTGCTTATGACTGTCTATAACAGTCATAATGTTCAAAATTGTGATTGTTTAAAATAGTCGCAAAGTACTATATTTGTGAATGTTATAAAAAGTCATAACTACAAATATTTGTGACTGTTATAAACAGTCACAAATGAGCTTTGTGACTACCTGTAATAGTTGCCTTGGAAAGTCATATCTTTAGTCTCTTGTGATTGTTTTTAGCAGTCACAATTTTCTTTGTGACTGGCATTTTTATGACTACTCTTTGTGACTGCCAAAAGCAATAAAAAATAGTTGTTTTAGGTGTAGTGGGAGTTGGTTATAAGCATTAAATCAACCGGATAAATTAGATATGATTTTTACAAGAAAACTGGTTTATGAGAAATAGCTTTGCAAATGAGATTTAATTCAAACTTTGATTTTGAAAGAGTTTGAATGGAATAAATGATATATAATCATGTTTGAGCGTAGTTAAAGATCAATCGAGAAACTTTACATAAAAAGCTAAACACTCACTCATGTAACAAGTTTACAATTCTTCAAAGTGCTTAAGCTAGTTTCTTTGTTCTTCATTTGAATGCTTAAGTTCTATCTTGAACATGATTGCTTGAATGTGAGAATTGAGAGAATCTTATGGAGTGGTGATACACTTGATAGGGTTTCGATTTTGATCCTGGAGAAACTTTTGGAATTCAATGGAGCTTGTTAAATTTGTTTAAGCTAAATTCATTCAAAACACATGTTAAATACATATGATTAACCTTTTGTCATTATCAAAATTATATTAAGACCTTCTAGGTCAACAATCTCCCCCTTTTTTATGATGACGATAAATTAATGTGTGTTTTCAATAACAAGCATAAATAACATATAAATAGAATAAAATATGCTCCCCCTCAATTTATGCATAGATAAAACAAATGATTATTAAAAGCATTGCAAACATTTGAGATAGTTTTAAAACCAATAAAACATTTTGATCTCAAATAAAGTTTTCAAAAGAAAATAATTATCAATGTTAAAGACATAAAGCAATTAAAGTCTTACCAACATTGATCACTATACACACATTTTCTCCTCATATGGCAACATCAAAAAAGGATCAAGGCGGAGGATCTATGTGACAATTTGAAGAGTGCTTTTTACTATGTATATTATTGTGATTCCAAGAGACTCTTTAAATTTTTAAATTTTATTATTTTAATTTCAAAAGTTGGAAGAGAAAAGATGTGGAAAGTTATGTGACTTATATAATATTAGTTTTTCAAATTTTTCAACAAATTGAAGAGCCAAAATATTACTCCTCAATTTGTTTGTAAAGTGGTTTTAAAGATTTTTCTGAAGCAATAATGATGATATAGCTCCACAAAAAAAGGTGGAGATATTGACACACCCCAATACTCTTTCTAACACTCCCCTTTTCTCTAACACTCCTCAAGTACAATGTGTTTCTTCTTTCCACTCTTAAGAGCACCTACCTTTAAATTGTGTTAATTAGTATTAATAATAATAATCTTAAAAGAAAAAATTAAACAAACAAAAAAACACCACCCGATAGCTCAATCCGATCCGGACTTCTTCCTCCTCCATTTTTTCTCTCTTCTTTTATTCATCTCTTCTTCCTCCTATTACTTCTTCTTCCTCCTTCACGTTGACTCGGTGAAAATAACGCGATTTGTTACACCTAAGTGCAAGTGATAGGTCAAGTAATAAATATTAGGTAAATTCAAGGTCGGTCCACATGGAGGATGATAGTTCTTTGAGCTAGGATAGTTTCTTTCAAAAGGAAGATAAGAAAAATAAAGAAAAGATGAAATATGGAGATAATGGAATGTAGATTGATAACTAAAATAACTAGTGACAATAAAACTAAATAAAACATACAACTAAAACTAATCATAATCCTAAAGATAGCGAAAATTACTATGCTAAAGGAAACTAAACCAGCATACTAAGAATATGAAATAAATCTAAATATAATAAATAATAAAAATAGAGCGCTAAATTAATTAAACGCATGAAAGACTTTAACTAAAACTAAGAATAAAAAGCACTAAGAGTATCCATAAGTTTCGAGCAACATAACGGGTAATTCAATAGACCGACAATCATTTTCTAATTAATTTTTCTTTAAAAATTAGCGTACTATCCACAAGCTATTTGATTTCATAAACTCATATCTTTTGCAATAATTCATGCGTGACATGAATTATACGCACCAATACTAATTATGGAATTAATTTGCATTACTTAATTTTACCAAAAACACTTGTTTATTAAAGTGAAGTAGTACTTAACACTACAAAACCTTTTATTAAAAGTGAGTTTATAAATATTAATTAATTACCACAAGTTAATCAAATAGATTAAAATATGATTGAAATTAAATTTGAACCAAAATGGACGGTGAAAACATAAAATTAGCGATTTCGGTATAAAAAAATAAGGATTAAAACGAATACAAAAAATAGCGCGCTTAAGTTTGAAATCTAAAAGGATACATAACCAATTAATTTAGAGAGTATAGACCTCTCTCTAAGTCAACTGGTTAGAGTTTAGCGCAAAAACAACAATTCAAACTAGTTTGGTTCTTTGGTTGGAAAGATTTTATTAAATTTCTTATAAAAGTATGTGATTAGAATATTAGGAGGATAATTTAATAAAATATGATTTATGATGACCTATTAATCTATAAAAAAATAATTAGAAATGAATTCGGGTTTGAAAAATTATCGCGTCGGCATACCCGATCTCTACGGACCCCTAACTAACAAACTAACTAGCTATCATCAAAGCAAACATGAAAATAATCTTAGAAACTATGAAAAATAGTAAATAGATACCTAATAATGTAGAAAATCATATTTAAAAACTTTTGTCTTTGGAATTTTGCAATTCCGATTTGAAACAAATATTTTACGGCAAAAATGGTAAATAAATTTAAAACCGACAAAAATCTAACAAACTTGACCTAAAACCTAAGAATTATAGAAAATCATATTCTTAATGATCAAGAATGAATCACGTATGAATATCATGAAAAAACTATAAACTATTTGAATATAAAACAAGAATCAAGCATAAATCGACGAAAAATCGATAAACCGATAAAATAGATCTATAAACCTTAGAACTAGCCCCAAAATGTAGGTTTAAGGTTGATTTCAAAATATATACGATCTCAAGTAACCAATCTATGAATAGAAAAGCAAACAAATAAATAAAACCAATCGAATTGAAAGAAAATATAAAACTAGAGTTTACTTGGAACACGATTGAGACTTGAATTGAAAATTGTATTGAATGATGAATTGAATGTTGATAATAGCAAAATTCTAGCCTCAAAAGATCATAAAAAAACTAATTTAACAATTTTTTTAAGGAATTGAATAATAAAACTCTCAAACTCGATCTTCAAGTGCAGCGCAAAAGCTCCCCAAAAGTTACAGTACTTTTAGCCTCTTTGTTAATCAATTATAAATTTTTTTGTAACCTAAAATATGATATATATGACCTTTTATATAATATACAAGTATCTCAAGTCGTGGTTTTAATAATTCTTGAAAAAATGGGTCGAAATAGGGCTTAAAAGTGAATTTGAGCCAAAATTAGGCTCCCTTTTTTTTGATGGCTTCTTCATTTCCTCATAACTTTTTATTCCGAACTCCAATTGATGGACTGTTTTCACCTAAGCGTAGGTAATTCAAAGCTCTACAATTTTTATTTATGTCTATATTTGATATTCTTGGAAATGGGTTTTGTGGGAATAAGGTGGATTGTTTTGTGGAAATGGGTTTTGTGAGAATATGGGTTTTAGGGAGAGTCAAATTTATGGGATGTACAAATTTACACAGTTGGTAGGGAAAAAAAATTTAAACAAAAGTTCAAGCTTTGAGTTTAGCCTCTTTGTTTTTTTATATTGGCTTTCCTTATGCTTAAGTGGTGTGTGTATAATTAAAGCAAATGCTGTGAAAAAACATGCTTAATAAATAAGATGGTAATTAGGAAACATCATATATCAATTAAAGGTTCGTCTGAGTCTAGTAAGTTTGGCAAACCATTTGATTCGACACTCGTAGATTTTGGAGGAGCGTTTTGGTCTTGAAAGTAAAACATATAGAATCACAACATAAAAATACTTATGCGTTACTTCAAGTTAAAATAAGGTACAACATAATCCCTTTTAAAAAAACTATATATGGGTATTGTTTTTCACTCAGTCATTTTGTCAAACAACATATATGCATGCTTTTTTGCCTACTATTTTGGTTGTTTGCTGCTCTACTGATTTGTTTATTTTTTAATTCTTTGCCATTTCTTTTTATTTGGGTATCTATGAATTGAAGAACATATATAGTGAATCCCTTTGAAAAGAGCTATATATGGGTATTCTTTTTCACTCAAGCATTTTGTCAAACAACATACATGCATGATTTTTTTTATATTATAATATTTTGGTTGTTTTCTGCCCTTTAGAGAGATCTATTGCTACAAACATCAGGATTTGTTTTTCCCCAAAATTCTTCCTCTCGCTATGGGTTGTTTGTTGTCATTTAGAGAGATCTATTGCTATAAACATTGGGATTCGTTTTTTCCCAAAATTCTTCCTATCGCTATATTATACCATTTTTCATGAACACCCTTAGCAAAATAGAAATACAAATAGGAAGAATGGAAAGAGTAATACCTGTTCAAAATAAGAAAAACGGTTATAGAAAAGGCATAGTATAGTGTAGATCTTTTCTCCTTTATACAAATTACCATTAAACTATTGTAAAAGATGGAAAGGTTAATTTTAATGGGGGAATATGAGGAAAAGGAAAACTGAAATAGAGAAGAGGAGAGACGATTCAAAAAAAGAAATGGAGAGAGCCTAATTCAACGCGGACAATGTTTAACAAAGAGAGCATTTACTATAATTACACGTGGAACTTTGTAGTTTTGAGGGAGTGTTTTACAATAGTAGTAATAGATTTCGTTGTGGGAGAGCTGGGTGTTAAGTATAAATGAAGGGGTGTAATAAAAATGAGTTATTAATGTTAAATTATTAAGGATAAATAGTGGGAGTAATTAATTAAGGCTCTATTTGATTGAAAAGTGGAAAAGAAAAATAAATTGAGTTAGTTTTGATGAAAAGATGAAAAATAAGTTGAGCGATAGAGGTGACATCCTCTTGATTTTTAAGTTTTTCCATGAAGAAATTTTATTTACTTGATAGTGAATAAAAAATTTTCACCAAAACTATTGAAAAATTGAGAATATATACTTATAAAATGATTAACATTTTTCACCTTATTTTCTATCTTTTCGAACAAACTAACTAATTTTTTTTTTCCATATTTACAATCAAACGGAGTCTTAATGGTTATTAATTATTGATAATTAAAGTTTTAAGAAAAAAGATAGTGTGAACAATAATTTGCATTTTTCAAAGAGAATATTAGAAAGAGTATTTATCTGTGTCAATAGCTCCGCTTCAAAAAAATTACATATTAATCCTTTAAAAAATTTCTTAGAAATAGTCTAACGGTAACACTAATTATAATTAAAGTCCGCGAAAAATAACCTTAGAAAAAAAAAAGTATGGTACAAGACGTTGTGCAAAATTATAAAAAATTTAAGTTGTCGGTAGAATATATAAAAACGATTTAAAAATAAAAGATGAGATGACTAGGAATATCCATCTTAGGGCAGGGCCAATATCTTACGGCATTAGAGCCACGTCTATAACTGTGTCATTACACGCGTCAATAAACCATATACGTGTCCTCTTCCCATAACTTCAAATACATGCAGAGTTGGGCCCACCCGCCAGTTGTGTTCCACTCCTCTATCCAAATAAAACCCTAACACACACTCCTCCCTTTCTCCCACTATCTGCTCTGCAATTTCATTTACATAACTACACACTTCCACTGTAAGAAAAAAAATAAACTTTCTATTCTACATATATATATTTGCAGTTTAATTCTTGAATTAATCCAAGTATGGAGTCACAATTACCACGTTCCCAAGGTCATCATTATGAAGAACCTTACAACACTGCTGGCCTTCAAACTGGTAATTAAGTTATACCTCAACTCTACACCTTAATCTATTTGATCTTCTTATCAATTTTATTTATCTGATAATCATATCAGATGCATTAATAAACTGTATATATATTTTTTAACTCTATAACTCACAATACGTTCGGTATGAATAACCAGTAAATTAAGTCGGTATTTAAGTGTTGTAGCATTGCTCTTTTTAGTGTATTAATTGTTGTTTTGTCTATTTACCAGGCCACATCACAAGTACAGAAAATAATTAAATTATGGAAAATGTTAATATGCGCACAACTTATCTATAAGTTTTCTCACCCATTGTTAATTACATTTTGCTTTGATAAAAGAAAAATATATGTTGCATTATGCGAACATAAATTGTTTTACTCGATCTGTCACAAAATGCAAGACAGTACGAATAAATTAAGAACGAATAAGCATCAAATGTGGTATCCACTATTCACAGTAGATGGAAGATTAATTTGTTACATTAATTATGGTAATTGCTTTCGTCCGTAAAAATAGAAGTGTAATAGAAAGTTAGAAACATTTGCCACAGAATTAAGTATTTCTTCTCTCAAGGTCGCAGTTAATTAGTTTATAATTTCTTTACATCGCTAATAATGCCAAGAAGGCAAAATTCTTGTGTCGAAAGAGTAAGAGTTTCATCACGAAAGGTGACACTAATTAGCGAGACAGATTCACATGTAGGGTAAACTCAGAGTCGCATTATCTGATGAAACTAGTTTGTTGTTGCTAAAGTAGTGAATTAGATTTTTTAAGGCCTTTTTTTTCATCAGGAAAGTTCCATTGTTCTCAACTTGATAGTTTCACTTTTCTTTTCTTGATGTTTAAAATTAACTAGTTTTTGTACGCGTGTTTTGCACGTGATTTTAATGTTTAACAAATGTGATTAATTAAGTCCATTAATGGATACGTACATACTAAAAATTGAATAATTAGTATGAAATAGAAACAATCACAAATAAGCAAAAACATAGTATCAAGTGTAAAATTTAATTAATAATTATAAGAAAATTATAAAATCGGTCAACTATATAAAAATGTTTTATATACATTATAAAAATTGATCAGATATATAAGATACTAATATGTTTTTAATAAATTTTTAGAATTGGTAGATACTTAATTCTTTTTTCTTTTTTTTGGGGTGCAAAAAGGGGCCTAAATGGCCCTAGAAACCATATATATCATTGGAAACGGCCTCCGTAGCGGCAGGAGGAATTACATCAAAAGTAGTAGTGCCCTCTTGGTTACAAGAACGAGAAAGGGCAGCCATAGTACGGGCAGATATATTACAAGTGCGCAAAAAAAAAGAAATAGAAGAGCTCCATAATTGGGTAGATAGTTAATTCTATTAAACATATACGGATTATTATGTACAGTATCACAAAATAACATAACACTTATATAAATAATATATTGTATAGCTCGATGATATATAAGTTAATACTCTAACTTACATAATTATTTTAATAAAAAAAAATAGAGTTTAAATTTATTTAAAATACTAATACTAATATAAAAAAATATGGAGTTATACACTATTTGAAATACTAATACTAAGATAATTTTAACTTGTTTAATTAGTTTAACCAAATAAAGTAGAGTTTAAATTTATTTGGAATACTAATACTATAATATAAAAATATATGAAGTTATATTTTTTTTAATGTAAATAAAGTAGAGTTTAAATTTATTTGGAATACTAATACTATAATATAAAAATATTTGAAGTTATATTGTTTTTTTTTAATGTAAATCTTAAAATATTGCATTTAAAATCAAGGGCATATTTGTCTCTACAAAAAAGGAGAAAAACACTTCAATTATTCGTGCTTTTATATACAAAAAAGGGGAAAAACACTTAAGTTATTTGTGCTTTTATATATATAGTATAGATAGTTTCCATTTTTTTTGAAATAATCAAATTTTGCAACAAAATAAGTTTGTATCATTGATCTTTGATTATGTTGAAATTTGTGTTTTATTAAAAAGTACTAAAGTTACAGTTAAACTCTCAATTTGTAATCGATTTGAGACAGGTGGTGTTATGATACTAATCCCACCACAATTCGATAATTTATAGCACTAGAAACTCTTTCGTAAATGTATGAAACATGTTACTAAAGATGCATAAAAAGTGTTACTATATATAAAGGATAGGATCGGTAAGAATTCTAATTGTAGAGTACTTATTTGCAGTACTAATAATCATTTCCTGCGGATAATCAACAACAAAAGTTTGATTAGTAAAAAGGCCAATTGGTACTAATAGGAGACTACTCTTTTTTCTTTGCAGTAGCTGAAGGCCATGAAGGTGATCAACAACATCAGGAGAAGAAATCAGTACTAGGGAAAGTGAAGGCAAAAGCAAAGAAGATAAAAAACACGCTAACAAAGCACGGCCATGGCCACCATCACACTTGTGACGAAGAAGATTATGACGAAGATGATGAAGAAATGGTGCAAGACCCCGAAGTTCACGGTGCACCAAGTAATATATGTTTCCTTAATTTAATTACAAACTCTAACGCTTCGCTAATTAAGTTTATGAACAATGATATCTCTACCAACTTAGATGATCATCAGATCATGTAATTGGCAAATGATGTGTCAAAACTGCATCTTTCAACGTCCCACACTGTACCTGATGCACTTTATACACATTATTTGGGCTTTTGACTTGGTGATTCAAGTTGGTACATTATCATTACTTTTAATTTATATATAATCTAACCTCAAGTAATTGTTATGCATCATTTTGCAGTTTATGACTCGGCCTCTGTTACCGGCCCTTCTCCTCTAGCAGGGGTGAACTCCAGGATACCTAAGGGATATTTGGACACACCCAATCTGATGAAGGAGGATCGCTATGAATCTATAATTACGGAGACACCAGTGAGGTCTTTTGGGCAGTGGCAGGAGGAAAATTCGAGTCATGCGAAGGGTAATTTGGGAAGTTCAGCGGCTGCAGAGGCGACTCGTGTACCAGAGGATAAACATGTGTCATTTTCTAGTGGGGTTAATTCGCCCATTGTTGCTGATCCAATTGGAAATGTTAGGGGGCGAGGAGAAGATTTTAGTAATCCGATTGGAAATGTTGGAGGGCAAGGGGGGGATTTTACTCATCCGATTGAAAATGTTGGAGGGCAAAGGGAGAATTTTACTGATCCAATTGGAAATGTTAGAGGGCGAGAAGGAAATTTTACTGATCCAATTGGAAATGAAAAATTTATTGGTTCAAATGTTGGGCGAGAAGAAAAAATTTATGATCCCATTGGAAATGTTGGAGTCCGAAGGGAAAATTTTATTGATCCGATTGGGAATGTTAGAGGACAAGGAAATTTGGGGCATTTGGGGGCTGGAATTAGAGGGTCAATAGGCATGGAAGAGGATCCTCATGCCCCGCGGAAGGGCCAATTTACAACTTCGAATAATCAGACCAAAGTTGCTGATCCTACTGGCACAGGTATATATATGCAAGGAGTAATAAGTGTAAAACTAGAAAAGCATGCATTGGTTCAAGCTTCTATTCCAAGTTAAGACTACATTTGAGATTTGAGTTATTTTTCTAAAGATATATTAATTACAACATGATCATTAGTGCAGAACAAAACTTGTTCAATACAGTACGTGAGTGTTGTTAGATATATGATATTGATTATGTTCCCAAAAACAAATTGGAGTCTTTTTATTGAGACCTTTGACAAGGAATAGTGTTTTCTTTGGCAAGGGACCGGAGCATGAAATATCATCTCACTGCCCTCCCAAATTAGGAGCTTGTACTTTCTGGAATCTTACGATGGTGCATTTTGACTATACTACTAGCTTCATAACATTTAGCTGATTTTCATTTTGGATCAAAGTCGATTCTATAGAATGTTTTCAACTTTCAAGTGATGAATTTTGCAGGAGAGGAAGTAGGACTCACTCCAATTCTTCATTCACTCAACAAAATGAACATATATGATGAACCGCAACAAAAACCAAAGCAAAACGTCTACACTGGAAGTCACGACCAGTTCTTTCCTGAGCCAACACCCACTAACACCCCCAACAATTCATGTGAAGTACCGGTCCCTAAATCCTTTGATTCCACTAGACCTGAGAACTCACCACTCGACCACTTAACCGAAAACCCATCAAAACCACTTGACCATTTAACCGGAAACCCATCAAACCAGGGCAGCTACACTCAAATGATCTCGTCCGCTGCTTCTTCTGTTGGCAGTAAAGCCGCCTCGGCGAAAAATGTATTCATGTCTACTCTTGGGTACGGTGGGACTGAGCCTGAAAAGCATAATGAAATGCAGGAGGGGCATTGGGATTCGGCCAAGAGGCCTAATGAAATGCAAGGCCGAGAAGAGGACACCAAGCCAGTTGGAGGGGCAGCAACGGAATATGCTCATAAAATCGCTTCGACGGTGACGGAGAAGCTGGCGCCGATGTACGGGAAAGTGGCCGGTGCTGGAAGCACAGTAATGTCAAAGGTTCAGGCTGGCAGTGAAGATAAAAACGCATCTGATAAGATGCAGGGTGGTGGTGGACCTGATAAAGGGGTGTCAGTCAAGGCGAATTGGGTAGAGAAGTTCAGGCCGGGGGACGAAGATAAGGCACTGTCAGAGGTGATTTCGGGTGCACTTACGAATAAGGGAAGGGAAGGAGGGGGAGAGAGGGGAGGGGAGGGTAGTAGGGGTACTGTGTGTGAGGTGGTTTCGGACACGGTTCATAAGCGTACCCCGGAGGATGATGGGGAGGAGAGGAGGGCAATGGGGAAGGTGACGGAGTCAAAGGCAGTGGCGGAGCAGTTGGGGACTGGTGGAGGGGGTGTTGGGGCAGGTGGGGAAGGGGCAGGTGGTGGTGTTGGGGTGGGGAAGGGGATGGTTGATATGATTAAAGGTTCATTCAGTTCTTGGCTGGGGAAAGGGAGTGAATCACAAACATCTCAAGGCACCACATGTGGTACGTAAGCTGGTAAATTTAGCGTTATGCATTTTTTCTATTTTTGCATCTCTTTACAATGTTGATTTGATTATTTAGTATTGTATATATCATTGGGTTGATATCATACCATCATATCATCCATTTGTTTGAACGTATCTTTAAACATGTCTCATAGGTCGTTATGATATTAAGGCTCCGTTTGATTGCAAGGTGGAAAAGAAAAATAAATTAAGTTAATTTTAGTGAAAAGATGGAAAATAAGTTGAGTGATGGAAAATAAGTTGAGTGCTAGAGGTGATATCCTCTTGATTTTTAAGTTTTTTCATGAAGAAATTTTCTTTGCTTGATAGTGAGTAAAAATTTTCCACCAAAAATATTAAAAGATGGAAGACATATACTCATAAAATGAGTAACGTATCTCTTCTTATTTTCTATCTTTTCACACAAATTAACTAAATTTATTTTTCTTTTCTATCTTTGCAATCAAAGGGAGCCTAAGTGTTTGTTATTGGTAACATTTTGATGACCGAGAGAGTTTTCCGTTCCAAATAAAGATTGACAGTTGAAAATCGACTTCAAACAAGTGATTCAATTTGAAAATTTTATGGTGGTAGACACAAATCTAATTTTTGATGTTTTTGTTGGTAAATTAGATGGAAATCAAGGGACTGCTAGGGGAGAAGCTGGACATGGGCATGATCAAGATGATCTTGGAGGAACAAGACCTCGGGACTTGAGCAATTGATATATACATACATATATATATATATATATATATGGATGTACATCTTGTTTGGCGACGGTTAATATATTTTCTTAGTTTGTCTTTTCTTGAGAAATAAAGTTAACAAAGTTGTTATGTATTTTTTAAAGTTGTATATTATTATGTTTATGAATTTAATTGCTTTGATAATAATATCACTTTAACTTCAAAAAGAAAAATGCAAAATTTATATTGGAACTGACTTTAGCATCCATTATTTTTAAAAACTAGGGCTTGTTCCCACTATTGACAAACTAATAGCAGAAGTTCCTAGCCCCTCCCCCTCGAAAGCAAGTGAGCTCTATTTTCTCTCTTTGTCGAGTATGCCTCACCTTCCACAAACACACACGTGCATATATCCTAACATATATACACATATATGCGTACTTATAATATATATACGCCATCATTATGTGCTACTATTTCCTCCAGCCACAAGGCTCCATCTCCTCACACTCCCTCTAATCTCACGCCTCCATTACCGAAATTAATCTATAAGTGTGAGCTCCCTCCTCGATCTCAATTAATTATGTATATTATGGAGAGAGAAGTGAGGTGTTGTGCAATGGAAGAGATGATGGCCGGAGTTGTTACCGGAGATTGTGGTCAGAGTTGGATCACAGGAATTGAGAGTTGTTGATGAAGTTGGCGATGAGGAAGGTGATTGAAAAGTCATTGACTTTATGGGTATAACAGGATAGACTACATGTGTTCGTTGTACCTATGTAAGTTTATAAATATATGTGTGTGTGTATGTGAGAAATTAATTACTTATTGTAAAAAGAGAGAATTTGTTTGTATATTTGAATGAATAAATAATACAATAAATATTCTTTTATATAGGGTTAGGAGTATGATAAAACAAAAAATGCATAATGGTCTAAATACATAATATAAAAAGATTTGGAGAAAATTTATATTTGATTACATTAATTATGTACCTAATATAAGATATTTAAATATATTAAGATCTCCCCTTAAACTCAAGATGGTGAATAAGAGACTAATTTGAGTTTGAAAGTGAAGTCATGGAATTAGTGATCTGGCTCGATTAAAGGGGTCTAGCTTTGGATTTTTGGCTCGATTAAGGAGGTCCAACTCTAGTTGTCCAGTTTTAGTTGTCTTACACAGGTGAGGAGGTCTGGCTCTAGTTGCCCGGCTTGAGTGAGTAGGTTGACTCTAGTTGTTCGGTTCGAGGAAGGAGGTCGGCTTTGGTTGTCCAGTACGATGAAGGTGCTGTTGGATTAATTTTGTATTAATACAGGGACCACACATGTATATAATTAATATGTGCTATCATTTATAAGCCTAAACTTAACTGATATAAATTAAGGTTTTAAGTAGGTTTTGGGGTATATTTGTTACGGAATTAATGTGTAAATACCTATGTGCAATTTCTAATTCTATGAGGGCAGAATTAGAAACACTGGAAGTTGGCAATCACTGCCAACCGCCATATGGTTTATTATGGATTAAGGGGTTATGGTCCCCAACCCTCCCTTTGAATGAACAATTCTCTTGATCCTCTCTTGAGAGAATAACCTAAGTGCATAAGGAAAGAATTGGAAGACTACTATCTCTATTTTAATTGGTCTTCTTTTCAATCAACATCTTCACCAATGGATTCCGGTACGCTTCCGTTATGTTCTTTCTTTTTCTATTTGCTTTAATATGGGATTTTAGGAAACAAGTTTTGAGTTTCGGTAATTAGATTAACAGGTGCAAGTATGACAGCGTAGGCGAGTGAATGAAACGCATGAGTTGGCGAGTGCGTAAGGGTAAACGAGAGCGTTGAAGGTGCGTAGAGGTGAGGGCGTACGTGGGTGGTTGATAGAAGGCTGGATATTTTATTTTTTGTTTCAGATAGTGGTTTTGAAAAATTGGTTATTTTTTGTTTCAGATACGGTTATGTTTTTCTATGTAGGAAACCCAATCCATTGAAATGAGTTGGATTCCATAAGTTATTTTTTTGTAGCGAAAATTTTTTCATGGAAAACAAAATCTTAAATCGGAGGTGGTTTTTGAATTACCTGGATAACTTAAGCTAAGCCATGGTGTACCATGGATATAAATTCTTTGGAAAATTATGCAATCAATCACAGTTAAAGATGGAAATGATGAAACTTTAAGCATTGTCCATGGGATACATATGCCTAGAGAATTTAGGGTTTCAATTGTACCCTCTCCCAAGAAGCTCAACAGTCAGCACCTTTCCCGCCATGACTTCTTTATCCATCGGAATGAGAACAACTCTATCGTGAAACTTTTACACTAAGCCCCCTTGGACCTATAATCCTGGATCCGCCACTGCACGTGAGTTCCACCTGATTTTAGTGCTTGACACGTGTCATTAAGTCAATTAATGAATACGTATATACTAAGAATTGAAAAATTAGTATGAAATGAAAATAGTAACATATAAACAAAACATAGGATCAAGTGTAAATTAAACTAATAATTATAAGAAAATCATAAAAATTTGTCGCCTTGAACTTTTTTAGTGCATGGGTAGGCAAGCATACTCTTAATCAGATGTATTTTTACTAAGTTTTTAGAATTGGTAAATTAATATAAATTTGATTTATTATAATGTTAAAAGCAATCAAGCAAAATAAAGTTTAATATACATACCTTTATGGCGAGTTTTGGAACAAAATTCTAATTAAAGCTAAAAGTTTTGTAATTTTAATATGATCCATTAAATAACCTCATTCTTTAGAAGTTTGTTATGAAGTTAAATAGAAATTTTATAGAAAATACATAATTCAACACAAATTCTAAATTGTTTAATAATTTTAGATAATAAAGTAGAGTTTGAATTGATTTAGAATAATAATACTAATATAAAAATATATGTAGTTAAACACTTTATACTATTTTATTTAATGTAAATCTAGTTTAAAATTTTTATTTAATTATTTTAGCAAAATAAAATAAAGTTTGAATTTATTTAAAATATACTAATATTAATATAAAAATATATTATTTTATTTAATGTAAATATTATTTTATTTAAAATCGAAGAACATCTTTATTATAAAAAAAATATTTAAATTATTCGTATTTTTGTATTTTTATATATAATATCGATATAAAGGAAGCCATGTCGACAAAAATGGGTGAACAAAAGTAAGATTTTGGATATCATAATTTTGTCGGAGTTATAGTGGTGGTTTTGAAAAAGATTGATTTATAATAAATGTGTATATCAGTGTACGTGGTTACATGAGAGGGGTAGGAATTATATCGGCAAAGAGAAAGAGGGGGGGGGGGGGGGGATTTTTGAGGATGATGAGGGTATATTAGGGACTTTAGTTACTTTTTTTTTATTGACCAAACAGTCAACAAGCTGTTTTATCTAAAATGGGGGCTTGAACAAGGATGTGTTTGGTTGCTCATTATTTATTTATTTTTTTTTAAAATTTTAAAAACTCAACTCAAAATCAACTATACTTTTACATTTTTTAAAATTTATTTCACTATATTTTTTCTCTTTAAATTTTTTTTTAAAACGTCATAACTTTAAATCAAAAAATCAAAAAATAATAAAAAATATATATTTGAAACCTACTCATCGAGATATATAAAATAAGATCCATTGTAACTATTTTTTGAAATTTTTTATGCGCTTTTTTCATGGGTTGAAAAAAAGTCAAACAAAACCAAATTCACTTTTCAACATAAAAGCTCTAACTCAAAACATTTAATCAAACACCAAATTTTTAAAAATTTATCTAAAAAATTTGTCTAGAAACATTAACCAAACACCACCTTAAGTTTTAAAAATAATGAATGGCGAAGTCAGTTTCAATATAAACTGGGGTGCCAAAATAGATATTACCGTTTTAAATACTTAGACGTCGGCAGATAATTTAAAATGTAAACAGTGTTGTCAATAAACACATACGCGTCCTCCACACATAACTCCAGCTAGATGCAGCGTTGGGCCCACTCACCCACCAGTTGTTCCATTCCTTTTCCAGATAAATATCTCTATACCTTTTCTCTGTCTCTGTATATATATATATCTCCTCTGCAATATCAGTCTGCACAACCACACACTTCCCACTGTAAAAAATAGAAAAGGAAGAAAATAAACTTTCTGTTCTCTATCTATCTCTATATATATATATATCAAAATATGGAGTCACCGTTACCAACTTCTCAAGGTCATCATAGTGAAGAACCTTACAACACTGCTGGCCTTCAAAATGGTAACTAAGTACCTCACCTTTAGAAAATTAACATGTTTATCAGTTTCATTTACTCCAAAAAAAATTACTTTTTTAAAATGTACGATCTATTCATACATATGAATAATCGGTACATTGATCTAGCATTTTCTTTAGTGTATTAATTGTTGTTTTGTATATCTTCCATCACAAGTTTAAAAAATAAATAACGAGAAATGCTAATATGCGACTGATCTATTGTTATTTCTGCTTTGATAAAATAGTAGTACTAAATACTTTTCGCGGTCAAATATTTAATGGAGATCTAGAAGTAGAAAAGAATTGCTAAAACATTTACTGAAAAAAGAAAAAGATTTCATGGATGGACCAAAAAAAAGAAGAGAAAAAAGTTCAATGAAACGATTTTACATATATTGTCACCCTCCCATCCCTGAATGCCGGAAACATTTGCCACAAAAGCATTTCTTCGCTCAAAGTCGCAGTAAATTAATTAGTTCATGGTTTCTTTTTGTCGCTAATAATGCCTGGAACGTAAAAGTCTTGCGTCGAAAGAGTAAGAGTTTCGTCAGGAAAGGTTGTCCTTAAAGACAAAGATTCACATATGTGGTAAATTGAAGTAACTTTATCTTAGACTCAATGAATTAGATTTTTACTGGATTACTATATATCTGATCTGATCTATTAAAGGAAATTTGATTCCATCTGACTAATTATTAATAGTTAAATTTATATTTGATTTTGTGAGCATAATGGATTTCTAATCCCATAATTCGATTCGAACTTTTTAAAATTTTTTTAACTATAAAAATATAAATAGATAATAACTTTCAACAACAAATAATTTAATATAATGAATAAAATATTCATTTAGATAGTGTATTAATAATTCTAAAATGAAAAGAAAAAGAAGCTTACCATCGACTTGGACATTTAAAAACTAAATGAGTGATTTACTTTCTAACAACAATTCGACGCAACTTGAGATATATATATTTATATACATATAAAATATATATTACATAATATCAAATCAGTTCAAATTGTTAACAGATCAGATTTACTTAAATTCATATTTTTTCTATTATATTATCATATTATTAGATTCAGATCGTAATCCGATTATTAGATTCAAATCACAATTGAATTATCAGATTCAGATCGTAATCGGATTGTCGGATTAAAATTTTAAATTTATATCCAATAAAATACATTGAATTCAGATCCAAATTCAATTTATTAATATGTCTACATAATCTAATGAAACTAGTTTGCTGTTGCTAAAGTAAAATAAAATAGATTTAAGGGTTTTTTTTTTTTGTATTCATCAGGAATGCTCACACTTAGGGCTCGTTTGGTTCGAGTTTTAGGAATGGAATTGGTATTCTAAATGCCAGGAAACCTTTATTCCTGGCATCCTTTATTGGATTCCATTAATGCTCGTTTGGTTGGAGTTTTAGGAATGAACTCGGCAAATTATTTTTTTTAATTTTCTGGATTTTTTTTTTCATTTACTGGGAAAAACATTTTTTTTTTCACTTTCTGGGGAAAAAATAAAATTTTTAATTTTCTGGGAAAAAAATAATTTTTTTTTCTTTTTCTGGGAAAAAATAATATTTTTTATTTTCTGGGAATTTTTTTTTTTCATTTTCTGGAAAAAAATAATTTTTTTCACTTTCTGGGGAAAAAATAATATTTTTTATTTTCTGGGAAATTTTTTTTTCATTTTCTGGGAAAAAAATAAATTTTTTCATTTTTTGGGAAAAAATAATTTTTTTCATTTTCTGGAAAAAAAAAATTTCACTTTCTGGGAAAAAAATATTTTTGAAAATTTTCTGGATTTTTTTTTCATTTTCTGGAAAAAAATATTTTTTTTCATTTTCTAAAAAAAAAAAAACAATTTTTGGACAAAAAAAAAGGATTCCTCAAATTAGGAATCCAAGATTCCTCCCAATTTATAAGGGAATAGATTTTGGCAAAATGGGGGAATTTAGGATTCCTAGGAATCCTAAATTCTTAGCTAAAACTCCAACCAAACAAAATAATCCTCATGGAATGGAATTTAGGATTGCAGAAATCCTCAAAAACTCCAACCAAACGAGCCCTTAGGGGTAAACGTAATTCATCTGTTGCAAATTGATACTTTCATTTTCCTTTTTTTGAAGTCTAAAATTGATAGCAACGTTCAACTTTTTGGAAATAATCAAATCATACAACAAAATAAATTTTAATATTGGTCATTCTTGAAATTTGTGTTTTACTAAAAAAATATTTAAATCATACTAAAACTATCAATTTATAATAGACATCTAGTATTATGATACTAATACCACCTCAAATCCATAATTTATAGCAGTAGGAACTCTATCGTAAATGTAGGAAACATGTTACTAAAGATGCATAAAAAGTTAAACCAAGGGTAGGATCGGCATGAGCTTTAAGGGTTTATTTGATTCACAGAAAGGGAGATCAATTCCCTTATCTTTTTTATGAAGGTGAGAAATTAAATTTTTTATCAAATTCCATTTCTTATATTTGGTAAGCATGAAAAGTATTTAGATAAGGGTATTATTGTTTAAAATTTTTGTAATAAATATTTGAAAATCACATGGGAAAATTAATCCCATATGTTTTGAGAGAAATATTTTTACTCCTAATTTTTCTTATGTCGAGAAAATATTTCTGAAATTTATACTTACCAAACAAAGAAAAAAAACCTAATTATAGAGTATTTATTTGCGGTGCGAATAAAAATAATAATAAAAAAAGGTCTATTTGAAAAAGGCTAACTGGTGTTAATGGGAGACTGACTGTTCTTTTTTCTTTGCGGTAGCTGAAGGCCATGAAGGTGAACAACCTCAGGAGAAGAAATCGGTACTAGGGAGGGTGAAGGCGAGAGCAAAGAGGATAAGAGACTCTCTAACAAAGCAAGGTCACAGCAACGATCAAGATCACCCTCAAGACGAAGAAGATAATGACGAAGATGATAAAGAAATGGTGCATGACCCTGAAGTTCCTGGTGCACCAAGTAATAATATTTGTTTACTTAATTAAATTAGTGTACTCTAATGCTTCAATTTTTATTTTTTTTTAAAAAGATATATTTACTGACTTAAATGACTGTGTTAACTGTCGAAATGATGTGTCAAAGAGTACGAGCTGCACATTATTTGGGCTTTCGACTTGCTCGTCTGAGTTTGTACCTGTATCATTTCACTTAATTTATATGTACTCTAGACTTGATTAATTGTTATGCAACATTTTGCAGTTAATGATTCGGCATCTGTTACAGCCCCTGTTCCTCCAACAGGGGTAAATTCAGGGTTTCCCGCCCCTGCTCCTCCAAAAGGTGTAAATTCAGGGCTACCTAAGGGGTATGGGGACACACCAAAGGTGATGAAGGAGGATCACTCTGAATCTATAATTTCAGAGCCAACGGCTGTGGAGCCAACTCATGTACCGGAGGACAAACATGTGCCGTTTTCTAGTGGGGTTCATGTGCCTAAGGTTGTTGATCCGATTGGAAATGTTGGAGGAAGAGAAGGAAATTTTACTGATCCGATTGCAAATGTTGGAGGACAAGGGGGAAATTTGACCGATACGATTGGAAATGCCAAAGGGGAAAATTTGGGGGATGGAAACAGCGGGTCAATGGGCATGGAAGAGGATCCCCATTCGCCAAAGAAAGACAGATTTGAGGCTTTTACTCCTTCGAATGATCAGACCAAAGTTTCTGATCCTACTGGTACAGGTATATATGGACGGAGTAAAAAATAAAATGTGTCGCTAATGGCGGTTAACTAACACCAAAAGCATGCACTAGTTCAACCTTCTTCTATCCTAAATTAAGACTACATTTGAGATTGAGTTAATTCTTCTAGGAATAGGCTAATTTCAACATAGTCTGTGATGCAAAACATAACTTGTTTACTATTTTAAAATATAGTATACACATTACTATTTTGAGTTTGTAAGAGAGGATAGTGATTATGTTGCCAAAAGGGAAATTGGACTCTTTTTTTGGGACGTTTTGAAAAGTAGTAGTTTTCTTTTCCGGCAAAGAGGGAGCACCAAATTTCTCACTCCCCTCCCAAACTTGGAACTTGTACTTCTCTATTATCTTACAAAATACAAATTACGATACGATTGTGCATTTTGACTATGAAGTTCATAACATTAACTAGCTTTACGTTTTCGATCAGAGTCCATTGTATAGAATGTTTTTAACTTTCAAGTGATGATTTTTGCAGGAGAGGAGGAAGAAATCACTCCAATTCTTCATTCACTCGACAAAATGAACATATCCAATGAACCGCAACAAAATACAAAACCAGAACAAAAGCAAAACTTTAGCACTGCAAGCCATGACCAGTTCTCTTCCGAGTCAACACCGACCAACACTCCCTCGGCTGTGGAGGCAACTTATGTACCTGAGGACAAACATGTGCCGTTTTCTAGTGGAGTTCATGTGCCTAAGGTTGTTGATCCGACTGGAGGGACTGGAGAAAATTTTGCTGATCCAATTGGAAATCTTGGGCAGGGGGGTGATTTTTCTGATCCAATTGGAAATGTTGGAGGACGAGAAGGAAATTTTACCGATCCAACTGGAAATGAAAATTTTACTGGTCCGATTGGAAATGTTGGAGGGCAAGAAGAAAATTTTACTGATCCTATTGGAAGTGTTGGAGGGCGAGGGGAAAATTTGACCGATACGATTGGAAATGCCAAAGGAGGAGGGGAAAACTTGGGGAATTCGGGGGATGGAATTAGAGGGTCAATGGACATGGAAGAGGATCCTCATTCTCCGCGGAAAGATGTTGGAGGGCGGGAAGAAAAATTTACTGATCTGATAGGAAATGTTGGAGAGCGGGAAGAAAACCTCAAAACTGCAAGCCATGACCAGTTCTCAACCGAGCCAACACCGACCAACACCCCCACCAATCCACACGAATTCAGTTCCACTAGACCCGAAAACTCACCACTCGACCATTTAACCGAAAGCCCATCAAAATCACTAGACCCTTCAACCGAAAACCCATCGAACCAGAGCAGCTACGCTCAAATGTTCTCGTCTGCCGCTGCCTCGGCCAAAAACGCAGTCGCCTCTTCGCTCGGGTACGGGGGGACGGTGCCTGAAAGGCATAATGAAATGCTAGAGGGGCATCCGGATTCAGCCAAGAGGCCTAACGATATGCAAGGGCGAGAAGAGGCCACTAAGCCAGTGGGAGGGGGAGCAGCGGACAATGCACAAAAAATCGAGTCGACAGTGACAGAAAAGTTGGCACCAGTTGCTGGTGCTGGAAGCACGGTGATGTCAAAGGTTCGGGGCAACGACGAAGATAAACATGCGTCTGATAATAAAAGCGCATTTGATAATATAGAGGGTGAAGGAGGACCTGATAAAGGGGTGTCGGAGAAGTTGAGGCGGGGGGATGAGGATGAGGAGCTTCCGGAGGTGATTTCGGGTGCTCTTAATAATAAGGGGAAGGAAGCAGAGAGTGAGAGGGCAGGGGAAAGTAAGAGCAGGGTAGGTGAGGTGGTTTCGGATGCGGTTCATAAGCATACCCCGGAGGACGATGGGGAGGAGAGGAAACCAATGGGGAAGGTGACGGAGTCAAAGGCGGTGGCGGAGCGGTTGGGGACTGGGAGTGGGGAAGAAGGTGTTGGGGCTGGTGGTGAGGTGGCGGGTGGAGGTGCAGGGGCCGGGGCCGGGGCCGGGAAGGGGATGGTTGGCATGATTAAAGGTACGGTCAGTTCTTGGCTGGGGAAAGGGAATGAATCACAAGCTTCTCAAGGCACCAAATATGGTACGTTGGTAAATTTAGTGGCCGAGTAATACGGCATACAATATTTCTATTTGTCTCTTTTTACGTTGTTGATTTGAGTATTTAGTATTGTGCATCATGCATCAACTAGGTATCATATCAGCTATTTGTCTAAACGAGTCTCTAAATTATATATGATAGGTCATTGTGATTTTAATAGTGGTAGCAAATCTAACTTTTAGCAAGAAATTTTATGTTCCAAGTAAGGATTAGCTGTTGAAAGTCGACTCCAGATGCAAGCAGTCAGTCCCTTCTTAGAAACGAGCTGGTCCTTTATATGCCTAATATGTACTTGCACTGGGCTTCAATTTGAAAATTTTATAGTGTTGACACAAAGCTAATTTTTGTTGTTTTTGTTGGTAAAGTAGATGGAAATCAAGGGACTGCTAGCGGAGAAGCTGCACATGAGCATGGTCAAGATGATGTTGGAGGAACAAGACCTCGGGACTCAAGCGATTGATATATATATATATATATATAAGGCGCACTATTGCAAAACAATTATCACATAACAATATACAATTTTAAAAGCATATGGTTCAACTACTAGAAGTAGTAATATGCTTTAGTAAAGAGATAATTGATTTGACAATAGGTGTATCATATATCAATTGTTTGCCGGCGGTGAATATATTTTCCTAGTTCATCTTTTCTTGAAAAATAAAGTGTGGTTGGTGGTGGATATATAAGGTTGGTTCTAGTGTTATTTTTTGCTTTTATGAGGATAATGTTCTTGAAAACTTGTTTTTCCTTTTCCAAGGAGCTCCCCCGGTTTCCAAACGTGGGAGGCCTTATATGTTTTACAGTTTGAAACAAATTACGTATTTTTTTTGTGTGCAAGTCTTCTGAATTCTGTTTTCGTTTTTTGTTACCACTAATGTACTAAATTATGTTTGCTTTGTGCAAATTTATGAATTGATACCACAAAATTCTTTGTGCTATGTGACTGGATGTTTTATTCTTGTGCTTTGTGATTGATTGTTTTAAGTAGCATGCTTGATTCGATATAATTGGTTAAACAGAAAAAAAACTAGAATCCGAAGCTTTTGAGTTCGAATATTTTTACAATGTCGTCTTTCATTTTTATATTAGAAGGATGCAATTTTTTAGTTTACCGTATCTGCCTCGATAATATCTATTTAAATTGAGGAGCCACATCTAATCTAATAGTATATATATAAAATGGAGGAAGTGGTTCATTTATTGCCTTTTTTTGTTATATATAGCCATGTGTCATTTTATTTAATGCACTCATTTTGTTTATTCATTTATTGTTTATTTTCTTTATATGTTGTCATTCGTCCCTTTATTAAATGTACTTATTTTACTTATATAATAGTATATACTAAAACTAATACAAATGGAGCCTCTTATTACCACATAGTGCCACGTGTCGGCTTCACAGCAATTGAGCATTTATATTCCATTTATTTAGATTAAGCATTTAAAATGGGTAAGATTATTTACAATCACCATTTATCTCACTAACACCCCCCAAATATAATTTTTTGATCACTAACACCCTCTTATTTACCTCTCCTATTTACCTTAAGTAATTTATATAAAGTATGTAATTAAAAATATAATTAACATTAACTAAAATTAATTGCATACTTTAAAAATATAATTAACCTTAATTAAAAAAATTAATCTATCAATTTATCAATGGGTAATAAAATAATCTTAAACTCTCTTGATGTGGGGAGAACATATGATATTTACTCTCCTGATGTGGGGAGAGTAAATGGAATAAATTCGGCTGAAGTGGGGAGACTGGTTTTTAAATCCACTGAAAAATTTTAAAGTTAAACTCTCCTCCTGTGGGGAGAACATATGCTATTTACTTTCCTAATGTGGGGAGAGTAAATGGAATAAATTCGGCCAAAGTGGGGAGATAGTGAGATAAAAGGGGTGTGTTTTAAAGTGTGTGATTAATTTATTACCCATGGATAAATTAATAGATTAATTTTTTTACCTTAGAGTAAATATGTTAATTGAGGGGGGTGTTTGTGAGATATAAGGGGGTGTTTAAAAGTAGATATATTCAAAATTAAATGGAGAGTGTTAGTGAGATAAATGGAGGTTGTAAATAGTCTCACCCTTTAAAATGGAGCCCCTTATTAACACATAAGAGCCACGTGTCGGCTTCACATCAATTGAACATTTATATCCCATTGATTTAGACTAAGCATTTAAATCTCACTAGCAACATATCATATATCATATATTATTATATCTATAGTATATAAGTAAAATGGAGGAAGTCCATCCATTAATGCATAATTAATATGTAATTAATGTAATTAATTTACTGCTTTTTTTTTCAACTTTGCTCCATAATTATGCCGTTTGACCTATTTATTGAGTTTATATATATAAAATGAGAGAAGTAAAAGTATTAATACACCTTCTTTTTTTTTATAATTAATTAGGCAATAAATAACGCATTTAATACCATACTTTAATAAATAATTAATTATTCACCTTAATAAATAATATAATTATAATTATTATCTATCATATGTACTATAATAGTATTATGGAGGAAGTCTTCTTCTCTCTCTTAATTAATGTTATCCAATTAATTATGCATTTATCTTTCTACTTCTTCATCTCAACTTTTTTTGTCCTTAGTATCATAATATGTATATACATTCATTCATTTATGCACCTTTGCATAACCCTTCATATTACTTGATTCATTTGGCACAATAATTCATCCATACACCTATAAATCCGCGAGCATGCAGTCAAAAGATTCGTTGCTTCATTCCAATTTCAAGATTCAAAGAAAGATTTTTCATATAATTTATATATTAATTACTAACTAAATATTAGTTGACTGAAATTCATAGGATTTCTCAAATTTAGTAGGTATCATATAAAATAGTTGATGTGCAAAGTGATATGTTAGTAAAAAATTTGTAAAACAAAATTATATAAGAAATTTTATGTTAAAATGCCCACGCATCGCGTGGGTATTATAATAGCTAGTATATATATAAAATGGAGGAAGTGATTAATTTATTGCTTTTTTTCTTTATATATTGCCATGTGTCATTTTATTTAATGCACTCATTTTCCTTATTCATTTATTGTTTTTTTCTTTATATGTTGTCATGTATCCCTTTATTAAATGTTCCCATTTTGCTTATATAACTAGAGTTTTTGTTCTTTTCTTCAAATTTTTTTTTGACTTCTACCATTATATATCCCTTATATCACTCTCTTCATATATAATTCATTATTTACATCAACTTTATAACTCATCTCTACTTATTTTCTCATTATTAGCTATATATTACTCACATTAATTATCGATTATTCCATGTGGACAATAACTTAAACAAAATATTTTATCTAAACCAAATGAAAATATTTTAATTTACTATTATATTATTTCTATATTTTATCTAAACCAATTACACACTAAAAAGTAGTGCAATATTTTAATTATTAATTTCTCTTTTACATAAGTTTTCTTAGATTGAGTTTCTAATAAATCAAGAATAAACTTATAATTTTTATTGCACGAAAATATACATAAGTAGTTCTTTATTAAACAAAATTCACCCAAAATATTGCGCAAAATATTAATATAATAATTTTACGGTGCCCGTGCATTGCACGGGGTTGAAAACTAGTCTTTTAAAATTTTCATGTCAAGAACCAAATTCTAAAGTCCCTGAATTGAATGGCAACCAACACTAGAGTTTCTATTCGATAAATTCAGATTTCACCGTAAGCAATTCACATTGGCAGGCCTTTTTACCTGATCTGGCACACTGAGATTCCAATTTAACCTGATCTGGCACATTAAGAATCCAATTTAATTCTGAAAACCAAGGAAACGTTATTACGTAGATATTTAACATAATACATTTTATAAGCATAAGAAACAATTCAGTTATACATTTCAATCCCATTGTGTACATTTCAATTTTCAAGTATCCGCCGGACTGATTCCTAAGGAAGTTCATCCGTTACAACATACGTAAAATCCCTATATCTGCTTATTCTCATTCTCCCAATACTGTTTCTCCAATTTCTCTACTTGTTCAGTTGAATTTATTTTTCTTGCAATAATCGATTGAAGAGTCTGAGGATCATACGGCGGCGGCAAAGTGCAGACTCTTGTCTTCGCTGGACCTTTGGACATGGATTCCATCATGCATTCCCTCGCGAAACCTTGTGCAGGGCAAGCCATTGTCTCTGAACATAGCTCATATGCTTTTGCAGGTACAGTGGGCTTGTACTTAAAGAGCTTGGAGTATTCATTTAAGAGATGGAACATGTAGTCATACACATAGTCCATCTTTAGTTCCTCTTGAATGAATTTGCTTGCCTCCTTTCCAATGGCCTGAGCCTGCAAATTCAAAGGATACAAAAGAAAATATTAGAAATGTATAGTTGGTCAAAATGATTTCTGTGTTTACTATTAACGAAATATTGAATCTCATTATTCCATTTCCAATATTAAAACTATTTAGTACTATCGAAGGCTAGTCAGCATTAAGGGCCTCTTAACGGCACTTCTAATACGATTAAAATTTTGCATTCAACGTTAAGATGTATAGGACACTACGTGCTGAATGCTTAGTCCTAGCGAAAAATTATTCTAATGTTGTCCCTTAATCTTTTCGACGTAAGATATTAATGCATATTACACTAATAAGGGTAGGATTGTCCAATGCCATATTTTTACCCAAGGAATTGTACTCTTTGTAAAATCCAAAAAGTAATAGAACATTTAACTAAACTATACCTCTCTTTGTTCAACTTCTCACAAAAAATAGTAGTGTCGTTTTTGATCTTTTTCAATTTTTTTATAATTTTTTTTTAATTTTTTTTTAATTTTTTTATCAAATGCATCCTAAGAAATATTACCTCGTCCTTGTGGCTATTACCCCAGTCAACAGCAAACTTTATTGATCTGCATTTATCGTCGTCTCTTATGGGCCAGTAATGTTGCTCTGGTATTAAATTTCTTGTGAAGAAATCATAGTACTTGGGCTTTACTAATAAGGTAGGAGAATCACAGGCCAGTATGTATTTTTCACTCACGGACCATGCTGATCCTTCAATATAAATTTTATACCTATAAAACATGTGCAATAAGGAAATCAAACAAGATTTAGGCAATTGATGATCTACCCAACAAAATAGTAGGAAAAACAATTAATTTGTATGAAAGTTGATAAAAAAAAAATCATAGAAAAAGTCAAAAAAGTAAGACTTATTCTAAGTACATGCGTCCGCTCATTTTTTAACTTTTCACATAAATCAGTTGTTTTTCTATTATTTTCCATGTTGTTGTCTATCAAAAAGAGCCCATGAAGTAAACCTCAAACAAGAATGAATAAAATAGGATGTTCCGATCTTTAGTAAGGAGGACTGTCCATTTTCGAGGGGTAAATGGATGAACCTTTCCATGACCTTGGTAGAGGTGATCTTTATAATGGTTAAATTATCTCCAGCAAATTTCATCAAAACATTCAAAATTTGAAGTGAAAGAGATGATCATCTAAAATTTCAAGAGCCGAAAATCAACATATATCAATTTTTCATTACACCCAATTCCAGATTTAATTTTTTTGTGAAATTTTGTGGAAATGATCTCCTTATTACAAAGATCATCCATACCAAATTTTATTAAAAAATTCATTCATTTACCCCTATAAAGAAAAGATTGTTCTCTATAGAGCGGGGTTTTATATAACACAAATGTACTGTGTACACATCAAAAGCTATTTTTTGGATACATAACATTAAGCATCCGATATGTGTACGATACATATATAGTATGAAATGGAAATTCATGGCGAAGGAAAAAGAAATGAAATTTTGAATATTCTTGCACCTGTGTGTACATTGGTTTGCCAAGTCTGATTGCTTGAAGCCTTGCCGTTGCTCTTGAATCCAGTCCTGTATATATATATATATATATGCAAAATTGCAAATGCATAAATATTTTGCTACTTCTTTCTCATAATTGATATTTATTTTTATGCATGATTCTGCTAATTAGAAAACCTGTCAAAGATGCTCCCTCCATTTCAAATGGGGGTCTTAAATAAAGAGTATAGTTTCCTTTTCAAGATAAATATAATCAATATAACAAATTTCACAAAGCAAGTGAATTAAGTTTTATTTTTCACCGGTGATTGTGTTTAATGTGCGAAATTCGCTTTGAATCTTGATTTGAAACAAATCGAATGAGTACAAGCATTACAAGTGACAAAATAAAAAAGTTGTTGTCATGTCCCAGTCTAATTGAGTAATTTCACATGTCAAAAAAGAAGTAATGTTATAATATCAAGTACTAGGGCTCAAATCCGCCTGGCCTAGCCCCTCCCCCTCCTCAAACAACGGTCTACCTAGAAAAAAAAATCTTGTCATGTTCCTTTTCTATAGAGTAAGATATTATTTGTTTTGAACCTAAGCTTGTAGCGTTATATCTTTTATGAGGATTAATGACTATATATGTATAATACATCAATTAACCACGCACCGGCAATGTGAGATGCACACCTCATATAATTTGTAGTTTTTTAGCATCTATTAATCTACCCACAATACTAAAGTCATTACTATCCTTCTCAGAGCGACTATGGAAAAAAAATCGTTAATACCTGGGCATATACACGAGCATTCCAGTCCTGTTTTTCAGAGACATTACACCTCATGAGATCTCTCCTGGTTGCAGCAACTGCAGGATTGCCTTTCCAGTAGGCATAAGGTTCCCTATCCAACCATCTACTCCTCTTGTTCCCTTCTTTTAGCTCATTCAATAAAGACTCCCATGGCTTTATATTGATTTCAGGCCTGCAAGTAAATAACTTTCTTGAGTTTAGAAGGGATTAATTTCATAATCATATAAAAGAAGTGGCAGCTTTTGGTTCTTTGAAGATTCAACAAAGTGAATTTTATTTTGTTTCGTTAAAGAGTTTTTCATGGAAATGAAATGTTATGCGCCTATTTAGTTGGTATTAGAACGTATATAAAACAATTGAAATACTCTTTCTAGAGTGCAAGTTAATTTACATCAAAATTTTAAAGATGGTGTAAAAGCAAATAAGTTGTTTACAATGTTAATCAAACAAACTCCCTTAAATTTTCCTTATGAAACTAAGCCTTCCCATGACATTTACATGCAAGCAATCAAACACATCCTAAAAATTACAAAAAATCTTGGGACATTCTAAATTAGAGAAGTCGCATTTTCCTTTTGTAGTATAATAATCAAAACTCATGAATTCGTGGATACCAAATACATTTTTTTCCTTCAATATTGATAACTTTGAAGTTAATATATTTTTTTTAAAATTCGAAACTTAAAATGTGACTCATAATTTAGCATGGACAGAGTATATAACTAGGATTTTCGTAATTTTTGCCAAAGAGAAAAAATGGATTCTACAAGTGAATGCACGGTTATGGAAGTATTGTGTACAACAGTTGATACAATTTTTGTTTTGCTCACTATAACAAACTGCTTAATTACCAACCAAATATTTGTAATGAAAGCACATTTTCATCATAAAATGTGTACCTCAGTGACAATTTTGTCACTATTATTTTAGTGACAAAAATTAGCATTTGTCACAAAAGTTACAACACCCACCAAACTCATAGTTCTTACTAAAGGTTATTTCCTATAATGTAGCGCTCAATGTTAAATAGTGACCCAAATTGTTTAAATAAAACATTTATAACAATAATAATGAAAATTCTTTCACCCCAGATAAAACTCAAATTCAAGATTTCTCATAAATTCATATGGATGCTTTACCAATTAAATTAGCTCACTCGATTTAGTGACCCAGAGAGTTATGTTAACAAAAACTTTTTTTAAAGAATGTCATTTTTTGTCACCCAGACTTTACTGTTGCAATTTTGGCAATGATTAGTGACGAAATTTTTTTGTCACTGTTGTGATATGTGAGAAAAAACCATAATTATGTTTTTCAACATGAAGTTGTAGTGGCTGGAAACCAAAATTACTCTGTAATTAGCACCGGTTATAATCAAGATTGGAGGCAAAAAGGGTAATGCGTAACCATTTAGACATAATTAATGATATTAGTAAACTGAACTGCATCTTAATCATCCAGACCAAAATTCATCGTTACCACTGAACTCTTATCACTTGGAAAAGTTAACTTACCAACCCCAGAACGACCAATCTGGGAAAACAATGTCCAACGAATAATCATCACCACAATAACGAAAGAGAGGCGGGGGGGCCACGGACCGAGGATAGTCGTTGGATTTGATGACCGGCCAGTCAACGCAGTCAAACATCATATCGAAATCAGGCACTTGGCCTGGGTACCTACGTAACAACTGTAGGATGCCCCACAGCGTAAAAGTATCTCTACTTTGAAAGCATTTATGATACCAGTCCACGTAAGCCCTTCCACTAATTACAACCAATCGAAAAGTGGCTGTTCTGCTTGCTCTCTCCACCATGTCCCTTGTAATTCCCGTCTCTCTCCATGGCCGTAGATCTTCGTGGATCCAACGGTAGTACTGTGGACACGTGGATGGAGGACTTTGGGATTTTTCTTCTTCTCTTTGGAAATTTTGTGGGTAATAGTTTGTTGGGCCAGTTTTTGTGAGAACTGAGCAGTTTAGAGGAATTTCAATTTTTAATGGGATCTTTTTGGAGATTTTTGGAGGATTTTGAGGGCTAATTTTGGTAGCTACGGGACCCAATATTGATTTGTGGAGGGAAAATATATTAATTGACTGCAAACACAAAATAAAACCCATTGGGAATCAATTAGTAATAACAATAATCAAAGATTGATAACAATGTAGTGGTGAATTAAAAAATTTACATTCAATAAAATAAGTGTACTTATCATAGTGTTAGTTGAAGTTTTCAATATATATATTATAAAAAATAAACATATAAACTTTATGTTTTATTTTAGGAGAAGAGTTGGCATTAAACTAACTCCTTTACCAACTTAGTTAATAAGTATTTGATAATTTTACCCTTTTCATTACAGCATAATGTTGGAAGGCATTCAGCCATTCAGCCGCTTTTTGAAGTGCCCTTATAGTTTTATTTTCCTAAAAGAAGTTTAGGGTCACTTATTATTTTTTTTTTAATTTTTAATTCTTGAAAAAGGTAAATTGTATGATCAAACTCAAGGTTTAAACTCGGGCCTTGAAAATAAATTTACCTCTACTTACTCTACAAATTTAACCTTGGTCGAGCCCAAGCCCACATTACAGCCCAAGCCTTTGTAACCTCACTCTTCTTTCTAATTATATTAACAAGTAATAAAATGTTACCACAACCATCAACTGCTAATTGTTTCTTTAGTCTTGGTAGAAGTGTTTCAATTTTTTTTTTTAAAACTTAACTCACCTCTCCATAAAATTCTAGATCTCCCTTCTTTGATAACATATGTATAGAGTGCACACATAAAACTAGTTTTCACATGCATTACACATTAATGTCTTGTGAAGAACAAGACAAAATTTGAAGGAAAAAAATTCCTTTACTATTGAGTCTTTCATATTAAGCACGGCTAATGTAAATTAAAAGACATTTAAAATGGTAAAACTAGTAAGTAGAGTAAAAATATACTTATATTTATTATGCAAAAAAGTAGTATGATAAAAGAAGAAAGAAATATTAATTAGTTGCATAATTGTTGTTCGGGCATGCTCTACCCTATTCAAAGCCTTTTTTTTCTCCGGTTCTTCCCTCTCCGTGTTCACTTATGCTGTCCATAATTTGTTGCATTTGTGTTAGGCGTATGGTATGAAACTTAGTGGTATTTAACTTTAACATAACATTGACTTACTGAACATTGCTTTGGCCTACCAAGCATAACCGCAACGTGCAAATATAAGTAAATTTACTTACTTACTCTATCCATTGTAGATGTTTTAAATTAGTAAAAAAAAGCCCTTATAAACTAATTTTCTTTAAAGAAAAAAGGTTGAAAAACTTGCGAAATCCCGCCATAACAAGCTACGTACTAAACCAAATGATTCCTTAAAAAATGCATTGGTTAGTGTAAATAAATGTACTTACAGTAAGAGTAGAGTCTAGTAAGCGGGTGGAGAGAATGGCGGCAACAAAGAGAGAGACTATTAAGAAGCCGAGGCGAACAGATGATGCCTTTAGCGCCACTAATAATCCATGCCCATGTCCCTTTCCCTGTCCCTGCACATTATTATCTCCCATCTCTCTCTCTCTCTCTCTCTGCCCCAAGCCCAACAAACTGAAAGTAAGTCAGCTGTAATAGTGTTCGATCAGTTCAGAATGAATCAATCAAATTTTGTCTTAGAGATAAAATTTATTCATCAATATAGTGATTAATGGCGTTTTTCTCTTTTGGGGGTGTTTAATGGCGTGAGGCTGGTCACGTGCCTCCTACTCTACTTATGTGTTTGATATACTGGTAATAATTTTTTTTAAGAAATTAATGGAAAAAAAAAACCATGTGGGACATGGAAATGATGAAAGTCAATGGTGAGATTTAGAGTATTTCGCACTTCGTCTCCCCCTCGTTTTCGTGTACTTAATTGTTTTTGTTTTTTATTAATAAAAAATAAGATTTGATTCATAATTCTAATATTTTTTTAGATGCAATCCTTATAAATATTTTAAAGGTATTTGTTTCATAAGACATATATATATATAGTGTAAATTGAGATAGATAGTGTGATAAATACCATAGAATTGAGTATTTTTATGAAACATATATTGTGTTATCTCATATAAATATCTGTAAAAATTGAGTCTATCTATGAAATATATATATTGTGTAAACTCATATAAATGTTTGTAACATGAAATAGATATTATGATAAATACTATAAAATTATTATTAAAGACATAATTTGATAAATACGGACACAAATATTATGTATAGATATAATATACAAATACAAATATTTTTGTTTCCTTCAAACTTTCTTTTCAAGAATTTGATGTTAAAAGATATTTATTTTTTTCAATTATTAGTATTATTATTTATTCACGAGAATTGCGTAGAAAAATACTAAATTTGGGCAGGTTTGGAGGTACGAGGTCCTGTACCACATGGGGAATCAAGGGGAGCGGATATGAAGTTATAGTATCAACTAGCATGAGATTGGTTATATAATCCATTTTTAATGTTGTTTTAATATTTGTTTGGGAACTTTCTCATCTTGAAGCTACATTGTAAAAATGTCTTAAGCTTGACTCCAAGAGGCATTGCAATGGAGTGTGGAGTAGATAAGGAGTAATTTCAATTTTCAAATATAAGTCTCACTTATAAAAAAATTCATGATTTTTTTAGTTAGTATTTTAGAATATAATTAATATATTAACTTTTATAATTATAAAATAAATTGTACCATTGACAATTGATTATGTTAAAATTAGTAACTTTTATTTTGGAAAATTAGATTGTGGCCTAAAACTAAGAAAAGTTTTGCTCACTTAATTCTGAGTTTGAACTTTTTCAAAACGTTTAGTGGTATTAAATTTAATCACTTTGCATAATTATGAAACTAGTTATTCTTTCTTAGATCCACCAAATTTATTTTAAGTGGGTTGAATAATGGGCCAAATGCTCCGTAGCCCCGGGTACCTTATATTTAAATTTTGCCATCCTTTGTGTTATCCATGTGTCAAGTAATTGGTCAATGGTCAAATGCTCCCTAACGATTAACGAATGTAGGAGACCTTTTTGTGTATAATCCTTCTGTATTTCTTGTTTTGCGTTTGGTCCAATTTAGTTTAATTATGTAAGTGGCGTACTTTGCGGTTTTTCCCTTTACCTTTTTACCTCTTGAAGTTTATTTGTATTTTTACTTTGGTCTCTAATGTTTTATTTATTACATTTTAGTTCTCAAAATTTGAGCCAAAAACACTTGCCTTAAAAAATGGACACCTCGGTTATCAAACCTTCCTTTGAGATTTTTGTCAAATTAGCGATCCATTTGGAATGTTCTTATTTTGATTCTTCTTTTTGGGAGTGAAATTTACGGTTTTTGTTGTTGTTGTTGTTGTCATGAAAAGCTAGCGTTTAGATCTGTTGTTGATTTTCTGGTTAATAGGATGTAAGAGGCCTCGCCTACTCTTGTTATTATAAAGAATGACGATCGAGAAAGGAAGAAGAGGGGGTTGCTATTGAGTTATAAAAGGCAAAAATGGAGGTATAAATAGGAGAGAGTTCTTTGGCTTTAGTTTTATGAAAACTACAATAAACTGTGAATGAGAGATATAGCACATGTCCTGTGGATGATCACTATAAAATGGAGAAATATTATTTTACTGTTTTGCTTTCCTAATTTTATCATGTGAGAAGCACATGACGGGATTTGTTAAATATTTAAAAGGGTAATTTAGGTTTTGAGATCCATAGTTTTAGTAATCTTGAGTTAGGAGTTCACAATTTTCATTTATTGAGTTTTGGGGTCCAAAATGGATGGTTCTATTAGTCAATGGATAAAAATTGTTAGTCTGCACAAAATTTGACATAAAATTCCTAAGATGCCCCTAATTCCTTTATCTTCTTCATTTGTTTGGCCAAAAAAAAACATACCACATCAAACTAAAAACAAGGACAAACATCGACAAATACACCAGAAAAATATAACATAAATCTTTTGCAATCGATCCAATAACTTACAATTCCATAATAATTTAAGTTCATAAATCCTTAAAAAAATAAATACTAATTAACAAATATCTACTAATAAATGCAATCAAACATCTCGCCTGTAGTGCACACCTCCTCCCCATTGGAACATATGGCGTTCACCGACGATAATGGTGCGCACGATAGCAGGACATATAAACAATTCACTTTTTAATTACCTAGAAACAAATCCAATATTATAACAATAATAATAACATATATGTATTATAATATACATTCTTCTATCCGTTGAGCACCAACAACAATAAAGAGTTACTATTACGTAAACAAACTCCACTTCAACTTGATCTCCCTCTAAATTTAGAAAGACAAAAACACAGGAAACAAATTTCTTATTCCCCAAACTCTCAATGTAGTACCACCGACCTTCTTCAGTTCCAAATTAGTAAACGAGTACTCCTTGATTATTATTCTCTTTGATCCGTCATTAAAATTCTGAGCGTAATGATAAAAATTGTATTTGTAAGTCTGAGGAAGGCCAACCTTATCAGAGCTTATGATCCAATAAAGCTACTATTCATATTCTTCTACATCGAGTTTTTTTCTTTTGAAAATCTAACAGCCTTGAAACGCATACTCTTATTTTCTCTTTACACTTTTCTTTCTCTATTTCGAAGACTAAATTTGGAAAGAAAATGAGATTTGAGGAGAAAAAAAACGAACATTTTTTGAGAGTTTGTGGCTATATAGATGTATTTTGGAAGAATTTATGAAACAAACATTTCTTCTCTTCCTTTTTATGAGAAAGTAACAAATGGTGTATACACATAGTGGTGGTGTTGGTGGACGATGAAGTGGTGGAGATTGGGGATGAGGGATTGGGTGGAGGAGAATAATGGATGAAGATGAAGGAAACGGGGGCATTTTAGGAATTTTGGATCAAATTTTATGTTGACTAATAAAACCATCTATTTTGGACCTCAAAGTTTAAAAAATGAAACTGTGGACCCTTAATTTAAGAATGGCAAAACTATGGACCCGAAACCCAAATGACCCTATTTAAAATTATGGATGGAGGTCCTTAATTGAATCACGAAAAACTTTGAGATGTAAATTAAGACAAAACAGAGTTTGGGGTGGTTTTTAAAACCAATACATAGTTAAGGGCCCAATAGGTCTTTTACTATAATATAATGTTTTTTTTTTTTGAACTTTTGTTTGCATAAAACAATTATATGAAATTTAACTTATTCTGGTGTAGCTTGTGAAGGCACTTTTTTTTTAAAATATTTGTATCAATTTAATGATTTAAATGATTAAACATTTTTTTATACAAAACAATAATTTAACAATACAATTTATTTTTTATGCATACAAACCAATTATTTCAAGGCAAATTTTACAACCGCCACAATGAATGAATTAACAACCACCACAACCAATGGTGGATTCACAACTACCACATAGGTGGATACGACTAAAGGTTTAACGATAACATCCATAAAGGTTGAATCCAAAACATTCTTATTACAAGAATAATGAAGATAATGATAAGGTATAAGGTATAAAGTCGTTGGCTGACTAAATATTTTGAAATAAAGGCTTTATGTTTTGGTTTTAAATTTGGGTTAACTTAGATAATGCTACTGAAGATATTATATATTTTTAAATAATAAATTTATATAAAATATTTTTTAAAAGAACAAATTAAATTATAAAAAATGGACTAACTTATTTTAAATTTGAGTTTAATATTTTTGTTCTCAGTTCATTTATTTAAACGGGTTGATGCATCATTGCTCTTTTAAAATTTTTTTATCATAAATAATTTTAGAAAGTGTGCTAGTAAAAGCACCTTTAACAATGAATTTTAACACTCAATTAAAAGAAAAAAATCACTTGTTATATTTTATATCTCTCTTAAAAGCACCCATAGTCAAAACAAGGTTTGTACATCTAAACATATCACCCTTAAAATTGTGCATTTTTGGCATGATGATACTGAACATTCTCATTCATAAGAAACTATTAGGGATTTAGTATTTAAGCTAACCATGAGAGAGATGGAGAAAATTCAAGTTGTGTACACAAAAAAAGAAGAAGAGAACAAACAGCTGATGCAACAAAAAAATGCAGTATACAGAGTCTGTATTGACTAAAATCTTGCGAACCTTTAGAAAATTCTCAGAAAATTAATATGACAAGAAGTAATGGCAGAAATTGTAAGGATGAGAAAGAATTTAGGGTATACCTTTGCAGTTGCCCAAAACTGAGCAAAACTAGTACTACTGCATCACTACTTCATCTTATTTGCACCTAAAGTTTAACTTGTTAAAAGAAAAAACATAGAGTTTTGGATGTTTTGGGCTAAAGAACAAAAAAAAATTGGCATGCTTCTTATGGTGTTCTAATTGTTATAGATGCTTATACAAATTTAAAAATTATATATCAACATTTAAATAATAAGTGTTCAAATTAATTTTCGAGGGTGCTACGTAACACCTTTTTGGAACATATGTTTTCCAAAGTGAAAAAAGAAGAGAAAAAATATAATGGAAAAGGCTTTAACAACCAAGGGTTTAACCGCCCGGGGGCTCGTGTCTGGATGCTATGTTGAGCATTCATCGACTTGTAGTGTGTTAAAAAAAAAAAAAATCTAGCTCAAAAACCCTCGAGTGAGGCGGAACCCAACCTCTGCTTACAGAACTCTCTCTCAATACCGCCGCACCATACAGCTCAATCAGGTAAGTGTTTTGGTCTCTATTCCACAAAACCTTCATTTCATCAATTTTGCAAAAACAAGATTGAAACCTCCAATGAATGAACTCTACAGGATTCAAAAACTTATGTGGGTTTGTGATTTCTCTTTTTAATGGGTATCTCTCACTTCATTAGACGGAAAAAATCCAATCTTTCTTTGATCAGGTACCCATTTTCTTTGGTGGGTTTACTAGGGTTTTTGGGAAGTAATCTTAAGTTGCAGAGATGATGGGAAGTTTGATAGATTCTTGCCATGTACTCTTTATCTCAATTTTGTCAAAGAGTTGTCATGAGGTTTTCTTGTTTTTGCGGATTTTCACGTTCATTGTGCAGCCAAAATGGGGGCATTGACGATGGGTTTATAAGCATTGAGGAATATTTGAGTGGAATTGAAAAAAGCCCTGAATTGGATTTCAGTTTGGATGAAAATGAAAAACCCACAAATGATCCACCAAGTTCTAGTGAAAATATGAAAAATGATTCACCTGGAGAGAGCGCCAATTTTGAAGGCTACTACTCCCAGCAAAATTTTTCTTCAAGGAGGAACTTTCTGGAGGAGGCTAGGGTTGATGCGAAAATCGCCCTTGCAATTCTTCAAGAAGATGGTCCAGGATTTGATGCAAAATCCGCTTTAGATGAATCAGAAATAAGGGTTTCGGGTTTAGTAGTGAGACAAGTTCTAGTAGGGATCTTGAAGATGATCAATTATACGAATAAGAACCGCTGTGCCAAAATGGGGTACAAGTTTTTTGTGTGGTCCGGTCAACAAGAGAATTACTGTCATACTGTGAACACATACCATTTAATAATGAAGATTTTTGCTGAATCGGAGGAATACAAGACAATGTGGAGAATAGTCGATGAAATGACTGAGAAAGGGTTCCCAACTACGGCACGCACTTTTAACATACTGATATGCACGTGTGGGGAGGCGGGTTTAGCTAGGAAAGTTGTAGAAAGGTTTATTAAATCAAAAACATTTAATTATAGGCCGTTTAAGCATTCATTCAACGCGATTCTACACTCTCTTTTAGCGGTCCACCAGTACAGGTTGATCGAGTGGGTGTATCAACAAATGTTGGTCGATGGCCATGGACCAGATGTCTTAACTTATAATATCCTTATGTGTACAAAATATCGATTGGGTAAATTGGACGAGTTCCACAGATTACTAGATGAAATGGGTAGAGATGGGTTTTCACCAGATCTTCATACATTTAATATCCTTCTACACGTTCTTGGAAAAGGCGACAAGCCTTTAGCGGCACTTAATCTTTTGAACCACATGAAGGAAGTGGGGCTTGAGCCGAGTGTTCTTCACTTCACCACATTGATAGACGGGCTTAGCCGAGCAGGGAATTTGGATGCTTGCAAGTATTTTTTTGATGAGATGGATAAGCATGGGTGTATGCCAGATGTGGTTAGTTACACTGTCATGATCACGGGTTATATTGTTGCCGGGGATCTTGAGAAGGCTAGGGGGATGTTTAGTGAGATGATTACGAGGGGAAGGATTCCAAATGTATTTACATACAATTCGATGATCCGTGGACTTTGTATGGCAGGTAAATTTGAGGACGCATGTTTGATGCTTGAAGAAATGGAATCAAGAGGCTGTAATCCGAATTTTCTTGTGTATAGTACCCTAGTGAGTTATCTAAGGAATGCGGGAAAGCTTTCTCAAGCTCACGAAGTAATAAGAAATATGGTGGAAAAGGGGCAATATGTTCATTTGGTCTCGAAGTTCAAGAGGTACAGGAGATGCTAAAGTTGTAACAACCATGTAAAATTTGAGGACATTCCGCATTCTTGACAACCTACTTGTTTTGAATTTTATGTAAGTTCCAATGGCATACTTATTTAGAAGAAACAGTTCCATATTTAAATTGTGAGATTTCTTTTTATTAACTTGCTTTATTATGGAGTTCTAATTACAAATAGAAAGACATTATGACAACAAATTTACTGGGTTTTTCCTTCATCATTGTGATTCATTTTTTTTTTCTTCTCTGCTTCTTGTTTTGAGATATAAGCTAGCCATTTTAGCAAAACTTTGTAAATGTTTTGTCGGTAATGCATTTACAATGTTCTCCCCCTCCCTCCCCCCTCTCTTCTCAATCAAGTGTTATTTAAAATCTTTACATAGTTTAGTCATGAAGCAGTTACTTATAAGTGAAATGCTCGAGTTTCTAAGAAGACTAGAAGATGTGATGGTGGAGGCTTATAATGAAATTGCATTATCTAAGTAATTAGTTCTGAAAATTTATTTTAGTACCAAGTCCCCTCCACTCCTCAAATATATATGATAAGTTTGTGCCTTTATTTGATAAGCATGTTAATGCCGAATCTTAGAAACACATGGACACATAAACTCAAGGAATATTTTAGGCAAATGCCAGGTAAAAATTCGATCTATCTCCTTACGGTAAGGCACAAATACTTGTAGTTCCGTTGTGGTTTCAGTTATTATGCGTAGCTTGCCCATTAGAAACAGATGACTTATTCCATTAACTGAGGAACCAAAATACCACTGATATTTTAGTAAAATGAGTAATTGGCTCTTCTATTTTAAGTGTTCTTTATTTCCTTTTGCTGGCCTGATATTGGCATGTATGCGTTGGATTGTTACTTGTTAGTCCTTAGAGAGACCATAACTAATATCAAGATAAATTGGTTCCCTAGATTTGGAAAATAAGCAGAAGCTAATGGAACCTAACCAAACAAATCCATTAGCTCTCAAGTCATGTTGGATTAGGTTACATCTTGGTCCAATTCAGTATTCCAGTACTAGAATAACTCAATCTATTTGAAAAATCAAAATTAAAAATTTCCATTTCAGTTAAGAATTAACTCAAGTACTTCTAGATTAAATTATGAATGAAAAAACCACACCTTGAACGTACAACACCCATGAACAACCATGTAGATAGAACAATAATGATGTGAGGATTCTGCGGAAGGTCCTAGCCTTGTCTAGAGCCCATGAACAATGGATTATAAACACAAAACATACTTTCAGTAACCAGCTTGCTTTCTATGCATATTTTATTTCCTTACCAATTTCTCAGTGTGAGTTATAATTCCCATCCAAACGTAGGAAACAGTTGGTTTTTATTTGTTTTTAAGTTCTGTTGAATATATATACTAGTCGTAACCCTTGCCAAAGGCACTATCAACCCTTGAAAAAGCATCTTTCAATCTCAACCATCCAATCTTTTATCCCTTATACAATTTTAGGATTCAAAAACCATTCTCCCGTATTATATATATATATATATATTTTTGTATAATTGAGTTTTAATCTGACGTCTACTAATATATAATAATATGTTGACACATTGGACATGCAACAGTCTGGTTAAATTCTTGGTGAGGTTCTGGTTTTGTTTTGGTTCTCGGGTTTTAGAGGTCAAGCAAGAATTGATTCAAAAGTCCTGATGTCTGAATTTCAGAACTAAATTTAACCAATCTAGGTTAAGATTGCAGAGCAAGAACTGTTTCACTAATTTACATACAAACTCTAGGGCTACAATTTTGTCGACCTTTTCAAGAATAAAGTTGTTTGGTAATGTAGTGGTGGCATTTGATTGGCTGTAATGATTAAATTCTTTTGGTGGAATTTTATTTTATTTTTTGGGAAGAAGGGGGTGGGGTGGGGTTGTTACGTAGTTGATTCCACTTGCTTAATTCATAGGATTCTCTTGTTATGATGAAACCTATGGCTTGACTTCCAATTTCTCAAGCGCAATTGCACGAAAATCACACAAATTGGAGGTTGGGTGACATTTGGCTATCGCTTTCCATGTGTTTCCCCTCGAAGTTCTATTACTATTTCTTGTTCAGCCTAGATGCAGATGTTCTTACGTATATCAAGATTATAACTTTCTTTAGCATGGGGGAGGGGAATCCAGAGACCTTTGTGCATTTTGTGCTAGTGTAGTTTAGAAGCATAGATCATTTATTCCTTCACTGCACATTTGTCTCGTACACTTGGAATAGAGTAAGGTGGGAGTTAGATTTGACAAGGGCTTTTCCTTCAAGGTGGAAAGGTTTTATTGCCATTAACTGGTGTAATAGGATTCATAGTAAAAGGAAGTTCGAAAATCTTTGGAGGTGTATTGTGATGTCCATTTCTTGGGAAGTTTGGAAAGGGAGAAGCTCCATTATCGTTGAAGATAAAAAAAAGTGGGAAGGAGGAAACATGGGAGGAAATCAGTTTCAATGCATCATTATGGGTTTCATGTTCTACAACCTTCTCAGGTCTAAGTGTTAACTTTTATCTATCATAGGAACCAGGTGTTGCAGTAGATAATATGGGAGTTTGCTGATATTTGGGGGATTTTGTTATGTATCTTGAATTCTTGATCTTTGGTCATGTGTTTAGCTTCTTTTTATCTTGTGTTGTTTTTTGATTTTTGTACAGTTGGTGCGCCACTGGTTTACCAAATGATGATGTACTCGCTAGTTTTCTGTGGTGATAAAATTTTATTGTTTCTTTAAAAAGAAAAGAAAAAGAAGGGATGTCCATTTGGAGGGGTAAATAGATGAAATTCTTTTATGAAAATTTGCAGAGATAATCTATTGAGTAGATCACCTCCACCAGATTTTATCTAAAATTTCAATCTAGAAGTGGGTGAGATGACCATCAAAAATTTCAGCGGCTGAAAATGTACATATATATCACTTCTTCATTGCACCCACTTCTGAATTGAAATTTTAGATGAAACTTGGCGGAGGGGATCTACTCATCATATAGATTATCTCTACAAATTTTATAAATGAATTTATTAATCTATTTAGCCCTCCAAATGGACATCCCTTCTTTTTGTTAAAGAGAGGGATTCTCTCGTTAGAACTGAGCTATATATAGATAGAGGGGAATGCAAGATTTTCTACTGATTGATCACCTACTCTTCTTTATTGAGATTACTTGTAGGTCTAGGTTAAATCTATTAAACTCATCTAACACAATATTCTCTCCTATTAGAGTTAATTTTGTCGTGAGATGAATGGTTTCATTCTTAGTGTTATACTTTCTTTCTTTTTTGATACGAGTCTATTTAGAATCGGTGTAGTACAATTTTTGCTAATTAACATGTTTCTTGGCTGCTTAACATTTTGTCCTGTAAGTCGTAATTGGTCTCAAGTCTTAACTTAAGCTGCCGTGCGTAGGACTTCTAAAGATATGCTGTCAGCTCCCTAACCCACAATTCATCCCCTTTGGTTATCCCGTTTATGTAAATGTGTTGGGGAAAAATCAGATGGATTTTCTCTGGGCAGGTGTTAAGATTAAGAGAGAAAAATATCGTATCATGAACTGGGAAAAACTTGTTCTATTATAGAGGGAGTTTTGATCTTTAAATAGTTAACATCATTTTGGTAAATTATTGTGGAGATCTATGGTTGAGGCCGATTCTTTTTTGGGGAAGAGAACTTTGGCTACTAATTACTACATATGAACTAAGGGAGGTTGATTACCATCTTACCTAAAAGCTAAAGCTGTTAGGTACTTGGGGTATGTCTTGGCCTAAAAAAATCATATATATACACATAAATATAGGTCTAAAAGGTTTTACGAGGCACTAGAAAATTTTGGGAACATATAAAAGAAGTTGGACAGAAAGATGAAGCATCATTTTTTTTCTTTAGTTCTTTTTGAATATCTCCTAATGAGATGTAACATGTTCACGGTTTGGTCCAACCTTATAATTACGTTAGTTTTGGTAATTAAATAATTCATTGATAGTTGTTAGATTAACATCTCAATTAATCGCTTAAGCTTTAGGTAGTAAGCCAACCATATATATCAAGTTAATGCCCTCCCTCACGTGGAACCCGATTTTCTGCATGTGGAAAGCAGAGAGAAGCAAGAACTCAAGAACGAATTATGTAATGAGTGATGATGGGATAGAGCTAATGAGACTTGAATCATGGACCTCTCAGAAACTAGTGCTCTTTGATACCTTGTTAGATTACCATCTCACTAGAGAAGACTGGCAAAACTAGAACTGCAAATGGATTGTGCTTTTGGTCAAGTCTAGTAGCATTTATGATTAAATTGAGTTTTAGGCGTTACTTTAGCACAAATATTTTAATTTGGAATTTTGGGCATTTGGGGTTCATTGAATCAAGTGATTTTGTTATGGTATTTATGATGAATTGTTTGTATCTATTCCACTATGCACGTTCGACCTATAGCAAATTATTTGTGCCTATCCACTACTTGAGCCCATTCTTGATCGAATTGTCATATCTGCGACATTGCCAATTCTTTTAGCGAATTATTGTTTTACTGGTGACTCATACATGATCATTAAATATAGTCAAAATGGATCTTGTTTCATAGATCTCTGTGTATGTTTCAAATATATATTATTAAATTCTGAGTTTTGGATTTAAAATTATGGTATTTTAAAGTTTTTAAAGAGTTGATAAGAGAGACAGGTATGAATGTAAGTTAATAAGGAGCTGTCTGTGTATATGTTTTGGTTGTGAGTTGATGTGACATTTCAAACTTGTCTAATGGCTCAAATACATGTAAACTAATATTGTAGAATCTTGACCATTAGATTTGATGACTAATATCTAATCTTTAGATACATTGTGTTTCTATTGTTGGTGTATGTTTGTGGAAAAGTCAGGAAAAAAAAAGAAGCATTGAATTGATTCTTTAAGGTTAATTGCTTGAATCAAGCAATCCAACTTTTGGAGACTTGGTTTTGCATTTTGTGTGGCACAGGTTGGTTTCTTTACAGTTATGAGGTTTGTAATGAAATCTTCTCCACCTTAAGTGTTCTAAGTTAGCTTGAACACATTCTCTTTACCGGGTTAGTTCAACAACAGCAACTTCTCGCATTCTCTCTTAATTCATAAGTTATATCCGAAGAACTTTTCTCACTGAAGCCTTGACTTTAAATTTAAGTGAACTCTGATGCCTTTCCATATGCTACTTCGGCTACGAGTATTATTTTCGGTTTTCATTGCTGACGAGTTGAGCATGTATGCAATGGTGGTGGTTGCTTGATTACCTTTGGTGCTTTTTTGGTTTGAGTTCTTGTTTGCTATTGGAATCCTAAATTGGTAAATTTGCACTAGGAATCACTTATAGTTCATGTCAAAAGGTTGAATCTTAAGTTTGAAACTTTTCATGTGTTTGCAGCGGGACTTGTTTTTGCTGCAAATTTAAATTTAAATGAAATTTTTTCTGTAATAGACTGATAATAGTAGTGTTCTAAACCCAAGGGGTTGTCACAATGATAAGGGCAAACTTAGGACTGTGTGGGTAGGCGCAAAATCTCAGGTTTGATTCCCCGCAGCGTGAAACCTTTCTTGGGCCACTGAGGGGCGTCTCCTGGTCGAGCAACCAAGGTCTCATGGGATTAGAGGAGGTGGGGCCCCGATACCCATGGTTATAAAAAAAATAAAAAAATAGTAGTGTTCTAAGAGAATTGAGATATATTGGTTTTCCCTATTTCCTGACTAAAAGTGGCAGTTTCTCGAATGTTCTTGAATTTGTTGAAGGCATCGGTATCATAGTAAGTTCATCAATTGGCCCTGTTATTTTGCTGGCTGCTTACTGGGTAAGTGGAATGTTACGTGCCTATGTTAATATTTTATTTTAAAGTAATATTAATTAGTTTTAGACTTTTAGGATAATGTTAGTAATAGTTAGATTAGATTTAGGAGAAATTATGGGAAGTGGTTTGTTTCAACAGGCAAGTATGAAGAGTGAATGAGTGATTTAGTGAGTTGCTTAATCTTAGGAGTTGGTTTTGTTTGTATTCCTATTTAAGTAGATGTGAAATAAAACTACGGGGAATATTGTTGAGAAATATAGAGAGTTCTTTTTGGACTTTCAATGGGGATCTGGTTCTTCTCGAATTTAACCATTTTTGGAGGTTTTCGGCCCGCTCGAAGTAGGTTCTCTCTCCCATTCTTGTTTTTATTTTATTTTCATGATGTGTTCATATCATGGAATATATATAGAGCCCATATCTGGTACATACCATCTGTAGGTGGATCTTGCTTTCAGTGACAGTTTTCCGTTCCAATACATTTGAAGATACAATTAGCAACGGATATAGACTGTATATATATAAAAAGGTTTTTGTATTTACACCTTCTGCGTGCAGATTGGATCCAGATCCTTAAGCCGAAGCCGGGCTATTGAAATTGAAAGCGAGAAGGAAGGTTTAGTGGCCATGCATAATGTTCTAGTCAAACTGACTTGGTTATATCAGCTCTGCCCATGTATTATTGAGGTAAGCAGTTTTCTATATGAACCTTAAAAACTCTACAGCTGTGCTTGTGATGGGAAATGTCATGTTGTAGTGGTTTTTGTCCAGGAGTTTTTCCAGAACTGTCACTTGAGAACTGCAGATGACGATGATTGGGCCTTTTTTTTTTTTTTTTTTTTTTTTATCATACTCCCTCGTACCCAAATTAAGAGTTGGTATTTCTTTTAGGAATGTCCAAAAGTAGGAGTCGTGTTTCCTTTTTGGAACACAATCGATGGACCAAATCTCGAAATAGTGAACATGTTCTATGTTGAACCATTCATTACCATTGAAAATTCTTAAAATGAGTGAAAGTTGAAACGGGAATTGGAATGTGGAACGGAGGGAATAATCCCTAGCAGCTGGCATAGATGCCTTAACCCAAACATAGTCGTTGCAATCAAAATGTAGTAAAGGATTTTGTCTCCATGCAGACTGGTACTAATTTGACTCTGGTTATTGTAGCTCTGATATTTGAGGTAAGCACTTCTCTATTTTGAACCTTTGAACTCTGCAATTGCGATTACAGTGGGGACATGATTTTTAATCTTAACCATTGGTTATGTTGAAATCAATGTTGTTCTTGAATAGTTCAACAATCTTCGAGGACTCTTAATTTGAGACGGAGGGTTTACCTTTTAGTTTTGTGTTCTTACCGGAAGCCTTTTTTGTTAGATATGGCAATAATAATTTGGGATGACGAGTTTGATACTATTAGAGCGACCAAAGCGCATGTGGCAAATTTGCAAAATTTCCATATACATGCCCACAACACAAGTAAATGAGTAAACATACCTGTGTTTGGTAGCCAATGCTCAAATTTATTATGCGGTTAAATTTTAACTCATACGAACAAGGTCTACTCATATAACACCAAATAGATAAAAGTTTACCATGTGAGTAATTGAAAATCTAAACGAGTGAAGCTTACTCTTTTAAACCAAACAAATATTAAAACATAAACTTATCAAACAAAAAGGGGTCAAATTGGAATTATTTTTCTTTATTGTACTTTCATTTCAGTCCCTCATATTCCTGTAATTATTGATAAGGGCCTATATATATATAGCTTTGCATTGTCACCAAGTAGTTTGGGCCTATATATATAGCTTTGCATTGTCGCTAAGTAGCTTGGGTGAGTAAGGTGCTAAGATTGATTAATAAGGAGCTTAGTCAATCATGCAATAAACTTTGCCTGAAAAAGCAACACCTCCACCTTTTTCTATTTCCTGTTTTAGCACCCAAACAATATAAATACGCTCTTTTTTCTAGTACTAGTTTGATCCATTGTGCACATTTTTCTGGAAGTATCACAATAGATATCTTTCAAATCAAGTAAGTATTTTACATATACTAGTTTTTGTGCACATGCGTTGCATGCGGTTCTAGTGCTTAACAAAGGTGATTAATTAAGTCCATTAATAAATACACACATACTAAGAATTGAATAATTAATATGAAATAAAAATAATCACAAATAAGCAAAAACATAGTATCAAGGGTAAATTTTAATTCATAATTATAAGAAAATCATAAAAATGGTCAACTATATAAAAATGTTATAGATACATGATAAAAATTGATCAGATATATAAGAGAGTAATATAATTTTAATAATTTTTTAGAAATTGTAGATAGTTAATTCTATTAAACGTATGTGAATTATTATGCACAGTATCAAAAAATAATATAACACTCATATAAATAATAGATTGTATAGCCTAATGATGTGTAAGTTAATATTAAATAGCTTAGTAATTTTAATATGGTTTATTACATACTTTTGCGGTGAGTTTTGGAAAACACCTAATTCAACACGAACTCTAGCTTATATAATTATTTTAACCACATAAAGTATAGTTTAAATTTATTTAAAATACTAATACTAATATAATTCTAACTTGTGTAATTAGTTTAACCAAATAAAGTACAGTTTAAATTTATTTGGAATACTAATACTACAATATAAAATATATGAAGTTATATTTTGTTTTTTTAAATGTAAATCTTAAAATCTTGTGTTCAAAATTAAGGGCATATTTGTCTCTACAAAAAAAAAGGGAAAAACACTTAAGTTATTCGTACTTTTATATATAGTATAGATAATTGAAGTACAATAAGACAGAATTACATAAAAATAGTTTAAATTTTCTTATTAAGAAATTTTTGCTACAATTCAATAATTGAAAGAGCTTCACCTTCACTGTTTGGCATATTTTTCAAAATTCTTCATATGGCCGTACAATCAACGGGAAGAAAGTGTTGATGAAACTTCATTAATAGCCTGCTGAGCCTGCAGCCTGCTTTTAACTTCCGTCTCCACCTTTGCTTTCTGTTAGCTACTTTCAATTTTGCTAAACGGCTTTGGCTTGCTCGTTTGAATTTTTCCTCCCCCCGTACGAACAACATTTATTATTATTATTATTATTATTATTATTATTATTATTTAATTTATTTATTATTTTTTTTAACTATATGCCTTATATATCCTCTTCAAACTTAACACTAAGGCCTCGTTTGATTCAGTTATTAGGATCAGTGGGATTAATAATACCAGTATTAATTTAATATCAATACTCTGTTTGATTCATATAGTATTAATACTGGGATATCTCATGCTAATATTAATACCATGTTTGGTTCTGTAACTTGTATACGGAATTATATTTTGGACTAACAATTTTTTTTTAGAAAAAAAAAAAGTTTTAAAAAAAATTATAATTTTTTTTATAAAATAATAATAATATAGTAGTAGTAGTGCCATTTTTGAAAATATTATAATAGTAATGGCATTTTTGAAAATATATGGTTCATTTTTATTAATCCTAGATAAACAATACCACCTCCCCTTGGTATTAAACTATAGCACAAAGAGTGGTATTAACTTAATACCGGTATTAGTAATCCCAGCACATTTGTGCGAATCAAACAAGGTATTATAAAAAAAGTGGTATTAATAATTTCATCCCACTTTTTAATATCCGAATCAAACGAGGCCTAAATTTACAAACAAATTCATTTGTTATACCATATAATCCATGGAGACTGAAAAAGTCCGGAGGACTAACCAGTAACGAAATAGACAAGCGTGTGCTAACTGGGGATTAGAAATGAGATATATAGAACTACAATAAAATAAACATCTAATGGGTCAAAAAGCTTTGTTTTAAAATAAAGGTCTAAAATATCTTCCTTTAGAAATATTGCAAATTATACATAGGTGAATATAACTCAAAACCTTTTAAGTATGATGTAAGGGCTAATGCCACTCGAGATTTAACTCTTGGGAATCAATTAATGGGTCAAAGGCTTATCATGCTTAGATCACTAAACATATTGGACCCATTGGATTGTTAAACATATAACATGACTCAAATTCTCTTTTGGGGGCTGGTATCAAATGTCACCATACCAAAATAAGTTTGTTTTGTATTGTTTATGATGTTAAAATTAATGCATCTTTAAAAGTAAGTTAAATTTGGTACCGGGAGTAGCTCATAATCAGGAGAGTGCCCCCTCCCGCCCTTCAAAGATTTGATAATTGTTATTATTATACTAATGTTTAGATCTAAATTTTTAAAAGTTATAATTATGCATGAACATTTTATAACCTCCTTTGGCACTTTAATATTGGACATAATAATACTATCCCGTTTAATTTCAACATAATCAAATAATCAATGGCTAAGAACATAACTCATTTCTATTGTGAAACATGTTAAATTGATAATAGCATTAATCATATACAAGAAGTGAGACCATGAATATAAAACTTTTTAATATTATAACATACTAATTTTTTATTTTATTTTTACCAAGTAAAATATCTCCGAATGTACCTATTTTGTTTGAGTTGCGAGAAAATTCAGAATCAGCATGTCCCAAATAAAACTTATTTTTAACCACTTAAATCCTCAATTGTTTATTTTGGATAAGTTCAACGTCTCAAGTGACAACAAAAAAAATTCTAATCATTGAAAATTAAAATGAAAGACAGAGTAATCAGTTACGTCATAGTGTTTCTGTTAGAAGCATGAAAGAGTGCGTGTACAACTGAAACATCTTTGCCTTTTTATGACCTGAACAAACAATCCAGAAGAGTCCATCATCTACGAAGAATTAATGAAAAGTCATGTAACAAGACCATTGCTTACGCAAGTCCGTCGCTTTTAATTTCATTCCACTCATTTTCAGAACTTCACCAGAAAATTTTAAAATTTTTGGCTCCGTTTGATTGCAAGGTATAAAAAAAATTAAAATTGAGTTAGTTTTAGTGAAAAGATGAAAAATAAGTTAAGTGATAGATGTGACATCTTCTTAATTTTTAAGTTTTTTCATGAATAAATTTTCTTTGCTTATTGCTGAGTAAAAATTTTTCACAAAAAATATTGAATGATGGAGGACATATACTCATAAAATGAGTAATATCTCTTTTCTTATTTTCTAACTTTTCACACAAACTAACTAAATTTATTTTCTTTTTCCACCTTTGCAATCAAACGGAGCCAAAATTATAACTAAATATTAATATAGTAATAAAAAAATAATTCAAATCTTTGAGCCACTGTCGCCCCGCTTGAATTCATCATTGATTCATTAGATGTTGCATATGAGCTCACGAACAAGATCAAACGTTGTTTATTATTTACAATCCTTTTTTACATTGTGATTTTTCAAATATCCAAGAGCCAGTTTTGAAATAATTAGGTTTCGATACTAACCATTATCATATACTTTATTCTTCCTTCCTTTCCCCTTATAAATAACTGTGACTGCCAGCTGAACTCAAGATCGTGTCTGATACCAACTATTATATTAGGCCATTTCTAATAGTATTTTTTTAAAATTCATTTTTATCCTGTGTGTCATGTTACTTTTAATACATTTTTATATCTATTTAGCAATATAATTGTGGAGATAGAAAAGTATCAAATAAAGTTTCTCCAGTAATACCATTTTTATCTTACTTGGCATTTATTTAAAAATGAGAGAGAATTAATAGGTTTCTTATATTTAATGAGGATGTGTCATGTTACATTAAAAATTTTCTCATGTGACTCAACTTCTACATCACATAGAAATAGTTATAAAAAACCCATTGGAGCATATTTTTTCTATTTTTTTTTTGTCTATCATAAAAATTTGTAGAGGTAAAAATGAGCAATATTAACTTTGTTCTTTTCCCACTTATATGTTCGTAATTGCTAGTTATGACTTACTTTATAGCCAGTAAAAAGATAGGGAAATGAGAGAAATACTGGATATTAATTCTTAATAGTATTTTGTTTAAATAATTTTTGAATAAATTGAGTCAGCTTACACCATATCAGATTCAAACCCTCCAGCAACCTCTTAAGTGAGAAGTGAGAGAAATATTGAATATTGATTCTTATAGTATTTTTCTTATTTTGTACAAATAAATTTTAAATAAATTCAGTAAGCTTACTCACACCAAACCAAACTAAATTAACCCTCCACCGGTCCGATCAAAAAATAGGCCATCTATACTCAGAATTTACCATGATGCATGCCTGTTCTTTTCCTTTTTCTTTTTTTCTTCAGATCGAGGACGCCCACAATTAATGTAAAATTTGACCATATATATATATATATGGATCGTAAAGGATCTACCTTTAATGGTGCGCGTTCATACACAAGACCCTTCCCCCCACACTACCCAACTCAATGGCCCCACATAATCAACCCCTTATAAATATCCACCCCCTTCCCTCAACATTTTTTCAATTCCTCTTCAAATGGCTCAGGTAGTATTAATATTCCTTTATCAGTTTCATTTTTCTTTTGAGACTATTTATTTATTTATGTTTTCTTTAATCCCAATTTTAATTAAATTTACTTCTTCTTCTTTTTTTTTTCATATATATTATGGTTATATATAGAAGAAGGTGGTGTTGAAGGTCCTAACCATGACTGATGAGAAAACAAAGCAAAAAGCCATGGAGGCTACTGCCGATATTTACGGTATTTTTTTTATTTTTTCTTTTTGGTCTATGATATTTACGGTATTCATTCATTTATTCTATATATGGTAATTAATTTTTTAAAAGGAGTGTTTGGAACTTATTTAATTTTAAGGCATGGTGCCAAACTCATATTTCTCTATCATCAATAAATGGAACTATATGATATCATTAAAAAGGAGTATGAATATTAACATTCTAAATAAAGACGCACGCTAACAATTAAAAAAAAAATGAATCTTCAATGCATCAAAAATTGTCCAAACAGATTCATATAAATGTTATTAAAGATGATTTTGGAATAAGGGCGAAACTAAGAGGAGGGTTTTTGGGTCCTTTGAGTCTTTGACCCCATTCAATTTATAATACATCTAATTGAAATATATAGTTTATAAATTTTATGAGGTAGTATAGAAACAATAAGAATTTGGTAAAATAGGATTAATTTTCATACAAAATTAAAGTATATATAATTATTTTAAGCATGTACGTAATATATGTTGAAGAGTAATAGTTGGGTGCCTTAACAAGCAGCAGTAGACAATAGTTTGTTAAATAAATCTACTGAATAAAAATTCAAGCTATCACTGATTTTGATCGAGTTGAGTGTATTGAAAATTAAGTTGTATCATATCTGAATGCGAAGTATGACGCATTCAACACCGGAATAGACTTCAAGGAAAATTACTTCAATAAAATGTGTTTGATTGGGAAAAGTTGGAACTTTACTCGCAAATAATTGAAATCATTTGATTGTTGGCGAATAATACAGGAGTGGATTCGATTGCGGTGGATCTTAAGGAGCAAAAGCTAACAGTAATAGGAGAGATGGACACAGTTGCAGTGGTGAAGAAATTGAAGAAAGTAGGGAAAGTTGATATAATTTCAGTTGGACCAGCCAAAGAAGAGAAGAAAGAAGAAAAGAAAGAGGAAAAGAAAGAAGAAAAGAAAGAGGAAAAGAAGGAAGAAAAGAAATAAATTTCTATTTAATTATTACCTTCTTTCTTTCTTTCTTTCTTTCTTTCTTTCTCTTCTTGTACAACCTTCGTTTGTATCATACTATATTTTGGAGACTATTATTGGAATAAATTAATCTTTTTGTTCAATTATTCTTTTCTCCAAAAGAGACACGTAAATGTATGTAAATACCGAATTTCACCGGTAATTCTCTTCAAAAAGTGTGTATCTATAAAGCACGAATTCTTTCAAAGGGTCACTGAATCTGGTCAAGTGTGTGAATCGAGTGCGGACCCGATTCGCACCCTAGAAGAATTGAAATTAATTAATTAACTTTAATTTTCAATTCAACAAGTTTTCTTCAGGGATTCGTTTGGAACTCGGGAGGAATTCAAAAAGAGGTATAATTTTCTTATTTTTTTAATTTAAATTGACTTTTTTTTTTAAAAAAAAAGAGAGTATTAACTCTTAACATATTTTTCACATTACTTTAAAATTCGAGAGTTTTTCACATATAATTCTAACTTCCAGAATGAACTCACAGTATAAATAAATAAAATAAAACTCGACTTACTAATATAGGCACAAACAAATTCCACGTACCAATCAACAAGGTGCACATATATATAAAGTGTTAATACCATATTAATTTCATGGTAATTGTGTTACTTTTTTGAATAAAAAGTTAGTGTTTGTATGTACTCTTAAGTGATCTACCTCAGTCCCAAAATATAATCAAAGTAAAAAAAGTAGTAATTGCATCATGCATGATTTTTGAGGAACCTTTCCAACAACAAAAGAGATCTGATCATAAATTCATCAGCTGGCAATAGAAATGGTGAACACAGTTAAAAAAAATTATTATATAAACATACACATTCATTTGGATAAAGTTTTGTATTTATGATAGATCCTAAATGAATACCTTAATACCAGGCGTAATAAATATTTTTGTTTATTTAACATTTCCAATGAAATTAAACGACAATTTTATTTGAAAATTGAGCATCGATGGTCTTTGATTGAAGTAGTAAAGCAAAAGTTGCCGATATGGTCAACTAGGTTAAGGGCATTCTTCCGAAATCTTTGTTACTTTTTTCAAGATTCTCTTCATTCAAAAGTTGTAAAGGACAAACTTTTTGTCCCATGTACCTATGATCATTAAACCGTTAATCACCATTACTTAAGACCAAAGAGACTAGTCAATTCGACAAACACCAATTCTTTTAGAACGTCATTTTTCTCATTAATTCCAATCAAAATTTCAGTATTCCAAATTTCATCACACATATATATAAAGTATCTTAAAACCTATATAAAAGATATCATTTAATATTATATTAAAGTACTAGAATATTTATTTAAAATGTATATATAATAAGGCTCTAAAAATCAACAATCTTTTTGTAGAGTAGTAGTTAATGATGAAATCTTTTATTCTTCGGATCCTCTCACATACCATAATTAAACTTGTAATTAATCAAAACAATTATATATTTAAAATTTATCACCACAAAAATTCACATGAATAGCTAATCTTCTTGTTTTTATTTTTGAAGCGCCTAGTCAAAAATTAGAATGAATTTTTATGAAAAAATTTGCTAAATCCTTCTCTGTTAAATGTTCTTTAGAGGAATTAATTTGAAATTATTTATAAAATATTCAATTACGCGATAAAATTCGCTTCTTCATGTTTTCATTGATTCTTGTTAAATTATTAAATTTATATTCCTGGTACAATTAAAGCTGCCTATTGCTAAACATGTAGATGTAGCACACAGCAACAGGGCTTGCTTGGATTTATGCGAGCTTTCAACTATTCTCATCAAATGCATTGTTTGCACTCGATCACAAAAGATACTTTCAAAATTGGAGTCCAGCTATATAAGCATGATCAAAATAGTTTCAAAATATGACAAATGCAAATATTCAAACCGTACCCGGGACTGGAGGAAAAACTTCAATAATTCTAAAGATAACTTATAAAAAGTGCAAATCCATCATGAAACTAGTTGTACTAATTTAAGTTTGGTCATGGTCGGTCCTCATTGGCCAAAATTCAAATATTTTAATAACAGGAGAGCCATAAAAAAATTCATAATTCAAGCAAATTATTTCACCTAGACTGATTCTTCATAAAAAAAAAAAAAAGGCGCTAGTAAAAGTACCTTAAAATTAAAACCAATTTTAACACCCTTGTTTAAAATAAATGTATCCACATAGTTAGATCCTCTATTTTGAAGGCACCCATATACTTTAAACTCAAATGGTCTTCTTGTTCACCGTTGGCGACTTCTTCAAACCACTTGCGCCTATAAAACCTTCTAGTAATTTCAAAATGTATATGTCATTTAAATATCCTTTAAACAATTATAAACTAATAGAACCATTAAAACATAAGTAAAATAAAAATTCATATCCTAAACTGTTGATACTTTAATAAATAATTTTTTTTTCACATATAAAGGTCTAATGATTGGACATGTGCACATAAAATAAATAAAATTCATAGGACAAACACCTATAAAATATCACAAGTAAAGGTTCGGAATGCAGTCCAAAAGGATTGCTATGAACCCCAAAGAAAAACTAGAAAGAAAAATGAAAAAAAAACATAAATTACAATAGAGAAACACAGCAGGATTAAGAATGATTTAATTTTCATGATTATTCTTTTTTATATAACTTATTTATGAATATGGATTTTTATGAAAAAATCAAATTATTGCAACAAGGACTTGTTTTATTCCAATTTAAGACATGTTGAAAATCATATGATAAAATAGAACACGAACTATTAATGTCGATTTAACTTTACATTTTATAATAGGTGAAGTGAAAACTACGACTATAAATTCTAAACTTCTAAAAAAAATGTTCACTTCTACATATGAAATAATTCTATCCCCAACATACTATTTTTTATTGACGAAGAGAATTATTGCAACATATATATATATAATTTTTTTTGTAAACATATTTTTATTAGGGTGTTTTAACAACATGTATAGTTTTTTTTGTAGAAATTTTTTTGGGTGCTTAAATAAAGTGTGTTAATACGAATTATTTAAGGTGCTTTTACTAGCAGCCAAAAAAAAAATTATTGTCATTTACTCATTTATTATTTATACAATGAAATCATTCCAATCAGGCATTCTCCATCATTTTCTTATTTTTCATAGATCAATTTTTTTACTCATTACGTGAAGAATTGGATTCCACAAAATAACGAAAAAGGAACAAAACATCGATCTCACTGAATCACTTGTTTTCTGATTAATAATATCAAAATTAATTATTTGTTCAATAATTTTTCAAGTTTACAATTTAATGCACCTAAATTTTCTTGGCATACTCTTGGCATTAGCCCATCGAAACAACAATCAAGTAGAACATGCTAAAATCGTGCAAACAAATAAACATATCATAAATTTACGAGGAACAAAAAGGAATTGAATTTTTTTCACAATCACATGACACTGCAAGCGTGCGGATTTTCGTCGCTGAAAAGTGAGGCCACTGCCTCATCAGAAGCTATAGCGACTGAATAAGCTGCTGGGGTGTGGAAGAACGTATGTATAGTATTGCTTTCAGCGACGTTTCTTGAGGTGTTGTAGTAGTAATGGTTGGCAATATAGTTAGGGTACTTGTAAAATGAAGCATAGTGAGAGCGATAACCCGGAAACGGCCATGGCTCGGCGGCTTTTCCGGCTCGTTTAATGGCTTTTAGTACCTTCTTTTCATCCAACGCGTAGCCTCTCACGGTGATTTTTTGCATCTCCATTTCAATTTCTATCTCTTCCGCTCCTGAAACTCAAATCAATATATATAAATTAACATTTGTTGTTGGCCGGGTCTTCTAGGACATATACATTTAATTAACTCAAAAAGGTGGTACTTGTATGTCACAATTGTATTGGCTTGTGTCAAGAGAAAAAAAAAGAATTACTATGTTAATTTCACGATATAACTTGTTTGTACAAGTAATAATTTTTCACCACCACAGTAATAGATAAAACCCATAACCTCTTTGTTTTAGGAATATGGAGAATGTCAACACAAAATCGTCCACCCCAGTATATTCAAATTTGAGAATGTAAAAACAAAATTGGGCTCTTAATCTTTAGCTTTTGAGGGCTAGAGTAATATATATAAGTTTGAACATGTAGAAGAGCTTATGGGCCTTGGTGATTGGACTATGATGATTTAAGGGCTGGACTGCCATATATATACATACATATATACTGAGAGGGGATATGGTTAGCTTTGAATTATAACAAATAAAAATATAACTCTCTTTTAACCCCAATTTCAATACAATTTGAAAATTTGACTTGTTATCTTTCTTCCTGTCATAAAACAGCAAGTAATAATAGTGTAATTAAACACCAAATCTTGACACTTTGCATACACAATGGTAGTAGTGTAGTACATAATTACTAGGCTACTTTTTGCAACTCAAAGATGTATATCACATATGTACATGGACTATTGAATCAACATTTATGAAGATGAGAATAAAATTTCATAAAATGTCGATATAAGCGGTTGTAGTAACTCAAAATATTGCCCTATATATATGTGGGAAATTGACTTGAGTAACAAAAGTGCATATTTTACCAAAAGAAAAACTAAAAACGAGTACTTTAATTATTTCTCAAAAAAATTCTTTTATTGATTCCTAAAACAGAAATGTAATTTTAGCAATTAAAACACCTTCAACATGCAAATATATATATATATATATATGTTTGTATCGCATGAGTAACTCATATATGTTATTATTGTTTTAAAGAAAACGAAAATACTAAAAAGTGGCTTAAAAAAATAAATAACAATTATATATGTGTTTATATATACATTTCCTTAAATTTTTTTAATTTAAATTTAAATGAAAACTATGACACACTTAAAATGAGAAACTACAAAACGTATGACAAATGTTATTGGTATGCAAATAAATTGATTGTAGTATTTACACACCTATATAAAGGCCTAAGATTTTTCCTAATAATCCATTAGGGGTCCGAAATAATTTTCATGACAAATTTGCAGAAGATATATTTATTATACTTTTTAACAATTCCAAAGACTAAAATGAAAAAAAAAGATATATATATATATATATTAAAATATACGAATATCAAACGGAATAGGACGTGCATAGTATGCACCAATATGGGAAAGACTACATTTTTTTTCTAAGTAATTGTTTTTAAAAAAGTCAATGTTTAATTTTCACACATAAGATGCAAAGCAATGATTAAGATGCATTAAGGTTCTGTTTGATATATATATATATATATTAAAAAAAATGAGTGGGAGATAAAAAATAAGTTGAGGGATGAAGTGCGAGACTCTCTATCTCATACTTATTTTTGTGAGTATATATATCATCTCTCCTCCTTTATATTTTGTGGAAAAAAATTAAGGTGATTTAAATATTGGGTACCGTTTGTTTCTAGATATAAGATGTTGGGTGCCAAAGTTTTGCATAACAGGTGTTTGGGTGCTATTTTGGACGGAATCCGTTAGTCAAGGTGGTCAATTGTTAGTTCATTTAATTTTTCTTATTTTACCCTTAAACAAGAGTAATATGTTTTATCTTTTTCTAGGGGTAAAATGCGTAAATTGGGTCAAAAATTAACTGAGTTAACGGTTGATCACATTGATTAATGGATTACGTTCAAAATGACATTCAAACAAATATTATGCAAAAGTTTGGCACCTAACGTCTGATATGGAGGAACAAAAGTCACTCAATATAAATCACCCAAAAAATTATACCATCAAAAGAAAAATGTTTCCATGGAAGAAAACAAAAGGTAGGAGTTAATTTCACTAAATTTCTCAACTTATTTTTCTTATTTTCAACCAAGTTAGTTGTTTATTTGTCATTTTCCATATTGTTATCAAATGGAGCTTTAAGATGCACTAAAATAAAAGTAATCTATAGAGTATTATAGAGGCAAAAAGTACATATAACACACATGGAAGAAAACAAAAAGTAGGAGTCAATCTCACTAAATTTTTCAACTTATTTTTCATATTCTCACTTAAATTAGTTTTTTTATTTTTCATTTTCTATATTATTATCAAATGGAGCTTTAAGATGCACTAAAATAAAAGTACATTATATAAAATACGAGTGAGAATTAATGCATCACTAAAAACAATCTATAGAGTATTATAGAGGCAAAAAGTACATATAACACACACGTATATGTATAGCGTATATATATACCTTTGAGCTTCAACAAAGCTTTCTTCAGCTTTTGAGCACATCCATCACAATCTAGGTTTGGAACTCTCACCTCCACAGCCTGCAATCAAAGAAACATTACACATTGTCAAAATACTTTCATAGAGAGAACCTACATTTCCGGTATAAGGACCAGTTTTTAGAGACATGAGACCTAAATATTGAAGAGATATTTTTAACGACGAAAACATCACATGTCTATATACAAAGATCGAGAGAGATCGAGAGAGAGGGGCTTACAGACATAGTTGATCGAGATTACTGGAGTGATGGTAGTTACTAACTTACAAGATCTTTGGGGAATATGGGTTGATGGTTCTTTAAATAAAGGAGCTAGAGCCCAAAGAGCTTCTTCTGTGGGGCATTTGGGATTATTTCTTGTCTTTGTGTGGGGCATTGCTCATTTTTATTTGTGATATGCAAAATAACGTATTTAACTAAATTTTGTAATTAAATAATCTGACAAACCTCTTTTAATTAATATTGTTAAAAGACGGTGACAGTATCGTTACAAAAACGAATTTTCCAAAAAGAATTCCAATCACTTGTGATAAATGTTTACACAAATTTACCGGTTTATTTGACCGAATTGTGGATAAAATCAAGTTACAGATATTCATTGTTTTATTTATAAAGTTCACTTATTAGCCTAAATTTTAAGTCACTTAATTTGGGTCAAAAATTAAAAAAAAGCACGTGTTTAATATTTATTTATCAGATTAAGTTTTAGTTTTAAATTAGAATTCACAAGGCACAATTACTCTTAAAAATTGCCTAGCATAACCTTAGGCCTCGTTTGATTTAGGTATTAAAAAGTGGGATATAATTATTAATACCAATTTTTTTATAATACTTTGATTGGTTTGCACAAATGTGCTAGAATTGTTAATAACGGAACTAACTTAATACCACTCTTTGTGGTATAATTTAATACCAAAGGGGGGTGTTTATACGTGATTAAGAAAAATGAGCCATATATTTTCAAAAATGCCATTACTATTATAATATTTTTAAAAATTCCATTACTACTTCTTATTCTTATTATTATTATTTTATATTTAATTTCTTTTTTTGTTATTCCAAAATATTATACCGTATACGAGTTACAGAACTAAACATAATATTAACATCAACATAAAATATCTCATTATTAATACTTTATAAATCAAATAAAATATTAATATTATTAATCTCACCAATCTTAATACATAAATTAAACGAGTCTTTAGAGAAAAATAACAAATAACAAGAGAAAGAGAAAGGAGGGTTTGAATTTTTGAAATTCGAAATGGAAAGAGAGGTGCACGCGTGGACTAGCTAGGTAAGCGTGACTTTGTGCCCACCCCAAGGCCCAACATACACTCTGTCTACTCATCAGTTTCCACAGAAAGAAACTCTCCTTTACTGCTGGACCCTGGGCCCAAGCTTCACTACTACAACAAGGTGTGACCACAATTATTATGTAGGGAAAAATACATTAAAACCCCCTAAACTATCGCATTTTTTCACTTTACCCTTTAATTTGTAAAAGTCAATAGTAAACTCCTCCCCTCCCCCCACCCCACCCCACCCCCAAACTATTAGCCTTTATTACTTTACTCCCAAAAATGACATAATTGCCCCTCTACAAATTTGAAAAAAAAAAAAATAGAAAAAGAAAGGAAATAAAATAAACTCATTGTAACTCTGTCTCAAATTTAACATATTCACTCTCAAATTAAACACCCTAATTAAAGTGGATTTAATGTGTATATTTATCAAATATAATATATATATATATTTGCATTTTAGTTGAATTGAGAGAGAGAGAGAGAGAGAGAGAGAGAGAGAGAGAGAGAGAGAGAGAGAAGTGGCAGTTATCAAGAGGGATGGGGGTCAATGGGGTGAGGTGAGGTGGGAAGAGGGGGTTTGACAAATATAATAGACCGATGGCGGCTCGATGGGTGAGGAGAGGAATAGAGGCTTGTTTATTTTTTTTCCTTTTTTTTTGTCATTTTTTTCTTTTTAAAATTTATACGAAGGCAATTATGCCAATTTGGGGGTAAAGTGCCAAATCCAATAGTTTAGAGAAGTTTAGTATATTTTACCCTATAATGTATTGAATTTGAAATTTGAAATTAAATATTATTATATATTTATATGTATGTGTATGTGTTGGACAAAGCAGCATTTTATATCATAACTTCCAAAAGTAAATATAAATATATGTAAAATAAAGTGTACAATTTTAAAAATATATAATACTTATGATTTTTTACAACAATATTATACTATGACAAAGTTAGAATTGCTTTTGGCAGTAACTATAGCCAATTTTAGAGCCACAATCCGAATTCCAAGCATCAATGATCATCCTTAATTTATTACACACCAATTATTTATAAGAATTCATATTAAGCATGTAGAAGAAATTAAAAAAAGTACCACGCATGCATTTAATTCGAAACTGTAATAAGTAGGTAGAGTATGCATATTCTCTCTTGCTACTAAATTAAGTGTCTTAAAATATAATCACTGACTCACTGTACTAAATCCTATAATATAGTAATATATATATATATATATATAAACTTTTGCTTTAAACTAGCTAGTAAGAGATTGACTATCAGAGCTCTCCCTTACACTTAGTATATTATAGAATATATTAAAAATAATGAAAACTAATAGTGGTTATATTGCAATTATACTATATATGTCGTAGTATAATTATTTCATTCGATCTATCTATATAATTAGTTAATTACTACTTGCAAGCCTTCACTTATTACTTTATATTGAGTATATGTTGTGAATGTTACGGTGCAAGAAGCCCTTAATGAAATATAGTGTATCTTATGGGGTCGACTTAATAGTTCACTAGGTTTTTGTGAAAAACGATCTATTTAGTTGAAGATCTCGTATTCGAATTCCTCCGAGTGCAATTGCTCAAAAATAAATAAAAATGTAGTGACTTAAAACTGAAATCAATTTGTTTTGTTTGGATTGATTTGATCTAACAAGAAATGGAGGGATCATGGGGTGGGGAGGTGTGGAAAATAAAGTGTGATAATGTTTGGGATGATTATGCTCCCAAACAAGGCCTTGCCAATTATGAGCATTTTCAGCTCTTGTTCATAATGAAGGGACGGATGAGAATGATATAACATAATTATACACTTGAACTAAGAAAAGGAGAAACATCTCCGCCTTGAAATCGTGATTAAAGAGAAAAGAAAAAGAGATGACATATCATCTCAAAGATTGGATATATAAGGAGGTTTCGCAAAATATTTTACAATCATGTGATTTAACGATTTGCTTTAGTGTTGAAAATATTTTACAACTATGTCCGTTATAAGCTGTGGCGGAATCAAGATTTTAATCTAGTGGATGCTTGATTAAAAAAAAATTACAATAAATAATAACACGACAAAATAAAACTCTTAAGAGAAAGAGGCCGAATTTGTTAGCCAACCATCTCTACTTTGTGAGGTTAAAAAGAGACTGCGAATCTAAGTAAGAAACCTAATGCGAGAGAGTGAGAGAGAGTTACGAGTATAAACTCTATTTTTTTGTCTTTTGTTTTTCTTTGTAAAATTCTTATACAAAAGAATGTTCTTATTCTTTTGTTGGCCTTTACTAAAAATAATTATAATTTTATCTCTAAGGTTTTAAAACCTTACAAATCCAACTTCAAATTTAAAAATTTTACACAAAAATCTATGTATTACTATACTTTAAAAAAAAAAAAAATTCTAAGTCTAGTTGCCCGCCCCTGATTATAAGGACACTCAAATGTTTTTTTCTTTTCTTTATAACAGTTACTTTACAACCAACCACTGCCAATGACCGCCATCACTAGACTTTCGGTGAGGTTATAGGAGCTCTGTCAACGGTTGCCAACGTTTATCGATTATGGAGCTAGGAGTTGGAGTAAGGGAAAATTAACAATTAATGATTTTTTTGTGGGCAAGTTAGTCTAGATATTAATATATAATTAGCTAAAACCAAGAGCGTGAGACTGGATGCAGGAGAGATGATCAGATAAAATTGCCGAAACTCAAAGAATGATAGTTAACTCACCGGAGAAAGGGGTGGAGAAGAGATGAACAAATCATTTACGAGGTGAGTTAATCATTGTTTTTGAGTGAAAATAGACTATTTCTTTGACAAGAAGAAAAAATAGTTTAAGATAAATTTTAGAGTGTTTTTTCCCCTTTTCTATCACTTCTATTTCACGAACAAATGTAGCACGTGATCTTCCGACCAAAAAATGGGCATGAAATCCAATTTTGGATGATGTGCAACTCGGCTCAAACTTTGATGACCAAAATATAGAAAATAAAAAAATTTAAGGACCAAAAGGAGATAACAGGTAAACTTCAAGAACTAGAAGATCAATTACCTTACGTTACATTATCTGCCCTTCTTGTTTCCAAATTTTACAATATAATCGTCTTACAATTTATAACCTACACCGTAAATTTTCAAAAATTACTATATATAACCTAGAGTTTTGCAAAATTTCAGGGGAGTCGATCCATGGCCCCATGGACTCTATGTATATCCGCCCCTAGGTGACGGTGAATATTGTGTGTTGTTTTTTCAGAAAAAAAGGTGTAATATATCATTTTAATATACGACATCCTTCTCTTAATTATATTGTTATAAAAAGAAATAGGATATGCAAAATATGTATATATACATAATTCTCTATACCTCAAAATAATAGTTTCACTTTTACCCGCATATTTTACAAAAAAAAATAAAAAATATATATTATTATTTTAATAAAATCAATAGTTATTTTTTTAATTTTAAAATTTAATACATTAATTACATCTTACAAACAAGGCTACTGAGTTGATTCATTCGAAGACCTTATGAAAAAGAAAGTAAAGGTGAGAGGGAGAATATGATTTGCTTTGTACTTTGAATTGTTGCAGCCTTCTAAGAGAATCTGTTTCAGAAAATGTATCATGGTGGGCGCGCGTGCTTTTTGTTGGTAAACTTTGTATGCATATATATACGCAGGAGCGTGATTAAGTTCACAATTTCACCTATAAACATAGACGACATATATTTTACTCAATTTCAGATGTAAGAATATTTTTAATGTAATAATAAATTATAGAAAAATAAAGTGGCACATAAGATATATATATATATATATATACAATAAGTTAGAAAAATCATCTACAATGTAAATATTGATAATATTCATGAAGGTGATATAACAAAAGAGGAGAAAATATTGTGACGGTGACTCATTACTTCTAGAAAGTCTTTTGGACAATGTTTAGTTCTCACATCATTTCTACTTTAATATTTCATTTCTTAAACTTTAAAATATTTTAACTTACAATTTATAATTCTATTTTCAATAAAATTTATATTATTAAAAAATATTTGTCAAGATTTATCAAACAAGATTGATATTCTTTATAATTTTTCATTACAAAAGTTGATGAATAATGTCGATAATAATTACAGCACAATTGGAGATGACTTTTTTTAAAAAAAGATTTGACCATAAAAAGATTTTCAGTGCCACGTAAAACCATGTAGGTAGACATGTTTATATATTCATGTTTTTAATAAATACAATTTATATTGACATTGGAGGTGCTCTAGATTTTAAGCATAATTTATTTTATTACTTCTTTTCTTTTTTAACCTTTTTAACTTACCATCTATTATTAATTTAAAATTAGACTTATCCCCTATTTTCGTGATTGTTTGACTTAACAACCCCCTCCGCAGTCCGCACACAAAAACAAATGATTTTAGAAAAGGCCTAACACTATCTTAACTAATTGCAATACGGACAAAATTACCCCCATTTTCAACCTTGCGACTAACACTAGATATACATATATGTATATATAAGTTCCCTTATTTCCGAAATAAGTACACAGAGAGAATACAAATTTGAAGAAGGCTAGGGTTCGGACAAAGTTGATGCTGTGGTGGATGCCAGCGAAATTTTCAATGCATGTGTACAATTGCGGGTAGAGTGGTTAAAGGATAGATATACTACATTTATTAATAATAAATAAGAGCTTATTTTTTAAAAAAAATGACACATCTTGTTTGAATTAATTAGATCAGATGATAATTTTATAATTAAGGAAAAAATATTAATAATTATATTATTTCAATTAATTAAGTTGAATTTAAATACTACCTTTCTTAAAGATAAATATAAAAAAATATATACAATTAAATTCATAATTAAATTAATGAAAATAAACTCAAAACAATTCAAACGCATATCACAAAAAATTCAAACAATAAGATAAATATAAGAAATATTCAAAAAAAGTCAAAGGATGTAAATGTTTGAAACTAACTAGACATAATATGAGACTGACTTTGCAAATATGTCTGAACCGCAATTCTCCCATAATAGCAAGTGAAAATATTAAGTTATATTCTTCTAATTAATTTTTTGCCAGACATCTTAAGTTACTATCTTCTAATTAATTTTTTGGCAAATATATTAAGTTGCACTTTTTCAATTTTCTAACAGACATATTAAATTACATCTTTTCAAATTTATGCCTGACATATTAAGTTATCTTTTCAATTTCTGGCAAACATATTAGGATACATTTTTTCAATTTTTTGATAGATATAATATAAAATAGGGACAAGCATTGCAACTTATATATAATATGTCTTAAAACGAATAAATTATGTTAGTAGATCTTGTGCAAGACACCTTATATACATATATTATATATCCTTGATGTATGATTCCAATTTCTTTATTATAAAAATATTTTGATATTTGGTAGGGTTAAAAACAAAGACATTTAAAAATAGAATAAATATAAAACAAATTATCTAGAATGATAAAAAAAAAAATAGTAATGAAAAAAGAGAAAAATACATGGGGCATGTATAAGACAGTGATATATGGGGTATTTACGAAAAGATCACCGCTATGTTTAAGTTCCGTAGCTAGCTAAATATTAATCAAGAGAACAATGGCATTTCTCTTAATTTTGTAGCTTAATGAATCACATATATTAGAAACTAAACAAAAGAAAACAAGTTTAGGAGACAAGAAAACTAAAAATAGAAGATAAACAAGAAAACTAAAAATAAAAGAACAAGTATTGAAATCGTAGAGAGTTAGAGAGGATGAGGATTGAAGACGGGGGTTCAACCACAAGCTGTGGCCTGGTGGCTAACCACCCCAGGTTCGAGCTCTGGGGTTGACTGGGAGCTCCCCAGGTCGATTCCCGGCAGCAGCAAATCAGTTTGTGGCCAGCGCAAATGGTACTACGCGTGAGCGGGGATTAGTCGAGGTGCGCGAAAGCTGGCCCGGACACCCCGTGGAGCAATGCCTCCTAACCAAAAAGAAGACGGGGGTTCAAAATGTGGTCTACTTTATTATGATCGTACAATTTTTCAACCAACTGACCATTTGTTAAGGTTGTTTAGGATATAGAAGGATATTATCCCATTACTCGAATTTCTTTAAAAATGTATTGTATGATACAATAAAAACAAAATTCTAAAAAGTTTGGTTAAGAAATTCAAATTGAAAGTTAGTGTCATATGAATATGATATAAATGGTTTTTTTTTTTTTTTGGTTAATTTGATTTCACCCGGTTTGACAAACTGCTACATAAGAAAAGGGTAACTACACCATCTCAGCAAAAATAGAACACTAAGGCAATTTGAATGGACATTTAAGAAAAGAACCTGGTGATTTTACTTCAAAGATGAAAATATGGAAGTATAAAGACAATTTGATAAACTTAATAGGCCTTACTAATATTAGATTGCTGAATAATTCTCAACAACCAATTTACTGCTTTTATTGATCAAAAGCATGTTTATGAGACGTACTATCAAGTATCTTCAGAATTCACAGCAAGTAATACAAGGGCAAAACTCTAAAAAAAATATTTCTAAACGTTGTGCTACATTGAATAACTACGACTAAGAGTCGCAACATTTTGATGCTCTAAAACCCAAAACAAAATTATTTAAAAACCCTAGAATAGCAAGCATACATACCCCATGGAAGCTCCTTGTTACGAATGTGCATATACGGGAATCTCTGCATACACAAATTGCGAGAAAGATGACATAAGAACTCATATAATAATAAATGACGTATTTTCTAAAAGCCCCCATGGAAACGTATTCTAGTCAACTTCTTGAGAGAAAAAGAAAAGAAAAATTAAAAATAATATCTACAATTTGAATTATTAATTTCAAAAACATTAACCTCAAACAACGTGTAAAGGAGAAAAGTTGCAAAGGAACTAAATGGTAAAATGACCCAAAAAATAAAAGTAAAAAACGATTAATCAAAATAAAAAAAAATTGTTCTTAATTAAAAAGTTATCATATATTGAAACTAATGTTTGGAAACTATTGTCTTTTATTATAACAAGGGGTTAGACATTGTCATTTATTATTATTTTCTAATAAATAAATTGCAATTTTAAAAATTGTTTATGCTAAAATTAACGTTTTCTTAAAAAGTTCAATTTTTTTTTGGACTTCATCCATTTTTAAGTGAGAACTACACCAAAAAAGCTAATATGCAACTGTTTTAGACACTTAAGAAAGCTAATTGTAAGTGTTTAAAACACTTATATGTTGACCACTTACAAAAATTTATAAGTGTTAGGAACCCTTACAAAATTTGTATTTGTAACACATTTTCTAAGTGTTTAAGACATTTACTTTCGCCAAAATTATAAGTGTTTTCAACCTTTACTGATTAAAGTTTTGTAATGGTCGAAAACACTTATAAATCAACAACACCTTTTTACAAATACATTTGAATAATGTCATTGTTTTCAACCAATAGGCAAATAGACAATTGTTCCAATTATTTATACATGGTGTATTAAATAGTTGTATGTTAAAAAAGTACAACTTCTTAATGCATCCGACACAAATAACCAGTTGATATTACAACAGTAGATGCTAAAATTACATCATTTTAAAGTCTAAACTACCCTACCTGCAATCAATATAATGTCATCAATCCACCATAATCAGCTTGCTCTGGTTTCCCTTTAATTTTCTTTTTGGAATTGATTCTTTAAATTGTATCCTATTTCAACCCTGCTCCATAGAAATGAAATCCATAATTGACTTACTTAAATAAACGAAAAACAAGGCTGGTTAAGGCAAATACATGCTAAAGCAAGTGACCTACCATCAAGAAATCATTTCTTATAACCTCTCCATCTCTTGATCTTTTATAATTGTCTGGGTATAAAAGCAACCATAGTAACAAGAAAAATATAACATAGAGAGCATATAGTAAATCAATTACCAATAAGAAAAAATAAAGTTTAAAGAATTAAAGTATATATTTAAGCAAGAGCATATATTTAAACAAAAGAACATGGAAGTGCCCAAAGTTTATGTAGAAACGTATGTATACCTGAAGAGGCTGGTCTACTTGAGAGAGGAGATTGCGGGAGACGAGAGTGCTTAGGCAAGAGGCCAAGGAGAGTAGAGAGAGTCGTCTCTATGTTACAAATATCAATACTACATTAAATCAACAAACACAGATTTATAAGAATGAAAATTTAAAGAGCAGTTAGGGATAGAGGGAGTATAAAAATGCGAGTAACTAGGACTGTGAGAGAAAGACCTTGCTGCTCTTAAAGGACATAAAATTTGTTATGCACATGCAAATCTAAGAATTCTGCAAGAAGTTAGACTGTTGTAGTAAGCCTATTCACAACTTCCATTTAAGTAGAAGGAAAATAACATAACCTCCATCACATGGCATCCACAAAGCAGATTGCATAGCAAGGCCTTTGCTATTAAGAGATATGTATTTCCTAGAGGCCACACCTTATTACAAAGGAATAATCCAAATATTAGAACTGATTAAACAAGCTCAATATAGAAAATGAACTTTTCCACCACGCGTCACCCACTTACAATCATATCCATGCAATTGCTGCGTAAATTTACTGGCAATGAATACAATTTCATCAACTCTATCTGCATCAATAGCAATGAATATAATTTCATCAATTAATATATATAATTTAAATTGAACAATCATAATATGTTTTTTGTGTGATCTTCTCATTTAACTCATTATCAAACAAGTAAAATGTTCTCTTAGGCAATTTGTCAAACACCTTGCAAACATTAAAATTTATATCAATAGTCTAAGCATTATAACTACAAATTAATGAAATATACCTTATTTTCAATCCAAATGTAGCAAGAGAACAAACAGATTATGTGCCTAAAAAACAAATATCATGATAAACAAACGAAATTAGAAAATATAAAACATGGATAGAGCTATAATATAAGCCTTCCATGCATAAATATAAAAGATGAACATATGAAGAAGACAAATTCATAACATAATATAGAAATAATTTGAGAAAAAACCTTCCAACTAAGTAATGGGCTTGAACTAACGGAACAATCAAAAAGTAATGTGGAACTTTTGAAGTTTAGACCAATCATTTCTATGAATCAGTCACCTAAAAATAACTATTTTACAAAATTCTCCAAACCTAAGGGAAAAAATTACTACCTGAGACTAGCGATGCAATGATTGTGCAAGTCGTAGTTCACTATTAAAGGAAAATTACCGCTAATCTCTTGAAGACATTCAAGTCCAAAGAGAGTGCGATGGATTGTATGCAGAACTAGGGTTTTCGATTGAGAAAGTAAACAAATGAGGGAGTTAGAGATTACGAGTAGAGAGCAAAGAGTCTTTCTGTCTTTCTTTCTCTATTTTTTTATAAAAAAATCGACCAGTGGTGTTATTAAGGGTAATTTATTTGCTAAATTGCAACGGTTGACAACACTTGCTAATTAGTAAGTGTCCTAAACTGTCATAGTAACTATTAAACCGTGATTATTTTTGTAAGTGTTCAAAACATTTATTAATTGATTTTTTTAAATGTTATTAAACTGCCCTTTTGGATATATAGGGAGGGTTCAAAGTACACCTAGTGAAAACCTTTTAATTTTACATCCACCAATATTTTGTTTTTACAATTTTATAATTCATCAATTTAATATTTTTTTATTAAAAAATCATGAAAAAAATTAAAATAGTTAGAAATGCACAAATCCATTATTATAATCATATTTTATATTAAATTATGAACCTTACAAAAATTAAGTAAAAATATAGTGATTATAAATTATGAAACTTTGTAGACTTGATAAAAATAATAAAAATAACTTATTTAATAGAAATTTAAATTTGAATCTTAAAAAAAGTTAGAGGCAATTAATTAAGGGCATTATAATAATAATATAATTATAAAACATTTAAAAATTAGGTATAAATTAAGGACACTATACAAAAAAGAACTAATACCCCTTCCTTATAATTGCTATTATAACAGCAATCAGAAGGTGCTAAATAAGCACTACAACCAGAAGGTCAGAAGGTGCTAAATGCATTTGCACCCCCTGGACAACAACCAGAGGGTGTAGCATTTAACATCACAACAGAAGATGTTAAATGCATTTAGCACCCCCTGGACAAAACAGAGGGTGCTAAATGCATTTAACATCACAACCAGAGGTGTTAAATATTTAGCACCCGCTGGACAGCAACCAGGAGGTGCTAAATATTTAGCACCTCCTGGACAGCAACTAGAGGGTCAATGCATAGCACCATACTAGAAGGTGCTAAATGCATTTAGCACCCGTAGACAGCAACAAAAGGTGCTAAATGCTTAGCGCCACAACCAAAAGGTTAATGCATTTACACCCCCTAGAAAGCACAGAAGGTGCTAAATGCATAGCATCCTTGGACAGCAATCAGAAGGTTTAAATACATTAAGCACCACAACCAGAAGGTGCAATGCATTTATACCATCTGGACAGTAACCAGGGTGCTCATGCATAGCACCATTAGACAACAACAGAATTGCTAAATGCATTAGCACATTTGAACAACAACCAGAATGCTAAATAATTTAGCACCTTCTGAACAACAACCATAAGAAAACCACTTGAACAACAAACAGAAGGTGCTAAAATAATTTTGCACCATTACAAAATAGAGAACAACAAAATTGAAATCAACATCCACTCCATTTATTTATATGTATTAGATATAGATGCGTAGGGTTCGTAAAAAAATAAAAAAAAAGAGTTAAATCATATTTTTTTTCAAATCCTGCTGGGCTTCAAAATTATCGATTTCGATAGCAAAACGACTTTGATCGTCTTATTTTTCGCGCAATAAAATACTTTGTCTTTGAACAAATTCCAAAAATGCCAAATCCAATGGTTCGATCCAAAATTATATATGTTTTACGATTGCAGACTAGAAAAAAAGAAGAAGAAATGATGATGGTGATGATATGAAATGATGGTGATGATGATGATGATATAGTGATGAGAACGATATCCTCTCGGAGAAATCGGAGAGTAGGTGGTGGTGGTAAAACTTCTCTTTTCTCTTGTTTTTTTGTTTTCTCTCTCTAAACTATGTGTATGTAAGAGAAAATAATATGTCTTTTGTATAATAGAAAAATGAATAATGGTAGTTTTGTCCAAAATTTAATTTTCCTTAAAATAAATTTATTTGAAAAGTGTCTTTAGTAAAAAAATTAATAACTTCCCTTTATAAACATATCCGTCCTTAGAGTTATAACACATTACGGATAGACCTTATAACCTATTATCTCAAAAAGTTATAGATTTGTGTGAAATTTTTAAATTTTATACCAGTATAACTTGAAACATGTCATGCGCATCACGTGGATAGACCTATATTCCGGGTAGACCTGGCCCAGGTTCAACCAAGAGGCGGATCCAGTATGAATAAGTGCTAGTTGTTGGGCCCAAGACTAACTCACACAAGCCCACTTTTAGCTTCCACAATAGACGAGGCTCAAACTCGGCTTCACGAATTCAAACTCTATAGGTAAGTCATTAAATCAACACAGTAATGGAAAGCTAAATGGATGGCAACTAAATAAAGATTAAAAAACATTATTCATATTTTTTAAAAAAAATCTCAGTAATTTAACCACATAATATTTTTCCTCTTGTATAATTTATGATTTTAAAGATTTAAAAACTACCTACTCTTATTAATAATATAGAGAGACAAATCTCATGGTGTAAATGGAACGGCGATTGACAAATGATGCTCGAACAACAGGGATTAGATAGTGTGAAGGGTGAAACTATGGAGAACGCTAATGGCAATCAAGTCTTTTGACTAAGCAGTATAAGATTATCACTGGGATAGCTTTGGAGTCGATTGGGTTGCTCTCCAAGTCGATTCTCGGAATTGTTAAAAACTTGATCAGCGACAACCACGAACTGTGAGTAAAAATTTGTCGAGATGCGCGTCCAAATACTCTATAGGTAAGAAAAAAAAGAAGAAAAAGAATGCTGATAGCAATGAGTAAGTTTGTGCACTAAGAGCATCCACAGAAGAGCTGGATAAATTTAGGCCAAATTTACCATACACTTAGTTAAATTTTAGAGCAGAACATAGTGGATAGGGTAAAAAAAAAACAACAAAATGGTGCATACGAGTGAAACTCGTATGGGTTAAATAAAAAACAAAACAAAAAAAAGGCCAAAACAAGCTATACGAATGACTGACCCTCTCGTAGGAGGGTTTTTTTCTTTTAAAAAAAAAAGGCCATACGAACCACTCTTCCTCGTAGAGGGATTTTTGTAAAAAATAAAAACAATTTCTAATGACTATACGAGTAAAGGTTATTGGTATGATTTTTTTTTTATTTTGCCGGATGATACAAGTGACCCATATTTGTATGAATAAAATTTAGTTATAAGGTAAATTTACTCGTTCTCTACTCTACAGTCTCAAATTCTATCATACAAATTTTTTCACTGTAGGCTTGGGTAAAATAAATTTATCATTTTAACTATGCATGCTCTAATAAAAGAGAATACAAGAATCTGCACAAAGAAAAGAAGAGAGCACAAGAATTTAATTCAAGGTGGTCCCACTTAATTAAGCTGGATGTTTGAATTTGCAATAAGTTAAGTTGCGAGGGCATATACACCGTACACGTTTCATATGAGACGAGAAATTATTAACGAGCACTTGTTGGTCGTTTGAAAGATGAACTAATATACAGTTTTTGTCTACTACAAATTTATCATTTGCTAAATATAATAAGTACCTACCATACAAATTTCAGACAATAAGATTTTAATGAGGGACATTGATAAATGTTTTGTAGTTTTTGCTCTTAGATCAGTAAACATGGTGGCTTATTGCATTGCCAGGACGACATGTTCTGAGTCTAGTCAAGAAAATTAGGTGGAGAATTCTCTTATTATTTTTGATATATTGACTATAGATTTCAATTTATATATTCTCCATTTTAGTTCAAAAAAAAGTACCTACCATACAAATTATATTTCTACCATTTTATTGTTTATTATTGTTGGTGCACAAAACTAGAAGGGTAGTTTAGATCACACAATGAAATGATTGGATTAAATGATTAATGTAATAAATGCAGCAAGCTAAGAGAGTCAAAGATGTACAGAGGAGGTTGGTCTCGTATGAAAATATGGGTTAGTCCTCTTCTATGAAATAGAACCAAGAGCTCGGTTTACTTTGTATTGATATAACCGAGTGGTCGTTGCAAACTCACAAAATCTTTCTTGTTATTCTATAACTACCAGATTACAATAAGAGTATCTTTGAGCTACACGAGTTCTAACTTCTCTATGTTAGGAGTTCTGATGTGTGCTCTGTAGTTTTATTTTTCTCTATCCCTTTTGGTTGCTCACTGTAGGCTACTTGAATGCTGGATTCTCTCTAGTTGTTGGTTAATTCTTGGTTGTTGTTCAGTTGTTGAATTGTTCTTTGAGTCAGAGAAGTAAATGTTTCTTCTATGTATATGACTGAGAGGAAAAATGTGTTGGAGAGTCCCTCGAGCAGGTCTGAAGCCATGAATTGATTATCACCAACTCTGACTTTACTTATTTATGAATTCTGGTGCATTAAATGCAGTTGGTATATATTCAAAGAAGGTGAGGGTGGTTCTACAGCGTCTGGGAGAGTTAGCAGCAGTCGCCTATGCCCCAATCAACCACTCTGGCGCCAAAGTGGTTGTGCGAGAGAGCTCCAGAGCCCGTCGAAAGAGCTCTGGCATTTGAGTTTCGTTATTTACTATTCGAAATTCATTTTTGGACCAGATACCTAGCCATAAGGAGCTCTAACCTCCCCGTAGTACTCGAGCAGGGCTCCTCTGAGCTTCTCTCATTGTGATAAGTCTGATCGCTGATGTGGACGACCATGCGTCAACTTGTAGTTGGCGAGACAAATTAGGTTATTAAATTTACGCCATCAATTATATTAAGGAAAAAATAAATCAAGAGTATTTGAAACTGATAGTCTACTTGAACATAGACCTCTTAAAGATTATATAGTAATAAAATGTAATTATCGTAACTTGGATGAAAGAACTCCCCGATCCGAATTTTTGCTACTTGACTATTTGAGTTACGTATCTTAAATTAATTATTTTATTCAAAAATAGTAAATATACGACTACTTTGAATGTGTGTATATATATATGTGTATCAAGCTCTAATTAAGAATGACAATGAGGTGGTTTTATTTCAAAAAAAACCAACTTGCACCGCTTCGATTTGAACTCATCACAATTTGCATTAACTTGATATGATTTATTGAAATTATAAAATATTTAAAAGGGAAAAAAGATTATATTTAGGACAGACCTAGTCAAATGGGCTTATTTTACACAAATTTAAAGCCTATTCAATTTGGTGCATGTTTTAGTTTTAAAATTATAAACTTACTCTTATTCAAGAAAAAAATAATTCTCATTTTCAGGGCTAGCCCTGACGGTGTGCAGATTGTGCATCTGCACAAGGTCCAGTAACTAAAATATGGCCCAACCATATTATTTTTAGGGGTCTTATATTCACAGTAACTAAAAATGAAAATGCCAAAAATATGTAATTAATGTTTTGATAAGCTGAAAAGGAAATTTTTGTTGTTCTACATTAACCCAAGTTCGAACCCTGTCCACTTCATTCATTTTTCCCATTTTATATTTCCATATTCTCTTTTCCCCTGAATAAGTGTTATCTTTAAATATATATATATATATATATATTTTAATCTTCCCTAGCCTTTTCCATTTCGTCCCTTTTTTCGTTTTATATTTTCAACTTCTTTCAATTTTTTTTAACAAAAGTTATCTAAAAAGAGAACTAGTTTTCCTTTTCCTTTTGCCATTTTACATTTTTCAACTTATCAATCTCTCTTTCTTTATTTTTAATAAAATCTATCTTGAAAATAACATTTTTCCTTCTCTCCTTTGTTTTAGCTGTGCATTTTTCTCCCATTGTCTTTCTCAATTTCTACAACAAGTTTGTTGACCTAAGGTCTTAATCTTATTTTGATAATAACAATAAATCAATCATGTGTAATTTGGGAGCATATTATTCATTTACATTTTTATCTATGCACCTATTTAGGGGGAACATATTATTCATATGCTTAAAATTTTTTTTTTTATAAACACACATTAACTCTATTGTCAATCACAAAGGGGAAGATTTTGACCTTGTCAATTTCTTATTTTGATAATTACAATAAGTTAATAAAGTGTTATTAACGATTGTTCCAATGATGAAGCCATTTTAACCGATATATTTTTCAACCATGTCCAAACGATATTCACTCTCACCAAATCCACAAATTTTCACCCAAGAAATAAATCAAATGATTCCATGTGCTTCACAAAGAATTAATCCAATAAAGAATCAAGATCATCAATCAAATGAAGATACGCACAAGACAATCAAGCATCACGAAGACTCGAATTATCATTAAATGGAGTGAGTACTTAGATTTTATGTAAAATACTTTATTGATCAAATTCCTATGCTCAAACATATTCTTACATCTTTAAATATCAAATAGCTTGAAATGAATTTATTTGAAAAACATATTTTACAAAAATCGATTTCAAAATAATCATATTAATTTTAAATGATCATATTTTAAGCTATAATAAAAATAGGTATCTTAGAAACATATCTTTGAGGTTCAAAAATTATTAGAATTTTATTTGGAACTAAATTGTTAAATTGCAAAAATATTTTTATTTTACATTTAAAATTCGCTTAATTTTTGCCCAGGTTTGATCTAACGGTAGGATGGAGGCCTTCCCGAACTCCGATCATTTTGAAATTTTTACAGTAGTTAGAAAACATCTCCTGGCAATTTTGACTAAAATTTGAGCATGATCCAACGGTCAAATTGGGAGAAATTAACAAAACAAATTTGAATTTTTTTTCAAAACTAGCTTTAAAAAGTTTGAAAATGTAACCTTGGAGCCAAAACCTCTCTTAATATCCCCAACGGCCATATGATTTTGTAGCTAAAAATGAGTCTTAACATGTTTTAACACACTTGAATTTTTCAAACTTATTTTCATATATACAAAGTTTTCAAGTATTCAATTCATCTTTTGATCAAATTCTTCATTTTTGAGCTATAACTTATCAATTTTGAATCTCTTAGTGTGAGCTTTATTTGTATTTTGTTTACACAAGAGAGATATTTACATTGGTGTTTGTCACCAAAACTCATTTGAATCATAATTGTGAAGGTGCATCTCATAGATTACCAAGAGGGATTTCTTGAAAGTATTGAAGGTGTTTTCAAACTTGTGAGATTTGATAAGAATAACTTGTAGAGGTTTTATCTCACCCGGAAGGAGATCGGTTATAGTGAAAATTCTCGGAGAACTAACTGAGCGCAGAGTAGGGGAACAAGCCGAACCGTGTGGACAAAAAATTTAGACTTCAAATTGTTCAATCTTTCTTACTCAATCTCTTTATTTATTTGTTATATTAATTTATTGAAGTTGCTTATATTATGCTTTTCTTGGGATTGATTATTTAATTGATTATTTTCCTTGATAAACTTATTTAACTAAGTCTTTCTTAAATATTTTAAAAATATTTTAATTCCGCATTAAGTTTTTAAAACCCTATTCACCCCCCTCTAGGGTATTTTCTGACCTACAAAGTTGTTTAAAGAATCTCATTAGTATATCATTTAATTAAAAAAAGTAAATATAATATCAAAAAAAAATTCAATATCTACAACATGTTTTTGTGTATAATAAGTAATATAAAATATATAATTTATTTAAATATAAAATAGACACAAAAGGATTTTATTTTAAATTTACGCATATGACCACTCAAATTATATGACCAATATTGCTCCTATTAAAATGAAATCGGATTAAAAATCTGCCGGATCCCACCATGTAAGCTTCCAATAATTTTCATTTAAAGTCGTAAAATGTAGACAATACATAGTAGATGTTAAAACAAAAAACTAGAGAGAGATGGGAAAAATTATTCATATCACTATTGATTGAATGAAAAAAATACGTAAAGGGATGGCTCTATTTATAGAGCTCAAGAAAGATAAAGAAAAAGAACAAAACTAATCTAACTAAAAAAAAACTAAAGAAATCCAACTAGGAAAATGAACCTAAACAAATAAGAAATAAATAAAAATAAGGAAAAGGAAAAGAAAATATAAATAAATAAATAATTTAACCCCCCCTCAAACTCAAGAAGGCTTAGAAAGCATTATAAGTTTGGACACAAGAAAGTGAAACCGAGCAGTCACATATGACTTGGTAAACAGATCAGCAAGTTGATACTCGGATGAGACAAATGGCAAGTGAATAGTTCTTTGAGTGAAGTGATGTCGAACAAGAGTGGCAGTTAACCTCAATATGCTTGGTACGTTCATAAAAAAATATTATTATGGGTTATCTAAATTGTACTTTGATTGTCACAAAATAAAGGCGTAGGATTAGAAAGGTCAACTCCCTATATCTCGAAGTAACCAGCGAAGCCAAACAATTTCGGAAGTTGCATGAGCAATGGCCCGAAACTTAGCTTCAGCACTAGAATGGGCAATCACAGTTTGTTTCTTAATTTTTCACGAGATGAAAGAATCAACTAGAAAAATACAAAATCATATCGTAGACCGGCGATCAGTAATATCACCTGCCCAGTTGAAGTCGGAATATCCTTGTAACATAGGACTGGAAGCAGATAACAGATATAATTCTTAAAATAGTGTCCCTTTAAAGGTAACTGAATGATGCGTAGAACAAGCAGCAAAATGAACAGAGCACAGTTCAGACATGGATTGGCTCATAATATGAACAATATGACTTAATATCTGGTCGAGTGATGGTAAGATAGTTGAGACTGCCAATAAGTTGTCGATGTAAAAGTAGAATTAAGTAACAGAGACCCGTGAGAAGCACACAGCTTGACATTCATTTCAAGTGGAGTATCGACAATCTTCTTGTCAATTAAACCAGCGCGTTGGGACAATGTCGGAAGCGTATTTCACCTGAGAAAGAAAATAACCCGTAGACAAATAAGCAACTTCAATACTAAGGAAGTAGCAAAGAATTTCCCAGATCTTTCATTTTAAAACAAGAGCACATATAGGTTTTAAGCTTGCATATTCCATTTAAATCATCCCAGTGATAATCATATCATTCGACATAAATGAAGAATAACAACAATGCCTTGCTGAGAGGAATGTGTAAACATTGTAGAATCATGAGCACTTTGAGAAAAATCAAGTTTAAGAACAGCCGTGAAAAACTTTTTAAACCAGGCTTTGGGTGCTTGTTTAAGACCATAGAGAGCACGGCGAAGTTTACAAACTTGCCTAGAAAGAGTGAGGTAGCTCAAGAGGGGGCTGCATGTATACTTCTTCAAAGAGGTCGCCATGAAGGAAAGCATTTTTGATATTCTATTTGGTGAATTACCAATTTATGGTATAGAAGCAACTGAAATAAGTATGCAAACTATGGTCATACGGGCTACTGGAGCGAAAGTTTTCTCATAATCAATACTATATTCTTTGGGTAAAGCCTTTTGCAACAAGACGAGTTTTGTATCGATCGACAGAACCATCGACTTTAGTTTTAATCTTATATACCCATTTGCTTTCAATAACAGATTTTTTAGCAGGTAGGGGTAAGAGGTCCCATGAATTGGTTTGCCTTAAAGCAGTAAGTTCTTCAGAGCATAACTTGTTACCATAGGGGATCTGAGGATGCTTCTCGAAAAGAAGAGGGCTCACGTAAAGACAACAGGGCGAAAAAGAAAACAGTGATAATTTGATAACTTAGCTGGTGGCTGACAATCTCGAGTTGGTTTGAGCGAAAGACCGCCGTCAAGGAAAACAGAGTCAGGGCAAAGTATCGAGTTGTCAGGATTTAAGTTATCAAGACACCGTGGTAATATGATTAGTTAGCAATGGATCAAGGACAGGCATTGGGGTACAAGAGGCCTCTGTTGGCGAGGACTCGGGGAATGGATCAATAGACGAAGCATAGTTAGTGGATAAGGTGAGGTTTCGGGCTAGGGTGTAATATGAAGTATTTTTCCAGAAGGTAACATGTTGGGATATGTAAAGTCTTTTAGAAATTAGATCGTAGCAGCGATAACCTGTTTGTTGAATCATATAACCTAAAAAAACACACATAGCTATTTTGGTATGAGTTTGGTACGCTCTATTTTGGGAAGTAATACAAAACAGGTAGATCTAAAGACACGTAGTTCAGATAATCCGGATGAGTTCTATAAAGACGCTCAAAGGGAGAAACGCCATTTATAATAAGAGAGGGAATGCGGTTTATAATAAAAACATAAGTATGTACGGCTTCTCTCCAAAAAGTAGAAAGGATAGAGAATAACATAAGGATAGTACAGGCAGTTTAAACAAGATGGCGATTTTTACGTTTCACAATTCCATTTTGTTGTGGGGTGTCAGCGCATGATAATTAAAGAAGAGTCCCTTGGAATTTAAGGAAGTCAAGAAAGGATTTAAACAAATATTCGCCCCTAAAATCAGAACAAAAATTTTTGATGGTTTTAAAAAATTAGGTTTTAATTATGGTGGCAAATTCAATGTAGATTTTAAGAAAATCTAAACGAGAGTGAAGCAAATAAATTCAACTATAGCGAGAGTAATTATTAACAAAAATCACATAATATAAAGCGCCACCCATAGAGGCAATATGAGTTTTTTCCCACATATCAGAATGCACATGATTAAAAAGAGAAGATGAAACTGTAGTACTATTATTAAAAGGAAGAGCTAGTTATTAGGCCAATTTACATACAACACAAGAATGATCTTTATCAAATGTAACTAGTCATAACAACTATTGATTAATCATATATTTAAGACAAGGAAAAGAATCATGTCATAATCTATAGTGCCAAGCATATAAAAGATGATATGTGTGAAGTAGATACTGTTAATGATGTATTGGTTGGTGGTGGAATGTGAAATATGTCTGTAACATATAAGTGTCCAACTCTAAGGCCTGTCCCAACTTGTTTCTCTGTCGAGCAGTCCTGCACAACAAAACCCAAAAAATAAAATAGAATGATCAACCCAAGATCTCATAATTGCCCGACAGACAGTAGTTGCATTGAAAGTTGAGGGATAAAAAAAACTTCAGGAATAAATAGGTTATTAGTGTTTTTAATAAAACCAATGTGACTAGCCAGTAATAATAGAACCGTTAGCTGTGTGAATTTCGGGAGATGAGTGCATGGGACTGAATGAGTCAAAGTGCATAGGGTCAAAAGTCATGTGATTGGATGCTCCAAAATCAAGGAACCAGGGAGAGGAAGATGTACCTGAGAGACTGAGAAAGCAGATGCGATAGTATGATTATTACCCAATTGAGGAGTTTGTCGTGTTATAGTTTGAACATCGTTTGAGGTAGGTGGAGCAAGTGTTGCAGTAGACAATCCTAGTTGAGTTTTGTAGTCCCCGTATGTACCGAGATGTATAAGAATGACAATACTTGACTATATGCCCAAAACCTTTGTAGTAGTTACATTGAACTTGGGTATTAGGAGGATGTGGGGATGTATATGATGGCCGAGGTGGTGTCTGATAAGAACGTGGTGAAAAGGTATTGTTGGGTGATCCAGTAATGTTGAATTTGTGAATAAGGAGATGTATCATATAAGGTATTCAAGGCCGGAGGTGCAACAAATATTGAGAAAATATTTGGAATGATGCACTTTCGAGTTTCTTCAGTAATTAATTCTGTCAGTGCTGATTCAACAGATAGGAGAGGCTTGTGATAAAGAATAGATGCCCTGATCGGTTCAAATTCATCCCCGTAGTGCCATGAGGAATTGAATAAGCCGCGTTTCTTCACGAAAGGTTTCTCATAAACCTAGATATGTTGTCCACTAAGGTTCCATAAGTTCAAATTGATCCCAGATAACGCACATGCTGGAATGAAAATTCGGATACTGATTGACCTGGTTGTTGTTGTAGAGCACGTATATCTTGTTATAGTTTGTATTTCTTAACAAAGTTAGTTTAAACATATCTGTGTGCCAAAAAATTCCAAGCTTTTTTTGCAGTATCACACTTTCCAAATTGAAAACTGATGGACGGGATGACAGTGTTGGCAATTCAAGTCAAAATTTTATTGTTGTTGATATCCCAGTCAGCAAATTTTGTACTAGTTTCATCAGGGCGGGTTTTTTTGCCACTAACATAATTCCAAAGCCTTTTTCCTTTCAAAAAATTTTAGAACAGAATAGAGCAGTGACTATAATTGTTTCCATCCAATTTGATGGTGATAGGGATTTCAGATGTTTTCATAATGTAAAACGGAATGATAATTGGACAAAAAATAAGCAAACGATGTAAATAATAGCGCACTTGACCTGGTTTTGTTACTTAGAGACTGAATATGGAGAAACGAGAACTTCGATTGCAAATGGAATGACAAAAAACCTAGAGAACTAGTCTTATTAGTCAAAAAACCCGAGAAAAAAGGAGTAAAACCGACTAACAGAAAGTTTCTGGTTAATTTTGATGAATCTGGATTAACGCCACTGTTAAATACAACGGAATATGCTAATGGCGTTAATGGCAACGGCGATGGTAATGGTAACGACGACGGACATTAACTTTAACGAAAAAAGGCTGACGCCGTTAAAGTTAACGGCAACGACAACGGTAACGGTGCGTGGGCTCATGAGGCGGAGCGTCAATCACACTCACAGCGCGTGAGGGTGTTTCTGGGGATGATTTTTATATCGATGGAATCGTCTTTCGAAGACGAAGGTGATGGTGTGTTTGTGTCATATTTTGATATAATATCAATAAGGCAGTGCAGATTGGTAGTGCGGTTAGATTTTTGATGATGGTTGCGGCTGTAGTTTGGTTGAGTGAATTGGTGGATGTGGCAATGATTTAACCTACCTCTGATAGCATGTTAAAACATAAAACTAAAGAGTGAAATGGAGATAAATTATGCATATCACTATTGATTGAATGAAAAAAAGATATAAAAAGGGGGATTTATTTATAGAGCTTAAGAAGATAAATAAAATGAAATAAACTAATCTAAATAGGAAAAGAAAACTAAAGAAATCCAACTAAAAAAAAGAAACTAAACAAATAAGAAATAAATAAAAATATAAATATAAATAAGAAAAAGAAAATATAAATAAATAAATAATTTAACAGCCCCATTTTTTGGACTTTGTTGCACAACAACTTGCCTTGTGCGGTTGTGCCACCAATCCTGCCCAAATTTACTTCTGTCCTTTTTGTCAACGATTTATTTATTAAAAAAAAAAGCATGAAAATTAATGAAAGAAGGCCCAACCCATCACGAGATTTTTATTTCCCCCTCTCGAACTATAAAAACTATTTATTTCTCCACGTTAGTTCACTTGAAAAAAAAGGTAGATTTCTCTATTTTAATTTACGCAATAATTAAATTTATTTTTTTCTATCTTATAAAAATTAAACGTGAAATTTAAACAAAATAAATTACTTCTCTGCTGAGTGGGCTTGTATCAGTAGTAGGTAGGTACCGTACATATGTGCAATACCCTACACCCAACTTTTACCATGTGATATCTCCTTTTCCGCTGCCCCTCCTTTCATTCTTCCTATTCATATTTCAAAAAACATTAACTTGATAGATCTCACTCATCTCATCTCATCTCATCTCATCACACCCTTAACCCAAAATCTTCTCGATCTCTCCTCCCATACATATATATATCTCTAATTTTTGTGATACAATTAAAAGCTTCAGCTCCTTGGCTTTGATTGATAATCATTTTCTGATCATTAAATTAGTAGTGCTAAGTTTTAATTGCCAGACAGAGAGAGAGAGAGAGAGAGAGAGAGAGTATGCAGCAAGCAGGGGGATATCAGAGGCATTTATTATCTGGATCTGGGCTTTATAGACATTTCACAGACACCATCTTCACTGCTTCATTGCCATTCAAGCCTTCTTCCTCCTCCTCCTCCTCCTTAAGATCATCTTCTTTTCGCCTTGGTATCTTGGTTGTCCTTCTTTTTCTCGGCGCGATTGTTTCCACGCGCCTACTCGACTCTACTGTTACTGTAAGTTCAACCGACTCACTCAACCTCCTTTTTTTTAATTTAATAATTACTGTATTATTTCCCTTTTTCTTTCTTTAACAACTATTACATTACATAACTTTATTACTTCTTAATAAGATGAATAATTCAAATTTAATACACCGATTAATTAATTAATTATGTTTCAATTTTATCTTTTTTTAATAATTTTAGCATATTATTATTATGTATAATATAATATAAAGTTGAAAATAAATGGCTAAACAATTGAACAACGCACGCTAGCTGTCCTTGTACTCGAACAACATTTTTCCGGAATTGGGTTTGAGACAGGTCGCACTTTCATAGCGTACGCTGCGATCGAGTGTTGGAAAACGCAACGTGTCCCTTGCAGAAACCGGGGGATGCGCCTGTGGGCTCCTCCATTTCTGTCTTTTCTCTTCTTAATCTAACTTTATTTTTTCTAGTAATAAATACACACAATATATATGCAATAGTCTAAATTATTATTAAAATATCAACTATAGGGAACTTTAAATTTATCCAATGCCAAAATCTAATGTTAATCAATGAGTGATAATTCATTTATTTTATGTTCTATTACAACTTTAAAAAGTACTACTTTTATTGCATCATTAGTAAATAATATAATATAATTTTTTCTTGTGTTATATGGTATGTTCATCCATTATGTCCTGGAATAACTTTAAAGCGTTCAAAATTTTATTTAGTGTTAAGAATTATTAGTTTTATTATTGCGCACGCATTGAATTTAGCATGAGTTTAGTTTTGTTTAAAAAAAAAAAGTTACTCCATTCACATAGTGAAAATTCGATGGTTTTATCGGGATTTACTTTTCATTAGAAACTATTATGTCTAATGATTAATTTATCTTGAGCCTTAAATGAAAAGGGATATGCCATATATATATATATATATATATCACTAGATTTTCAAGCAAACTCGATTCGTGATACAATATAATAGATGGGAATTCTTAAATAAGTTGATCGATACTTTTTAGACATTTTTAAATCATGTGATAAGAGTTTGCTTGATTGGTTTAGACGCATCTGTTTACAATAAAAAATGTGGATTTAAGTAATACATTGTTCTTTGTGTGTAGTAATTGTAGCATTAAGGTTTTCTATAATAAATTATTTACGCTAATATCATGCGTATTTCTTATGTTATATATAGATGAATGGGGCACTTTATTTTTACTCATTTATCGAACCTAATAATTACCAAAAATAACTTACTCTACCTAAAATTTTACACCAATCCTATCTATGAATCCGTTGCTTATTGAGAAAAAGGGGCACAACACGCAACTTTAGTAAAATTCGACACCAAAGGCAAACCATTAAATCATAAAATCATAAAATATCTAACAATAGCTAAGCTATCAAACAAATTTTTTTTTGGGTTTACTTGGTCAAACAAATGAATCCAAATAGATGAATTTCTTTCAATTAGGCTCCTTTACATTACATCATTTTTTATTTTCTTTTAATGGGGTCTATAATGTGAGTTAAATAAATGTTTTTTTTATATATAAAGTTTGGTGAAGATAATCTCCCCACAAAATTTGAACGAAAAATTCGAACCTAAAATAGGCGTAATAAATATTTGATATACACGTGAAAGACCAAGGTTTAAATCATTTCGTACCCATTTTGAGATATCTTAAAAGGAAAATACTTTTCTTACCCACAAAACTTACCACCTACTCTTATCGGGTGCATTAAATGAGTTGTACCCTTGTTGTATCTTGTGAAGGTACACCATGTAAAGAATCTAGTAAAAATAGGTAGTAAGATTTGCAGGTAAGTATAGCATTGCTTTATCTTAAATTGATAGTCCTTGTCATGGCAACGTAATCAATGTACCAATTTTGCCAAAATTCCAGTTGAAAAAAGTTTAATTCTTGACTCTTGATAGTCACTTTTTCCTTTCCGGGACAATCAAGGTACCAAATTTTTGAATAGAAAACAAGTTACATTCTTAACAATTGATTAAATAAATGTTTGCTTGAGAAGATGCGAAGTCAAATTGAGGCTATCAATTCCAAAATTTCAAATAGAAAATAAGTTGTATTTTTAACAATTAATTAAATGTTTGCTTAAGAAGTTGTGAAGTCAAAGTGAGACTAGCAATTTGAAAGAAAGGGAGTATATATTATGATCATGTTTATTTTATGCATAAATCTATGGCAATATAAAGCTGGAAAAATATTTTTTGATTAGAGAAAAAGATATTCTTATTCAAATTATTTTTGATATTTTCTTTTTGAGATGTTGTATAGATAATTTTAATGTTTTCGTACTTTCTAAATTATAATATACCTTTTTTCATTGATATAATCTGTGACCCACTTAATCATTCGTATGACACTTGATAGGATAGTGTTAATTTTATTTTTAAAAAGCCTGTTTACCGCAAAAGCCACTGTCATATGTATCGTAGCTAATATTTTCTAAGCTATTTGTGGATTTAGAAAAGAATCAATCTGCTTCGATTATTTAATATGTCGATATGTTTCATATCTGGATCTAGAATTTTTCTTCAAAAAATAAGAAAAATTTAAAGTTGGTAAGTATTTACTGTGTTTGATTGAAATATTTCTATATCTGGATTGATAAAATCTCTTGAAATAATGTTTAGAAAATAATCAATTTGTTTTGAGTATTTAGCACGTGGACAGTGGACTTAAGTTTTTCTATATTTGGATCTGCAAAATCTTTCGATGTTTTAGTTGGAAAGCTTTCAAAAACTGTATATGGATTTTGATAATAATCAATTTGTTCCCAGTCTTACTACATTGAAAAAAAAAATTAACACGGAAAACCAATCTAAACCATCAATATGAAGAAACGTATTACGAAATTTGCAAATCCAAATCAGCAATAAAAGAAATTGTAGCCTTGTTTAAGGTGGAAAGCATATCTAAACCATCTTACCATATATATAACTGTCAATATAAATACTATCTTAGCTTAACACTTCTAGCTTTTTTGGAATACATGCGATACTTGGATAGACCGATGTTCAACTCAGGGTGGGGTGTCAGGGCTGGAATTTGAAACCTTGAGATCTCGATTAAGTGGACATTTCGTACTAATATTATATTTTTTAGACCCAAGTACTCGTGATTTTGCTTTCCTCCAAAATGCATCTTACCATGACACATTGGTTTACCACACCCAAGAGTAGTGGGATGAACTTTTGAAAATGCATGTGTCCTCTGCCGACATCTACTGTAGCCACCTCATGGCATGTAGCCCATGCCCTGCTAGGGTTGTTACATGCCCACACAATCTAGTGCTGTCTTAACAATGAGTTGTAGCTCATGTGGTCTAGCTATCCACATTTCACAAGAGTGAACAAGTTTCAAACCTCATTCAGTCGCAGTTTCAAATCTTTTGAGGACGGTTGATAACGGAAGGTTGGCCCCAGTTGAAATGTGAATCGTATAATATGAAGAGGAATAATGTATCTCATAAGTTCATGATTTTGTTAACTTGGAATACAAAGTAAGACACTCTGGCTATGGAACATGGACATAAGCAATGAAAAATCTGACTGATGATTTTATCATATTCCGTTAATGACAATTGACTGATAACAATTGTTACCGTCACTATTAGTTGCGACCATTTTTGAGAAATACCATATTGTTCTACAGAAAACCAGCCATCAATATAATTTAACTTTAATGAATTTCGAAAATTGTTATCATCATTATTTTCTTCACAGCATGTTTTGTTTTTGTGTTGCAGTCAATTGCAGGAAACTCCCCGAATAAGTCATTATTAACTACCAAGATTGACCGTCAAAAAATTCCAAAAATCCCCATAAAGCCTCTAAGAAAAATCACAATCCCACTAGACTGCTCAGCTGGAAATCTCACAAGAACCTGCCCATCAAATTATTATCCCAAAAGTTTCCATTTCCAAGATCAAGACCCTCAATCAACACCACCACCCGCATGTCCAGAGTACTTCCGGTGGATCCACGAAGATCTACGGCCATGGAGAGATACAGGGATCACAAGGGAGATGGTAGAGAGAGCTAATAGGACAGCCCAATTTCGATTGGTCATACTTAATGGGCGGGCATACGTTGAGACATATCAAAAGGCATTTCAGAGCAGAGACATTTTTACGCTGTGGGGGATCCTACAGTTGTTAAGAAGGTACCCCGGGAAAGTGCCTGATTTGGACCTGATGTTTGACTGCGTTGATTGGCCAGTTATTAAATCGAGCTATTTCCATCGGCATGAAGGGGTGGCCCCACCCCCGTTGTTTCGTTATTGTGCTGATGATTACACTTTGGACATTGTTTTCCCCGACTGGTCGTTTTGGGGATGGTAAGTGGTTTTTATCTGTGTTTTCTAATTTTTGTGCCTTTTGCTAACAGCTTTTATAAAGATTTCCTCCTCTACTCTGTATTTGAAGTAAATGCCTTCGACATAAAACATAAATTTTGTAATAAATTACCTCTTGAAAGTTCTTTGCATGTTGAATTTACAATCGTTGTTTTAGATGATTATTAAAGTAGTATCGTATAGCTAATAAGGCTATAAGCACGCGTCTCGATGTTCTGAAAGTGCAAAATGAAGGATTACTGATAAAGCTAGTATTTATAAGAAAATTGATCACAGTGGAAATTCACTACTTGCAAACGGAGATTTGGGCTTTTATGTAACTGTATACGGGGGAAGTTTAGTCTTTATCTTTATAGGCATAGCCAAGTCCCATTTCAACGGCTTTTGAAGCTATATTATACTTTTGATTTCCAATTTTACCCCTGCAATCTTTTTCTTTATAAAAACAAACTTTGAGATATATAGTATATGTAACAGGATTAGAGTTGTGCTTAGCCACTTTACCCATGATCCTTGTGTTAATTTCTTATTTCTTTGAATTCCCAAATTAAGAGTCCACTATTCCATTTAGGGACATCCCAAATTGAGAGTCTAGCCCACTTTTTGGGACATAGTCAATGTAATAAATGCCAAATGGAACCAAGTTTGGTTTTAAACCGTTGGTTATGTTCAAATTAGTGTATCCTTAAAAACTGAAGTCAAACTGGATTCTTAATTTGGGACGACATAGAGAGTAGCATTTTTTCTCTCTTCTAAAAAATAGTTATTTAATTAACAGGCCTGAAATCAATATAAAGCCGTGGGGTTCTTTGTTGAAGGAGCTAAAGGAAGGGAACACGAGGAAGAGATGGATTGACAGGGAACCTTATGCTTACTGGAAGGGTAATCCAGTGGTTGCTGAAACTAGGATGGATCTCATGAAATGTAATGTCTCTGAAAAACAGGACTGGAATGCTCGCGTATATGCCCAGGTGCAAAATTTCTACTTCGTCAATATTTTTTTTTATATGGTTTGAAATGACAATGTAGCACAGTGCTTTGCACCAAATAGTTTTTTGTGCCCGTGTGATGCATTGCATATGGGTGACTTAAAATGAAAAAGTGAAAAAAATAATGGCTTACCATTGCCTTAGCAAGGTTCAAGGGTGTAACACCGTGGTCTGTTCAATAAGATATTGTCCGCTTTGGTCCCAAGCTCTCATAGTTTGCTTTTCCTCAAAAGGCCTCTTACGAGGAAAGACTAGTGACCAGACATATATAGCACATCAGTATATGACAGTTAGGCGATGCGAGGTGTAACTCCCCCATCGTAGCCCGTCAGCAGCTGCCACACTCACATAAGGGAACATACAACAGCCATAGATGTCAGATTTGGATACACGATATGATTCACAATTCAAAGCTAAATCAATGCAAATTGTATAGCGAATCTATAATGAACATGAATCACAGTGTATCTTATGATTCACAACCGATTCACGAACAATTTATATGATGCACTTCACTAAATAGGTGCAAAGAGCAAATAAATAAAATAAAATAAATTCGCTAAAATGAGTTTTGAATCATGTATAAAACTTAAATTAAACGTGATTGTAATGACTTTTACAATTTATCATGGTGGCCATTGCTTTTGTTTTTTTTTTTTTTTTGGGTCTGTATATACAAAACCACAATTGAGCACCAAATAACTAAAAGGCAATGAAATCCAAGTAGAAAAAACATCAAGAGCTGGTTCTCCGCTTGGCAGTAGGGGCTGGATTTGTTGTTTCTTTTGGATGTCTTTTTTTCTTATATTGAACCAGGATATTTACACACAGATGTATGTAAGAACTCGACTAGAAAATCTTTGCATGTACATAATATACTTGTACTTAACAAATTGAGTCGACGAGTATATGTGTAGATAACAGTGTCCAACTATTTCCTTAATTGCATCATACAAACAGCCGTTATTGACAAACCTCATTTGACCCATTGCTTGTTTCGAGTTTTTGTTTATTTCAGAAATCTTAAATTCGTAAGTATGCATATAATACATATGTGAAAGAAGCAGCAAAAAATAATTATTAGTTTGCTAATGTATACAGGACTGGATTCAAGAATCTAAGCAAGGGTACAAGCAATCAGACTTGGCAAGCCAATGCATTCACAGGTGGAAAATCACAGCTTCGGTTTCTATTTTGTTTATGTTTGAGTTTTCTTAATGCATTCTTCTTTTGTCTGTATACATATATATAAATTACCTTCTCATTTTGGCCACCTAATTTGTTTGACATCTTGTAAAGGTATAAAATATACATAGAAGGATCAGCTTGGTCGGTCAGCGAAAAATACATACTTGCCTGTGATTCTGTTACCTTTGTGGTCAAGCCTCGTTACTATGACTTCTTCACACGAAGTTTGATACCAGTGCACCATTACTGGCCCATAAGAGACGATGACAAGTGCAGATCTATTAAGTTTGCTGTTGATTGGGGTAACAGCCACAAGCAAAAGGTAATATTTCTTACTATCTCTCAAGTTCTCATGCTTAATTTACTGTGTTTTTATATCATTAAATCTCCTTTCTTTATTTATTTTATTTTTATTAAATTCAAAAGAAGTAAAAGAAAAAAGAAGCTCAAGGATTTCATGAACTCTTGATTAAACTGATGGGAATAATCATAATCATTTTAAGTTGATCACATTGATAGATAAGTAGTTTATCAATGAAGCACCAAAACAATGGGGTGTAGGATCTAGTGCCAGAACTGGGGCCGGTCTTGCAGAGCAGGCTCTAGCCTAGCTTAGCAAAAAAAATTACATTATTAATTACAAATTAAGAAAAAATGCCAAATCTTGGGTGCTCCCATGTATTCCAAGTTTGACTTAACCACCTGTTTCTATCTAATTTTTTGAGATATGATAACGGGGGTTGGGTCTAGTTTTGCATAAATGTCAACTTTTATAGCTAGCCAAGAATTTGGCAGGCACAAGCCATTGGAAAAGAAGCAAGCAAATTCATACAAGAGGAATTGAAGATGGACTATGTGTATGATTACATGTTCCATCTCTTAAGCGAATACTCCAAGCTGTTGAAGTATAAACCCACTATACCTCCAAAAGCAGTTGAGCTTTGTTCCGAGGCATTGGCGTGTTCAGCACAAGGGTTCACCAGAGAGTTTATGACCGAATCAATGGTCAAAGGTCCGTCAGAGACAAGTCCGTGCTCTATGCATCCACCGTACGATCCTCAGACTCTTCAGTCTGTTGTTAGGAGAAAAGCGAATTCGATAAAACAAGTAGAGAGGTGGGAGAGACAATACTGGGATAATCAAAATAAACAAATATAAGGATTTATATGTATAGTTATGATCATAGAGGAATGTAAGTTTAAGTTAAATTTGAGGAATGTAAGTTTAAGTTATTTTTTTTGGATTCTAGTTGCTTTGTATAATTGTATTGATTCACATTTTGAGTAATGAAACAAGGAGACATCTAGGACCTAGAGGAGTTGATGGTTAATTTCATTCAGAATATTTGCTATGAATGGTTACATTGCTTCCACCGAGTCCAAAGTGGCAAGTTCACCTCTCTCATTACCGAGAGGTGGTGGGTTCAAAAACAAGTTTCACCACGCCACGTGACAAAAAATGGAGTATTTCTCAATAGATGGCAGACATAAAACAAATGCAGTCTTTAAAGAAGGCTTCAGAGCTGTGGAGATACTTGCCCGAGACACCTTACCCTCATTTGTATGGCTCATTATTATTATAACTCTGCATGCGGTTTGAATCCAAGTATTGAGCGAGGAGAACGATCGGTACACTTTACCATCACGCAACAACCTCTGGTTTTTGGAAACATGTACGGTGGTGTTTGGTTAATGTTTCTAAACAAGTTTTCTAGATAAATTTTAAAAAATTTGGTGTTTGGTTGAATGTTTTGAGTTAGAGCTTTTATGTTGAAAAGTGAATTTGTTTTGTTTGACTTTTTTTCAACTAATGAAAAAAACGAATAAAAATTTTCAAAAAATAGTTACAATGGATCTTATTTTTTAGATCTCGATGAGTATGTTTCAAATATATATTTTTTATTATTTTTTGATTCTTGAATTTAAAGTTATGGCGTTTTAAAAAAAAATTTAGAGAGAGAAAGCATAGTGAAATAAATTTTGGGAAGTGTGAAAGTAGAGTTGGTTTTAAGTTGAGTTTTTAAAATTTTGAGATAAAAAAAAAAGAGAGCAACCAAACACAACCCTAAAAGTTAAAAGTGGGTCTATCAATTTGAGACAAAGATAGTAATAAATTTTTTGATTCCAACACCAACAATATCAATAAAATAAACAGAGAACAAATCATAACAAGAACAAGTTGATGTTTCTAAATTAACACCATAAGGAATGAACAATCTTTATGTTGTGAATGGTAATTAAATTGAGTAATTAGTCTCTAAGAGTAGTGGATGGTACAACTGATTAGGGGTGTTTTCGGTTTCGGTTGGGGTAGAATCTAGGGTACCCCAAACCTTCCCCAAACTTTGTAATTCGGTTTTGGTTTCGGTTTTTGTACCTATGAAACCCAAACCCTCCCCAAATTATTCGGTTTCGGTCCGGTTCGGTCTCATTTGGTTTTTTTTTTGTATTGTCAAAACTTTAGTTCAAAATTGCACTAAAAATATAAATTCACTCAAAAGGCGCTAGAAAAAAATTATATAATGTATTTATTTTAATAATTAGCTTAAGTAATTATTTATAAATGTAAATAATCCATAGGGTTGGTCATTTATATAATGTAAATGTTGTAAGAAAGTTTCTTTTTTATTTTCAACGTATTAAATTAAGTAATTACATTAAGTAGCAAAATTTTTTTTAAAAGATTCGGTTTTTTCTCAATTCGGGGACCCCGAATCCCCAACCCAAGACCCAAATCAATCGGTTTCGTTTTTTATTTCGGTGGAAAATTTGGTACACGGATCGGTTCGGTTCGTTCGTTCGGTTTTCGGATTTCTGACAACAAACTTACAACTGATGACATCATAAAGCACATTACACCACCCAATGATCAAATGACAAATAAATTGCATAATGGAAAAAAAAAATTACATTAATTAGACTACACAACTTGGAATTAAATTAAACAAATCAACATTGATTATAAATTAACCTCGCGGAAAGGCTTGGAGAGTGGGAAGATTTTTTGAAAAAAAATTATGAAATTGGATTTTTTTTTTCCAAAAAAAGTTTATATTAATTAATTAGATGGCTCGGCCTTTTATAATGTCAAGGCTCATTTCACTTGGATCAGTAGCTTGCAACTCAACTTGGATCCCATCCAGCTCTCTCTTGAATCTGTCCTTGGAGCTAGCATAAACCATCTTCATCCTCACCCTGGAGCTATCAGGGGACCTATATAAAAAACACAAATCAAAATAAAATAAATTATTATTATTTTTTTTAAAATTTCTTGAATGTGGTCCAATGAAAAAATATTCGTTACAATGGTTTTAGCTAATCACGCATCTGTTTCTTTCATTACATGATAGCATAAATATATGATGATCGATACAAATGTTACAGCTAGACTGTTGCAACCGATATTTTCTCTTACATTTGTAGACGGTATGCCCGACAAAGTTTCTCCGTGAAGTAAAATAAAAGAAGTACTACACTAATAAACTTATTAGACTAAATTTTGTAGCTTAAATGATATGACGAATTAACATGCATTAACTGTTGTACGTGGCACCTCCCAATATTCATCAGTGCAATCCATGTTATTTCATTTGGACTACAAAAATTTATCTAATTAAGTTGATCAGTATATATCATCGCGTCTAAAATAGGGCCTATACACAGCCATCGTTGATTATGTGCAAATTTATCGGACTTACTCCCAATTGTTGGAGAGAAACTAGAAAATTAATAAATGAGTGATGAATTGTATTACCAAGCGATGAAGAAAATTTTGCTTTTCTGGCAATTCTCATCGGTAGTGAAATCAAAATCATAGACGGCATAGCGACACTCATCAGAGGGGAATGCTGAGGTGAACTCCTCGTAGCTAGCATTAGGACTCCCCAGCTTGTCCACAATCACTTGCTGGTCCTCAATTTTGAAGATAATGTATCGGTGGTTCCGCTTTGATTTTAGTTCCAAAAACTTGAGTTTGCAGCTGTCATGCACAGCCATTCCAGATGCCGCGTTCGCCTACCCAAACAGTTATGTACATACTTGTTTTGATAATGTCAAACAATTATAAAAACAAAAGATAAGTTTTATACTACATTAGGAACGCGGAAAAGAGTATATGTATTAACTAACTCAAGTCTTTATATATGTGATAGATAAGGGCTTGGATGAATCATATCTCTTCAATTAGATAATTAAGTCATGAAAAAGAGCTCATATAATAGCTTGGAGCCTCGATGTATTGACAAAATACGAAAAATGAGATCTTTATAAAAAAAAATTGTGGCAAACGTGATTATAAAATGGTTTTTGCGATTCTTTTATAAAATTTGGTTTTGTGAATCAACCTTGGCAAAATATAAACACGCGTGAAATGTCATTTATCTCAAGTGAAAAAAAAAACATGACCCTTTGTCATGAATTGTAATACTAATGCATTTATATTCATATCTACGTGATGCTAACACAGCTAGCTCTACTGCTAGTGGATTTAGAAGAGAACTCGATTGATCGAATAGCTGCCCATTCCAAGTTTGTTTTGAGTACTACTCGAGTTCGAGGAATGATGGGGATGTTAAAATTTATTTAGTTTTACGAATCGTTGATAGTATTAGACGAGTGATTCGATTGACAAAACGTTATATGATCTATCTATTTTATGTTTCTATCATATGTTTTTAAGTTAATTACTTTTAATGTGTTTGGCACTTATTTGCATGTGTACAAAATGAGCATCGAGAAAGTGTCATGTCTCCAATAGTATTAATTTGTGTTTTACTTGACAATTTCTTTGCGAAAAAATAACATGAGCGAATTCCATATATAGATGACATTAGAAGAAAATCATTGTGAGATAGGAAATGCTACAACCAAATCAACACTGACTTTTGGCAAAATAAATAATGCACATGGTTATTGTACATTCTGCTTTGAAGATAATAAATTGCTTCTGCAAAGCTCATTTATAATTTGATAATAACAACAATTACATATTAAGAATTTTTGATTTGATCGAAAGAAGAGGAATAGTACATGGGTCTCAAATGAAGATATAGTTATACATCCAATTCTAAATCTTTTAAGTCTATTCAAATTTAATTAATGAACTTAACATAACGAAAGAAAGACAGGATATATATATATATAACTTTGTCAAACTTTTGAAATGTCTATTTTACCGATTTTTTTTTCATAAAAACCTTACTACTAATGAGAATCAAACTTTCACTCTCAAGCATTTTACATTCAATGGGTACCATTTGATCATCTTACACGTTTGTTTAAACTTTTTTATGATATCTTATACATACGCGTGCTACACACATAGCGTGTACAAGTATAATATATATATATATATATCTTAGAAAGAGAGAGAGATACCATGGTGATTTTCAATGAGGAGAGAGCTAGAACTTGAGAAGCCTGCAAAATGAGAAGGAAGAGAGAGAGAGAGAGAGATGATAATGGGGAGTATTGAAGGAGAGAAATGAGAGAGAGATCCTTGAATTTGGGTAAGCAAGAGAGAGAGAGATGGGCTTCTTCTTTAAAAGAAGAGAGAAAAATACGGGGAGATTTTCAAGGGACAAAATTAGGGTTGAGAAATGGTCTTAGCCATTGGACCAGTTATTCCCACTAACCAACTCTCTAAATATTTCTTCTCTCACCTTCTCCCCACGTTATTGAAGGTGCATCCCGTGTTCATCTCCAATATATTTTCTCTTCTTTATCTGTTAATAGTCTTTTACCACATTAATTACATTAATGGACCAGCATTTTTTTTGGTTCCCCACGGGGTGTCCGGGCCAGCTTTCGCGCACCTCGACTAATCTCCACTCGCGGTTTGTGGCTGCCGCTGGCCAAGCATTATTTTGACAACGCCGGGGTTCGACCTTGGGAGCTCCAAGTCGACCCAAGGTTGTCCCAGTGGCAGCCTTATACCACTGGGCCAAGAGGCTTAGTTAATGGACCAGCATTAACCATTAGGAATTTGAACAGTTCGGATTCTTCTTGTTGTAATTAAAAATAAATAAAATTAACAAACAATTGAAATTTAACCACTAACCCCCTAGCAATCTCTAAGGCTATCTCCAATGGTCATTTTTAACCGTAAAATTTTCTATAATATAAATTTATTTTAGGAAAAACTCTCTCCAATGAGAATTTTTATATACGTTTCCATGTGACATGGCAAGTGTCATATGAAAATTTTTTATCACTATTTATATATGTAGAAATGGTTATAGAAATTTTATATCCTACATGGCAATAATTAAATGAATCTCACAACATCTTATCCAATTAATTTAATTTTATTTTTGAAAATAGGAGCCAACTAAGATAGAAAAATAAGATAGAAATGACATCATTGTAAAACTTTATTTAAGACTTTTCCATCAACACAATTGTAATGTCAAATAGACATAGAAATCTATTAAAAGCACTACACATGAGATATAAATGAATTTATAAAAATCACTATTAAAGATGGCCTAATGCAGCCAGACTATAATTCTATCATTATATTACAAGACTATTAACAAATCTAAACTACTTTATTAGTATTTGAAGTATCTTTGTTATTTTTGAAATTTATCCCTATAGTTTAATATATTTAAAAACAATAAATTAAAATAAGGTTATATAGCACCTACTACAAGATTTGAATTGCTGCTGTTAGAAAGGTTCAAATGGTCTTTGCCCATTGAGTTCCTGGTTACGCTTCATTTATATAATTTTTTACAAACAAAATAATTATATTTGAATAACACATATATCATGTGTACATAATAAATTAGTTAATAATTTTTCTCAATAATATTGTAATGTGGTTTAAGGTTTCTATCTCCTTAAGAAAATTATCTAAATCATCCTATATTAAATCTTGAATCTTTTCACGGTATAAGAGAGGATTAGAGGGCACTGATATCTTGACTTTCATTCATATTGATTTCAAAATAATAAGAGGGGAATTAGAGATTAAATTGTAGTTTTTTTTTTTCACAATTCTTAGCAATTGTAATGTGTTTTTTATGGCACGTAAACTCTTATCATTGAAAAGAATTTAATTATTTTTAATATAAAAAATTAATATTTTTACTTCTAATAGGGCATCTTTTATAATTTTGCACAATGCCTAAAATAGGCACGACCGGTTCTACATACTCTTAAATTACATTAAACAATATTCTAGAATAATATATATTGCAAAAAAATAAAAATTCCTAGACATATGCACGTCTTGCTTGCATCTTACTCTATAATTTCTCCGAAGTACTAGTGGACGTGAACCTATTTACTATATTTTTCTCTTAATTTTGAATTTAATAATATATATATAAATATTCAGACTTTTATTGAATTTTTTTTTATAAAAAAGATCAAGATTTAAATAAGATAACTAAAAGCTGGGATGGGATTTGCAGGTGTGGTACGCGATTGGAACGGCTCTTTTGTTGCTGCAATTCAAGGCCGAAAGGAGGGTGTCTACCAGTCTTTAATGGCTGAATCTATTGGTCTTAGAGAGGTCCTCAGCTGGCTTAAATATCGCGAGATTGGACTAGTGTTAGTCGAAACGGATGCCCAGAGTTTAGCGCAAATGATCAATAGTGCAAAAGTTATCAATCTAGTATTGGTGTTGTGTTCAATGATCGTAAGGCCATTATTAGCGCCATGAATCAGTGCTTTCTAAGCTTTGTGTATAGGTCAGCGAATTGTGTCGCTCATAGTTTAGCTAGGGCGTCTTTTTCCTTGTCTGATCGTCAGGAGTGGAATATGTACCACCATTCATTGCGGATGCTTTGTCTTCAGATCTGAATTAATTTATCTTTCCTTTATGTTTAAAAAAAAATAAAAAATAAAAGAAATATATATACTTGTTAATTATACACATGTGAAAATATAGCTCTAGTGGTTGTGTAAAATACACATCCAATTTACACCTCACATCAACTCTCTCATAATTTTTTTTTTGTAAAATATTAAAATTTAATAACTTTTAGTAAGAATTATGTATTTAAAATAAACTCGTAAATATCTATTGTGACTAATACATTATTAACAAAAAAAAAGTAAAATTTTTTGCATAAATGACATTTAACATGTGATGGTGTCTAATTGACTCATTTGAATTCTACACAAAAATTTACAAATACACAATTGAAGCAATCTTTTTATTGACCTAAAGTGTAGTGGAAGAAAAGGTCCCACATAGAATATATATTAAATTTGGGAGTGGTATATGTGCATTTGGAGAAAAAAGAAACGAATTATTAAATTTTGATTAACTTTGAAGCTATATTTCTCGGTGAAACCTGTACTCCAACTAAAGCGGGATGGTGCACCAACTTGAAACCATAAACAATTTAAACGAGAAAATTCTCTCAACCAGTTATGGTTAAATTTGTTGGTTGTAGACATGGCAATGAGTTGTGTCGATTCGGTTTTGTGTCAGATAGAATTGAGTTCGGGTGATAAATAATTAAAACCGAATATAACCTGTTATGCTAACGGGTAAAAATTTCAAGCACAAACATGATTCATTAAATTAATGGGTGACCCGACAAACCAAATATGACCCATTAAGCTAACGGATGAAAATTTCGAGCACATACATGATTCATTAAATTAATGGGTGACTCGACAAGACCCGTCTCATCCATTAAGATCTGTTAACAGTTTAACACCAAAATTCATAGAATTAGAGATAGTCTACGATACCAATTTGCACTAGTCAATAGTTAGAATTAATTAATCTCCACAATTTATCTCTAATTCAACTAAAACTTCAAAAGTCAATATAACTAACATATAATAGTGTGTGTATATATATATATATTTATATCCTATTAACGGATCGATTGGGTTATTGTGTTAACCTTACCTGACATGGCCTGAAATATTAACGAGTTTTAACGAGTGATTAACGGGTCAACTATGCAATCCCATCCGTTAATTGGTCGTGTTTTATCGAGTCCACCTGATAACGACCCGAACCCGATAAAGGTCTATCTATTAACTGATAACTTTGTGTCGTGTTGAGTCGTTTTGCGTTATCGTACCATGTCCAACTTTGCCGGGTCTAGTTGGTTGTAACTTCCTTTGAATCCTATTTTCGGCTTTTGACAAAATTACCCAAAGGAATCTTCTTTTTCTACCACTAATGGTAAAGTAAATCACTTGAACATAAAACTTTTTTTTTTTTGCAAACGATAATTCAATAATATATCAATAAAATAACATTTTTATTTTTAAACAATTCTATAACCAACCCAACAAAGGCGCGAATACACAACCACAAGAGACGATGGTATTAATACCACATGAACGTGAATCAAATCGGAACCTTATTATGAGAATAAAGAAGATGCCAACTAAAACAAAAGGTTGTTGGAAATATAAACATGCTTAATAAATTCTAATTAAATTACATTTATGTTTAATAAAATATTAACAAGTTATTCCATATACAAGGAAAAGGAAAAGGAAAATGAAGTCCTAACCAACCACTAACAAATAATCTCAAATATCTAAAATGCTTATTACTTATCAAATTTTTTTTCTAAAATTCCAACCAAACGAATCCTTGTAGTCAAAACAAACATTATCCGAAGACAAAAATTAACTCGAGAGCTAAACAAATCAAATCTAGCGCATTTTCAAGCTCGAATACAAAGAATCATTGCTTCAACTAACTCTCCCTATAAATCTAATCCTCTAAAAGGAGAAGTGGTGGAAAGCATGGGTGTTTGCCTCCCATAGGCAAAAATCATACAATTTCTAGAACCACTCAATATATTTGAGATATTGGACTTTTGGACCAACACAAATAAAATAAATAAGTTCATCAACCAACAAAATTCACAACTTTTGGGCCTGGTTTCTTCTTTGGTTTTACATCGATGTCTTTCAAATCAGCAGCAGCAGGAGCAAATTCTTTTGATTCAGTCTGCGCATCTATCGTGAAATCATCCTCAAGGTCGTCCCCACTGGTTAACTTCGTTACCTTTCCTCTCGGCCTTTCTCCACTTCCATATGCTGAAAATACGGGAAAATGAATAAATAAATAAATAAAATAGCGCAAGTTAGCTTGTATGGGATTCAAAATAAAAGACGGCTAACCACACTTTTGTAGTGCTTTTTCTCGGGAATCAATTCCCATGGTACAACTTGCTTTTAGCCTGACTTTACCCTTTTCAATGACGTTTTGGTTTTAATAGAAAACTACTCTTAAGTCTCTATGTAAGACAATTCTAAAGAATTCAAATATTTTCTGTGTACAGCAATCAAATGCACTCTTCTTGTTTACAATGTAGATCAAAGGTTTGCGCAAACTTAATGAAGCTGGTGAACTGTGAGTCCGTGACAGCTAAAATACCACACAGCAAAATCTGTAATTGATGTGTCAATGGGAACAACTCCGTCTATGATAATCAAAGATGTAACTTTAGTTCTCTTTTCTTAGCGTACCTTTAATTGGCTTACATGCGGAAAAATTTCTTTCTTTGGAATTGTTTTACATGGAACAATTTTCCATGGAAAGGAAAACTTCGGTTTTGGGTGGAGGTTATGTGGAGGAGAAGAAATAGGCTAACACAAGTTCTAGTACGGAAATTAATTCCTTGGAAAATCAATGCAATCAAACTCCTAAAGATGGTAAACATAAAAATTCTCCATGGAAAAGTACAATCAAAAGACCATTAAATCAAATAACAAGAACAATTAGTAAATCCTCAAGTGTGACCTTAGCGATTTCACATAACAAAAATAATGAGTTTGCGCTTTTTCTGAACTCGGACAATTGCAATTTCACACGGGACAATTGCAATTTCACACGTAAAGTTTGAACTTCAGCAAAGAAATGCACACCTAAAATTCAAAATCTTGACAAGAATTGTGAGACTTCATACATGACTTTACCACTTTATTAAAATTACTGAAAGGCACAAAAACTCAAACGCTTGGAAGCAAAGGAGAAACAAAAGGGCTTTTGAATTTTCTAATGCTAAACCGCATAATCTGGTGGCAAGCAAAAGATTCTATGCCAAATATAGGCTTCGGGGCAAAGCCAAACCTTTTTATGTACAAAAATTATCAAGCATTATTATTCTTCTTCTTCTTAGTTATAACATTTTTACCCCATCTTTCGAACACTTTATGAAGCCACGTTCCCCAAGATAGAAAGAGGCTAATGCCGCTAATGTGAAAAAACCATTACTACGAATCCTTCTTTATGAACAAGGATAGCGTTCACTTCCTTTTCAAATACTCCCTTCATCCCAAACTAAGAGTCCCACTTTAACTTTGGTACTTTTCAACTAAATCAACGGTTGGAAACAAAACTTGTCTAGTATCGTGAGATTTAGTACATTGATTATGTCAAAAAATGGAAAGTGGACTCTTGAATAGGGACATCCCAAAGAGGAATAGTGGACTCTTAAGTTGGGAGTGAGGGAGTATATCAGTTAAACAATCCTTTTTTTATTTTCCCTCTCTTGACATTCCTTTTTCAGTTTTTCCTAATAGCGTTGGCTCAGCAACTCGCATTATCATTTCACGACTTGGATTTGGACTCAGCGAGTCATCGCAATCTTGCCTGTTTCAACTGAAAACACCACGAGTGAGAACACGTCGATCATGTTTCCGCATTTATGCGACTTACCACTCAATTTTTGTTCAGCCCAAGTCCACTCCGCTGGGTCGACTTGGGTTTTAATCAGTCCTTGAACCATTGTATTGAGGCACATACATTGTATTCACACAATGTAATAGCGTAATTCTTTATTTCAAATATAATCGTTGTATAGCAGTACATAAATGCAGGGGAAGCATTTCATATGCATTTGGAGCATATAAGCTCATGTGATTACGCAATTTAAACTCAAGTTCCAAAAGGCAACCATCTAGGCACCAAGCCAGTTCTTCCTCCCCATCCCCACACCCCCACCCCCACCCCAAATTTTATTTTTTGAAGTCTTTGTTTGTCTTTGAATTAATGGAAATGTTTGGTTGGAGAAGTGTATGCCTTTTTACGAAGTAAAGTTTGATTTCTTGTAATATATATCAAAAGAATGAATGTTTTCTGGAAGAAGAATACCTTTAGAAAATCAATTATTGAAGTCCTTGGTCGAAGAAGATTGAGTTCAATCACTCCAAGGTGTAATCTAATCTAAATAGTTTAAAAATTGGTGAATAAATTCATATTCATAGCGAACTAGGAGACAAAGGAGAAAATATAAAGAAGAAAAATAAGGGAAGTTGGGAAAAGTTCTAACAAATTTTTTTAAGTGTTCGTGAGTTATAGTTAGTGTGCCTATGACTTCTTGTGTTTTGATTCCAATACACTTTTATATAGATCTTCAGCGTTGGTGTTGTATTGTAAGGTTAGATGTAGGAAATGATATTACAATTACAAAGAATTAAGTTGTATCATTCATTTTCAACCGTTAGATATTGATTATAACTTATCATCTAAACCGCCAGTTGGGAAAGTAAACAAAGCCATCTAGGTTCATTACATATAACATATAAATTGGTTAACAAAGATTCTTCTTTTGGAAATTTGTCATGCATTGGTGCATTGAATCCCTTTTCTTGTGATATTTCAAGACATAAATTGGTCAACAAAGACTTCTTTCGTGTGTGAACTAAGTCATATAACCAAACAAAATATCCAAGTCTAACACTGCAATATTGAAAATACTTACATAGAATGCCGAACCCAATAGCCATCCCAGAACTTCTAGTGCTGCCTTTATTAGGACAATCTCTGGCCAAATGTGTTATACCACCACAAATTTTGCAAGAACCACCCTATACAGAAAAATTGTAAACATACGTCAGTCTTAACCCTTCCTTTTTCTTCTTTATACAGAAGGCCAGACGGACTTAACGAAAGGAACCAAGTGAGACTCAAGTAGAAATTATCAGTTTAATGCAACTCTAAAATACATATGTAAAAATGTTTACATATATGGGCGGGTGTGTTGTGTGTGCGTGAGAGAGAGAGAGAGAGAGAGAGAGAGAGATGCCTTTATAGAGTAGTAGGGGTGTTTTGGGTATTTCTCCTTTTTTGGTTGACCAAACAATGAAAGACATATAAATTGACAATTATGTTAAAAATGGTTGCCAAAATCCAATATTGGAAACTTTGGGTGCCAAAGTCAATTTCAGGGTAAACATAGGGTGCTAAAACACAAATGAGAGGCTTGGTGGCCAACGAAAGGAATTGAGTGAAACAGCCAGTATTAGAGCTTGTTCAAGAATTTAAGTATGTTGTCTCTCATTTATATGTAAGCATCAAACTAACACCTTTGGATAGATTCCATGAGTATTCTTGGGGCAATCTTTACTCAAGTGTCCTTGCTCATTACAGATAAAGCAGTTTGCAAACTTTGTTCCCCCTGCATTATCAAAGGGAGCAGTTAATTCCAGTATGATATGATAATGGATGAGTAAAAACCCGATCTAGGGCGTATTGGTGAGCAAACTTATATGTTATTCATAACTCAACAGAAGCAATATCCTTAATTTTTTAAAGCATTTGCAAGCAGATCTGTCAGCAGAAAATTAATATAGTTATTCAGCCAAGTGATTTGACTACATATAGGCATTTGTATAATAGATATAATAACCTACCTTATCAAGCAGGTTCGAAACATGAGAGAGAGAGAGAGGGAGAAAGAGAGAGAGGGATTTGATTATCGAACATAGGCCCCAAAGACTGAACTTGATAGCAGGGTTTTGCAAGTTAATATGAATATAGATATAAAAGTTATATAATATCTGACATATCTACCATGTATGCATCTAATTTTTAGAGATGTCTGGCTAGTGCATCCATTTCGTGTCATTCCTTATGTCCATCTATGTGCTTCATAGAGAAAATACAGAGATATGAATACCATCAAGTCAATCACCAAGCTATTGAGAGTGATTACACAAAAATTATTAACTGTATGCTTGCTGCCACATTATAGATGCCACATAAAATGCACAACCATAAATGATGCTGTCTAAGAAATATATTTCACATTTCCAGAAAGTAAGTCTTATTACCCTAGCAAACATGCAAATAATCACCTCAGGCAGGGGCAGAGGCAGTAATTTTATTCAACGTATACAAACTTTAAGAAAGATGAAATTATTTTTCTTCAGTCATTGAAAAATAAAAGCAAGACATGGTTAAAGGTACCATAAATATATAAACACATAATGTCTTACATAACAAGATAAGAAATATGATATTATACACAATCATCCTATTCTATAGTCCTCATGTTCTCAAAACATTGAAGGATATCTTCATTGTCAATGGCCTCAACTATGTCTTTCTCAATGTATGTCACCAAGCAATTATTCATCAAGTCATCTCCCAATTGGTTGCGTAGCTAAGTTTTGACTATCTTTGTTGCGGAAATTACTCTTTCTACATTTGCGGTTTCAACGGGTAAGAGTTGAGCTAACTTCACGAGCAAATAAACTAATGAATATGCACAATGCTTCTTCGATTGGACCATTTTCTTAGCGAGCTCACCAACTCCCGTAACTTCTGAAAATTGGTCATTGGAACGCATATCTATAATATAATGATCAAGTTGATACTCGAGCGCCATTAACTCCAACATTGAAAAGTCGGATAGGTAAAACTCAGCAAAACGAAGCGATATCGACTTATCAAATTTAGAAAATGAATTGCTAGGGTCAAGACAAGCTACACAAAGCAACAACTCCATATTCACCTCATCAAAACGGCTATTCAACTCTTGAAGTTGCAAATCAATCACAGCATAGTACAACTCAACATGATAATAGTGAAGATTTGTGTTGTCTTGAGGATTCTGACGTGATTTTCCTTGAACTACATACACTTCTTCCATATTTGGGATGGTGATCTTATGTTTATTACAAAATAAAGACACTAAATTCAGAAATGATTCCCATCCATTATCTCTCATTCGCTGGAGTTCTTGCTTAGTTACTTTTACAAGAGTCATGGCATTTACAATGTCTTGGTCTTTTTTTTCTAATGCTTCTAACAAACTCTTTGTAGTTTCCAAGATAATTTTCATTAAGTGTAGACTGAATGAAAATTCAAAACACTGAACGAGCTCCAACAGCATATCTGCTCGAGTTCTTTACTTTGCAAGCTCCCCTTCCTCTTCAATAACCAAACTCATTAGTGTAGCATAGTGAGAACCCCAACATGTGTATCCTGCCCATTGCAATGTTGTTTCTTGAGTGGAACTCCCATTCAAATTTTCACCACCGTGAATTCCTTGAATAACCTTTTGAAATTGTTTATCTCGAAGACAATCTCTAGGTTTGCCACCAGGCTCCAACAATATTTAACAAAACTGAAACGGTCTCAAAGAATACAGAAATCTTCGAGTGGTTTTGTGCAACGGCTAGGAGTGTTAATTGAAGCTGATGAACAAAAAAATGTACATGAAAAGCAGAATTATTCTCCAACATAATCAAACTTTTAAGATTATTAAACTCTTCTAGCATATCACTAGTTCCATCATAATGTTGGCCATGCATACTTGATATACTCAATCCATGTCTAGAAAAAAGAGCCTCAATAGTGGCCTTAAGTGATAAAGCATTAGTATCACTAATCATGCACAATTCCAATAAAGCACTCAACAAGAAACCCTTTTTTGTCAACAAAACATAAAGTACAGTCATTTTCTCTTCTCTGGATATATCAATGACTTCATCAGCTAAGATAGAAAACAAGTCATTGCCAACTTCTTTAATGATTGCATTTGTACTCTCAATTGCTATGGCATTAACAATATCAGTTTCAATATTACGAGCAACCAATTTCAAGTTTTCTAGACCAATCTTCGATACAACAATATTAACCTCTTCATTGTGTTTAGCAAGAAATCATAACAACTCAAGAAAATCTCCTCCATTGACTAATTCCTCTGATTCATGACAAACATAGAAAGCCAATCCTTGCCGAAAAAGAAACCTAATGCAATCAATTCATGCAATTAAACAAGTTCGATAATTAACTCGACCTTCCTCACAAGATGACTAGACAAACAAACTTCTAAATATTGTTGTTTCATTAAGTCTTTGCAAGATCTCATACATATGTTGTGAATACTATTATGGCCTCCCACATGTTTGTCAAGATTGCCCTTTTTCCACCAATTTTTGAACTCCCCGCCAACAAATGGATCACCACCCCCATGGGTCCCCACAACTGACTGAAATAGATAACAATATAAGCAAAAGGCGGAATCTTTTGTTATGCTATACTTTAACCAGTCACCATAATTGTCGAACCACGAAGAAATAAATTTACACTTCTCACTCCCACAATCTCTCTAAGGAAAGTTGTGATCCTTAGGCTGACAGGGGCCTTTTGCTAATATGATCATCGAATTATGTCTCTGGCATTGGCATCATAACTATAGATACTTTTTCTCAACCCAGGATCAGCGGGAATCTCTAGATTGGAAGGAACATCTGGAGGAGTGAAACTGGAACCTACAATTGGAGAAGCGGAATCTACATTTGGAAGAGTAGAACCTATATTTCCAAAAGTAGAACCTATATTAATGCAATCTAGTTTCATTTTACTGAATTCTTAAATATTTATAATGTTTATTGTATATATAATTAATTAATTAAGAACGTGTACCCCCCACACATTTCGTGGCCTACATTTTGGAAAAATTGCGTAGCGCGTGCCGTGTGGTCAAATTGCGTGTCGGGTGACTCTCGGGTCTATGATTCATAGGTATCAATAGACAATACCAAACTAAAGTTTTGATTATTAGTACCAGATGCTAAAGTACTTATTATCACTGTCATTAATATACCATCAATATTCAATGAATAATGTAAAAGTTAAGGAAAGATCAAATACCATTTTGACGAGGTTGGGTACATTCAGCAAGCGAATGCCCAGATTCTCCGCAATTATAACATAATTTCTTATCCATGGTCTTGCCATTCTTGTTCGAACAATTCTTCAGACTGTGTCCTCGTTGCCGGCACAACAAGCATATCTACACTCATTAACGTACAAAAACACAATTAGTTCATGTCAAAATCAAAGAATTCATATATCTAAGATTACTTTAATTCAGTTACTAACAGCGTAAGAAAGTAAAATTCAATTGCAGTGTATCTCTAACTAGTAGGACAACCACGGTTTTAGTCAAAGGCCTGCAATCTAATTTTTCAGTAAGTATCGGTTTTAGGCTGTCAAAAAAGGAAATACATTTAGCATTCAGACCTAACTAAATTCAAACAAACAACATCTATTCAAGAAAAGATACAACGCAAACAACAATCAGCCAGCCCACATTCACGATTTCTCTAATCAACCCAACACAACATAAATGGTGTAAATTAAAGTAGTTTTCTTTCTTTTATAAACAAAAATACAACACAAAATGGAGTAAAAGTGAAGTATAACAAGAATTGGGTATAGAAAAAATGAAACCTTGTTCCTTTCCCACTGAGCTTTTTCAGGGCAATGCTTAGCAATATGATCTTGAGCTTTACATATGAAACAGCACTCACCAGGCTTCATCCCTGGGACTCTGAGTGGGTGTTTTGATGATCTTTTCTTGGGTTTGTTTGTTGGGTCTATGGAATTGGAATCTTTGGAATCAGATTTCTTTTTCTTGAATTTGCTCTTCTGTTTCTTTTTCTTTTTGTTTGGGTCTTTTGGTGGAGTTGGCTCTGGCTTGGGGAAAAGTTCAGGGTGTTCTTCTTTGAATTTTTTGCGAGCTAGTTTTTGCCTTTTGCTCACCATTGTTTTCGTCTTTCAATTGTGTTTGTGATTCAGAGAAATGAGATTGAGATAGAAGGAAAGAGGAAGAAAAGGTTTGTAATATCAATTCAAAAGGGTTTAAGGGTTAGGGTTTCGAGCCCGATTAGGGATATATGGGTTTTAGGTTTCATGCAGACCCGGACCAAAACTGACCCGTATGGTTATCAGATTTTTTGAATTTCTTTTCCCTGAACAGTGCCAAAAGGCCCAAACAAACAATTAAAACTTAGCTCAACCCATACAGTTAAGTAGGTAACGAGTCTAAACAGGTTATGTTGGGTTGGTAATGGAGTGCATTACATCGGGTTAACGCATTTAAAAAAATTAAAAGTGGGTGTAATAAAAATTTAATATATATGTTTATTTCTGTCTCTTAAAATTTTAAGCGACCATTTCACCATTTATAAATTGATTTTTTTTGATGAACTTTTGTAGAGATAATTTACTCATTGTATAAATAATTCACATCACATTTTATAATAAAAATCATCTTTTTAGCCTTCTAAATGAGACCTCATTGAGAGAAATTGGAGGGATGATGTAATAGAGAAGAGTGAAATCTAAAACGAAAACTGCTTTTACTTTATATAATATAATATCTTTTCTTTTTCAAGATCTTAAGCGACTGTCTCAGTGACAGTATTCACATGCTACCTGAAATAAAATGTAAGTATCCTTTTAGCAAAAATAAAAAAAAGAAAGGTGGGTAAACTTTAAGATACATTTTGGGTGTTCTTCTCACCCCCACCACAAGTCAATATTATATCAATCTTAACTTAAAAAATAGCGTAAGATCCTTCCTTTTTACCCCAATTTCTGTACTTGAAAAAATTGCCACTAATTTATCTTCTCACCCATTTAAATTTTTTAAAATTAAAAAATTCCATTCCTTTCAACAAATAATTCTACTACTCTAGTTCCTCTTGTCCTCACCCCAATGCTTTTCCACAAAAACACAAAGTTTAAATACAAAAAGAAAGATTAAACGACTTCATAAGCTCTGTTTTGAGCTGATTTGATTCTTCAATTTCATAAGGTGTAAGTGTCGTTAGAACCTTGATCAGCCTGTAATTTGCTAACAAATCCCTCAAATGAATTTATTCAAGATTTTGACCTCTCAAACTCTGTTTCCAAAATATTTTAATAAATGCATTATTTTTATAAAAAAAAACTATTTTATTTTTCTAATTTATTAGATATAGCCGTAGAGGAGACATAAATATTACGAAGATTGAAATTTTATTATTAGCTAGTGGTAACGGTCAGCGTAACTAACTTGTGAAAATTAATTAATTTTTACTTTGATCAGGTGTTTCATTTTAAAGTGTTCGTCGCCTAAAAGTCTATGGGGTTTGACCTTATATCTAATTAGGAATTTTGTAAGTTCAATAATGAATTTTGTGAATGTGTGATAAATTTTTTTTATTATTATTTGACTTATAAAAAAGAGGTGGTATGTCATTGACATGTATAAAATCGATGAGGGTGGGTAGAATGTTTTCAATAAAAAATATGATAGGGTGAAGTGCAAGTTTTCTTTTACTATATGAGAAGAATATTTAAGTTTTCTTTTACTAGATGAGAAGAATATTTTTATGGGTTTATATAAGATTTTCATGTTTTAGTTTTAGTGACGTCGAAGTTAACATCTCTACAGTATATTCAGTAAACTCACCCCACCACTCGGGTGAATTAAAAGTTTTTTAAAAAATAAGTAAACTGAGAATAAAGTATTCTCTTATTATAATAACAAAACCAATTTCATGAGTTTATTTAAGAACTCCCTACATTTTTAATGCATAGATTTGATTTGACCAACCAAGAGAAAGGTCCAACTTATGTACCTAAATATAGTCTTGCAATTTTGGTGATGCTTAATTTGACAAGGAAGAAAGGGAGTGCTTGTTTCATGCCAAATATGGAACACCTACACTGCACATGCTTTTTATGAAACATCATAGTCTGGCAAGCTATTACATTGGCCATCCCTCATTTTTCTCTAAGTTACAATCATCTCTTACCGTCCCACATGGGTCTCATTTCGAATTATGAATAATTTATTTATTTATTTCGAAATATCTCAATTCTAAAATTAACTTTTAAGTATTTTGCTTTTGATGATATAATTAATATTCAAAATTTCATACAACATCAAAAACAAAATACTTAAAATTTAATTTCAGAATTGAGACATTTCGAAAAAAAAAATTAAAAAAAAATTATTCATAATTTGAAATGTGACCCATGTGGGACGGTAGGAGATGATTGTAACTTAGAGAAAAAATGAGGGATGGCCAATGTAATAACTTCCCAGACTATGATGTTTCATGAAATGCATGTGCAGTGTAGGTGTTCAATATTTGGTATGAAGCAAGCACTCCCTTTCTTTCTTGTCAAATTAAGCGTCACCAAAATTGCAAGACTATATTTAGGTCCGGATCCATATTTGGTATTTTGTTTTTCGTACAAAATTTTGATGATATAATTAATATACAATTTTGTTTTTTAAATATATAAGCAAATCCTTTTTAACATTAGTTTGAGAATAGAATTAATCGAACATTTACAACTGACAAAATGAGTCAAAAAAAATGTAAGAGAGTCGATAGAAGTGGCCCATCCGTAAGGTTACTTTTTGCCAAGGGTGCTCGTGTGAACAAAAAAGAGTCCCACGTGCATTATATGCGTAGGAACAGAACTCAACTTATAGCGATAAAATCAGTGGTGAATTTTTTCAGAACAAACAAATTCGTTACCAAAATGATGTTACAAAATAGTAGTTACGAAAGCTTTTCACTGCTGAAAGTTTGGTTGGCCGGATAAAATGAATCTTCAATCGCGGATTTACGAGCGGGAAAAAATATTCAACACTAAAACAGAGAAGATTTTGTTATAACTTACACTTGGCATAAAACCGTGAAGTTTTACACCCGATAATAACTTTTTGTCAATTTCATTATTTATTGATCTAACTGTTGAATTAGTTAATTATAATATCTTAAAAATGCGTGTAAAAAATTAAATTAATTGTAGATGCATATTCTCTCATCATAATCATGTTATATGTTAAATTATGAACCTTAAAAAATTAAGTAAAAATAAATATAGTGATTATATGATTACAAATATCGAATTGATTTGAAACTTTACACGCTTGATAAACATAATAAAAATAGTTAATCTGAAGGCGAAACTGATAAATTATGAATTTGAAAAAATATAATAAATAAATGTAAAATTTCTTAATCTCACACCGATATAACTTGAACATTCTCCTATAATATAAGTTACGTCTATTTTCGCTCAAAAATACTTTATAACCGACCCTGCGTTCTGTTAGCCACATGAATAACATGGAAATATTGGGATGATGTCATTGATGAGATATTGAGATCAAAGAAAATTACTAATTAACATATGCCTTTTCTTTTAACTATGTCCATATATTTTAGGATTCAAAATACAAAACCTCAAATGACGGTGGTAAATCGATGTTGTGGGTTTAATTTTCCTCTTTATTTTCACTTGAATGCTAACGAATTTTTACTTTTTTCTTTTTTTATAAAAAATATTTCTTACACACCCCATAGCCAAAAATGATTGAATTCAGTTCTCATACAAATGAATTTTTTAAAGTTATTTTTCAACACTTAATTTAAATTAACTCACTATAATACATTTTGAAAGTGTCATAATTGATGAAAAATAAAAGAAAAAAACTCTTTAAATTCAAAGTAATATAGTATATCTTTAAAAGTATACATTTGATTTCACATTTTTTTTAAGAATGTACTTATTTCTTTACAAGATTTGTTTTAGTATGTTGATCGATCATTATATTTTTTATTTTTTTTCAAATAAAGTGTACTCTTAATTTAGGACGGAAAATATAGTATACAATGATGGATCTAGAATAGGGCCATGGGTGGTAACCGCACCCAAAAATTTGAAAATCTCTACTATTATACTATTATACTAGTATTCAGTTATGAGATTTTTAAGTTATAAGGATTTGCTTCCGGTGAATTATGTAGAACTGAATAAAATTGTTAGTAAAAATGATGCAATTATGTTGTAAAACATATCACAAATGCTTTTCACCACTAATAGTTTTATTGTGGAAAGATTAATATTTAGTGGGGACTCTTTTTTTTGGTGATTATTAGTGGGGGCTTTTGACTTAAAAAAATTGCCATTAAAATTTTAGCATTTTCGATGCGGATATTTTAGGTCACAACAAATTTTATTTTGTATATGGTAGAGTTCTTAGATCCGCTTGTTAGATTCATTTATTTATATATTATAAACTTTTTTATTATATTATCGATGTATATGAAATCTTTTGAGTAGTAACACTCTTAACACACACTAGAAGTATCAGAAATGATTGCACAATTAAGTACGTACATGTTAGAATTTGATATACATGTATATAAAGCACTTGAAAAATGTGGTCCAAAAGTGGGAAAACTACAATTACAAGTTGTACCTTTCCTGTACACATCACCAATGACATAATATATAATAGGGCGATTGCAACATGTTTAACTTGCACCCCACGCACGTACGCACATACATGCACTCTTACCATTAATTAAAGTTTTTTATGTTCACTTGATTGGTCTGCTCACAATCAACTTAAAATAATACTTCTTCCGTCCTACAAAAATAGACCTATTTTTGTCACATAGATTAAGAAATTTCATTTAATGTAATAAGAACCATAATTTTTTTCCACATTTTTCCTATTATACCTTCATTTATTCTACTATAATAAATTCATTGGATTAGAAGATGAAAATACATTTTTTATCTTTCTTATGGGAGATGGGTATTTATTAGGTAAAGTTAATTATTTTGGAATTGATAACAATGTAATTAAATAAGGGTACATTAGGAAAAATAAAATTTTAGTGCATTCTTTAAAAGACAAGTGGAATATAATTTGAGACAGACGAAAAAAAGATAGTGGACTATCTTTGTGGGATGGAAGGAGTAACAAGATGTATATATATATATATAGTATAATAAATTAAATTCGTTTTGTTTCTTTCTCTTTTTCTTATGTAGTCAAGTTTTACTTGGAACCGACAATTTCCTTATCCATCTGTAGTAGTCCTTGTCAACTTCTATAATTTGACAATTGACATAATCCTAATTCAACAAAATATAAATGTGAAATTGTGAAAAAGGGAAGAAGGAATTTACAAGCGTAAATCCAAACTATTGAAGGTCTAAATTCTTTTTGCCCTACCTAACGGCTTTGAAGCTTGTTAGTGTTTTCATTGTCCTCATGATAAAGAGGTTCTATGCATAAGTTATTAGCGTGTTTGTGCGTTTGTCATGTGTATGGTGATATTTATAAAATTATTACTTTTATATAAAAGAAATAAATAAATTAGTATTACGAAATTATTGCTAAAAAAGTCGAGTTTTTAAGTTATTATCAGACGGAACTTTTATTTAAAAAAAATAATTAGAAACGAGGCTTACATTGAAAATAATAATTTCCATTGCAGTGAGAACTCAATCAACCAAACATAGCCTAAAAAGAGTAGAGTCTATATGTGAAAACTTTAGCAGCAGAGTCAGATTAACATACACACATGCTTCTTTATTAGTCGAATCCTTGTAGCTAATGTGAATATATATATATATATATATATCTGGGCAAAGGCTCCATTAAGCTATTTCTTTAAACAGTTATTTACATAAGTAGTCCTAAATCTAAACGAGTGAAAATGGGAGTACTCTAAAAAAAATTGTAATAAAATAAAAATGAACTTTCGATTTATTTAGGCAGTAGAATAAATATGTCACCCCTAATTTTTTAATAAATAAAATGAACTTTCGACTTTTCTAGATAGCCTATATAAATTTAGTTTTTTGGTGAGGGAGAAACAATATAATTATCTTCTTTTTTAATTGAATATGTTATCATTTCCACTAAGTTTTATTGAAAAATATTACCAGAAAGTGTCTAAACTAAATATCTAAAATTTCGACAGACACACATATATTTCAATTTTTTAGTTAACCTATTTGTCCGGTTGAAATTTTTGACAAAATTTGGTGAGAGTCGACATGGAGATCTTCAACAAGTTTCATTGAAAAATCCATAGCCGTGTAGCTCCTCAAAATAGTTGGTTCATACTTAAGAACCAAAATGTTGGTTTTTAAGAGAGGGAGGCTGAATATATCAATATTGGCAACATTTCCCTTCATACCAAACCATACATACAAAATATATGCATTGAGGCTTCTAACGGAAGTAAACGGAATTTATTTATTTTTTATGAAACTTAATGAAAATGATTTTTATATTTAGTAGATGATCTTCACTAAATTTTATCAAAAAAATTATATATTTACTCTTTTAAAACACCCAATCCATATTTTTAATATACAGAAAATTTTCCTATATCTATATATGTATATATACATAAAGATAAAAATCCTTTTCACATGTCCCGCATAGAAGAAATCATAACATTGGTGTCCTATGATCCCCTTTCAAATTAGCTCTTGAATATTCCCTTTTGTATAATAAAAGCAACATAAGGATAATGATAAAAATTATTTGTATCATTGGTTCGTACAACTACTTGGGAAAGCCACCTATTCGGACTATGAAAATAGATAAATCAAAGGTTTGAATCTCACCACACATCAGGAAGGGTTTAGGGAGATATGATCATTATTTGTAGTTAATTAAATTGAGAGATTTAGACCTACTTTTTTTAAAATTAAACTTTCATTTAAAAAAAAAAAACTAGTTAAGGATTAGAGCTTAAATTTATTAAGAAATTGTAATGAGTACGTACACAAATGTGTGTAGCCCAAGCTTCTTAATCAAATTGTTTCTTAAAAAGATTTTTGAAACTGTCCCTAATAAGATTTGAACTTGTATCACAGCCACCTTCGAGTTCTTTGGATACGAACCCTGCCTACTTATGAGAAAAGTGAACAATCATACCTAACTGAGTAGCTCATTGGTACGTTGTCTATAAAATTGTTCTCCATATTATTCATCAATTCTTTCTACAGAATTAAGTTATACTGAATATAGTTTTCTTTAATTTGGTAGGTCTTGGCGAACACTTTTAACAATAAATTTTTTAATAAGATATAACTTTAAAATAAAAGCTAAAATACTATGAAGTTTGAAAAAAAAAACATTCTCTATTGTACATGACTTAATTTTTTTTTTCTCTTAAATGGTTAGATCGGAGATGCACTAGTGCCACATAAAAGAAAGAGAAAATGAGAATTTAGGGTAAAATAATAAATTAGATTAAAAGGATAACAATACCTACTTTATGTTGTAAGCGCCGGGGAGCGTAACACTTTTAATGGACAAAATGCCAAAATTATGAACATAACCCATGACGCCAGCAATGATTTCATTCAATATAAATGATAAAAAAATACTAAATGATAAACAAAATAACTCTTCAATGACAAATATTTTGGTAATAAAATTATGTTTATCGTCATAACTTAATTACATTATATCAAAAGATTTAATTTTGTGACAATGTAGTCACTAGAAGTGCGTCACTAAAACTCTGTAGCCGGTGACAAAAAAAAATCATGACAAAAGGTTTTAGTTACTAGAGCACCCTGCATCACTAGAAATTTTTGCCACATTAGTGCAATATTTTTTTGTGACAAAACTCTGAGTTTCTTCACCAATCACTTGGCTATCACAACTTTTATGACAAATTTTAACTTTCATCGGTAAAGAAATACATTACTTGACGAAACACAACTTTTTGTCACTAAATGTGTACATTCTGTGACGACAAATTAACATTTCATCTCCAAAAGTGTACAATTTAAAACAATTTTTCCCTCACAATATTTCGTAATTTATTAAATAATTTGTTGTTCTGTAAATAAACATAACAATTATATATTTTAGTTACTCTTTTTAATGAATACTTCGTTAATTGATGTGTGCTGATTACTATTTGATATTTTCAGTCTCTCTTTTTCAATGGATAGGATGATAGACGTGTATACGTTCCAATATATGTATGTTTTAGGTCCCTACTTTTTGGCGAATTGAATATAGCCTAACGACAGTTGTATACAACTTTCACAAAAATTGTGAATAAAAACATAAAGCAAAATTGTTTTTTTTTTTTTTTTATCATAAATGTAAACAAAGAAAAAAATAGGGATTTAAAAACGTAAGATAATTATTAATTACATGTCGATCTTAAACATAATGCCCAACAAAAAAATAGGGACTCGATCAACTTCAGATTTAATTTACTCAAAAGAAATTTGATTCATCCAAAAGGATCTTTCAATATTTTGATAGAAAAATAAAGTTTCAATTATGTCAAGTAATTCTATGTTTGTTTTTTCTTAATTTTGTTCAAAAGAACTCTCTGTTTAATTTGTCCACACGTTTAACTAATTTAATTTCAATTTTGTGAAGAATGGTATATATGAAGAATTTATGGGGAAGTGCTTGTCAATTACAACAAAACTCACCGTATTTTATATCATATACCACTGTTTTAACATAATATAGTAGGTATTATATATATATATATATATATATATATATATATATATCAATGTTTCAATAACCCACTCTCTAACTACAGTTATATAAACCACATGCAAATTAAATGAGCCATTTCGAACACTATCTAAAAATACTAGAGAGTCTCTTACAAAATCTTTCTCTAAACTAGGAAAAATAAAAGAATCATTAAACTGCTTTTAATTTATATGGGTAACCTATACCTACTTATAGTCTTAATTGGATTCCCGCTCGCACGGGAATTCTAATCAATTAGACCAAACGAACTAAATTTACTAGGCCTATAAAGTAGCAAGCCTATATATATATAATCTCATGGAACTGATCGAAAAAACTTAACAATCTCCACCTTGTCAAGTAAGTGAGATTGAGGACACTTAGAAAATGTCTAAAGTTTTTCATACTAACTGGTTTATGTTTGTGTGTTAAATGATGACTTTGCTAGCATTAACTAAACCAATTTTATATCTTAATTCAATATGCTTAATTTGTACGACTATGATACATTTATGCCTCGTTTGATTCGGGTATTAAAAAGTGGGATGGGATTGTTAATACCACTTTTTTTATAATACCTTATTTGATTCGTATAAATGTGTTGGAATTACTAATACCGGTACTAACTTAATACCACTCTTTGTGGTATAATTTAATACCAGGGGGGAGGTGGTATTGTTTATCCAGAATTAAGAAAAATGAACCATATATTTTCAAAAATGCCATTACTACTACTATTATATTATTATTTTAATTTATTTTCTTATAAAAAAAATTAATTTTTTTTAATTTTTTTTAAAATATTTTTTTTATTTTGTAAGTCCAAAATATAATCCCGTATAAGAGTTACAAAATCAAACATGATATTAACATCAGCATGAGATATCCTAGTATTAATACTGCATGAATCAAACAAGGTATTGGAATTAAATTAATACCAGGATTAATAGTCCAGTACTATTAATATTGGTATTATTAATCCCACTGATCCTAATAACTGAATCAAACGAGGCCTTAATTCTTAGTACTTTGGCTATCATAATGAACAAGAACACTATCTTGCAGTGAGACTCCATTAGTTTTTTTTCTAGCTGGGATGGACGGTGTGTCAACATTGGAAAAAATGTACTTTGGGGTCAAAATTGCAAAAAATGAAACTTAAGGGGAAAGATTGCAACTGTCCCTTACTTCAAGGTTCAATTAACGGTATTTTTGGGTTCCTAGGATTAAGGGTCAAAGCACAAATTTTATCATGAATATCATTTGTTTTAGCATGATGATATTTTCACCCCACAAAATGCTTGGTTTCACTCTCATTTTTTATTTGATCTTTGAGAACCAAGTAAAATGCTTAGCTATTATTTGTTTCTTAAGGATCAATTATAAGCTTGACAATGCCTTATTCAACTCTTAAATACTGAGTATATAAGTTTATATTTGACCACATGCACCTTATACGATTTTCAAAAACCAAATGAAAGTGGGAATAGAAATCAAGTATTTTGTGGGTTAAAAATATTACCCCTCACACCTTATTGTCAAGGCCGGGAATTGTAATTGTTGCTAAAGTTCTTTCAATCACATCTCATTATATTTTAAGTATTATAAACATGTCGTGTTTATGCAATATATATGCTTGCAGATATATTTAATTTTTGAAATTAAAAGACAGATGTAAAAGGATTGAATTCTTTTGAGTGATTGAAAAATTGTGGACCGTTTTAAAATGGACAATTAACTTAGAGTTTGATATTGTCTTTTATTTAAATGAGCTTTGGCTAGAGGCATATTTTTATTTTTATTTTGATAAATGAGTCATCTATTTTTAAACTAAAAGTTCAAATTACAATTATATTCTAGAGTGATTTCCATAACTCATAAGGAACCAGATCCCAAAAAAGGGCAACGTAAATCAAACTACAACGGGGAATATATTGAAAGCCACTTTAATTAGAATATATGTGTAACATTTCATATGGATAATTCAAATTCTTGTATTTTGTTTTAGAAATTCTTAGCAGTTCTTCACACATTTTATATATGTTTGTTAATGTAATGTTTAGGTTTTTAATTAAGTTAGCTTAACTAGGCGATTTCACATGTGAACTTAGTGACCGATCACTACATATTTTTTGCCCGAGTTCAACTCCTTGGGATAACTATTACGGTCTGGGACAACTTCAATTATTAAAGTGAGAATTAGTCACACCCTAATATGATGGGGGACATCTTGTGGCGAAGAAAAAAAAAGAGTTATTTGATTTTCTCATTCTAAAAACATTAATTTAAATCTAATTAGTTGTTAATATATAAAAGCTACTATATATTGTGTGTGTGTGTGTATATGTATATATATATAATCTTTGATATGTTGATTATATTTTTTAAAAATATAAATCTAGATTTATGGCATACTTTTTTTTTGGCTCCATTAATTAGAGCAATGGTGAGACGAAGAGAGATAAGAATTAATCCTACCACTAGTGTACATGTTTCAAATCCTGGTAAAATGATAAGGTGGGTTAATCTCATATCAATTGAAATTTAACCATTTAACCCAATTTAAAGCATACTAACATAAATTAAATATCGCAAGTCTTACCTATTTTTTTGGAGATAACAAAACGAAAGGAACACATGCAACAGATCGAGCAAAGAAAAAAAAAATCTATCAACCTACGTACGCCTGACGGCTCAAAATCCGAGATCAAAATACTGGCCGGTAAGGCCGGAGGGAATGACAGACTGCCAAATTAAGGAGGGGAAGCTTTGCAAATTTTCGATGAAGAGCAATATTCCAGTGCAACAATAGAAATATGTAAGATGTTAGAGTTATGGAGCGAGGGTTTTTTAAATAATAATGATTTGATCTCATTCATACATAAAGATCCCAGTTTTAAGTCATGTCAACTACTAGAGTAGCGTTAGTTCCCTCCCCTAATAATAACATAGATTTGCTAAAGAAAATGTTTAACTTAATTCTTTTTAATTAGGGTTCATCCTTCCTTAGCTCGATCATTGTAACAATATTATAGATTTGCTCGCAGAAAACGTTGAAGTTGTGCTTTTGAATGGAAATTAAAACATTTGACATTTCTTCTAATAGGTAAAATTAGCTTTTGATTTTGCACCCAAGAAGGAGAAGGGAGATAAAGCATATATATATATATATATTAGACAAATATTTGATCTTTGACTATGACTTTGATTTATGCGTGTGGGTGAAAAAAATTGTACGTACCAAGAATATAACTGCATAAACTAAGCTTGAAAATTGGTGGCCGGAACAATTTTCTCCTCATAATCTTTCGCATTCAAGCCCACAGCAGTATACCCTTTCCATAGTGGATGAGTGGGTGCACTATGAAGTACCATGCGGACACGACGTGGTACTCTTCTTTTCAAATTGATTTTTTTTTATGTCTTTTAATAGTCCATTATTTTTAGACATAAATACTGTAGCGAATTTTACAATGTAATTTATTTTGTTATTTTTGTTTTGAATTACATTCATGAGAATTGAATCCCTAACTTCTTCCGTCCCAAACCCTGATATCAGTGTGGTAGAAAGCTATTGGGAAAAAAAAAATTCCTTTCGTTATTCATTTATTTTCATTGAAACACATATAGTTAAAAGAAGCTTAAAACTTAAAAATCAATGTAACTACGTTAATAATCAATGTAAACGTGTCATTGGTAAAAGTTAGGTTGATTAAGGTAAAAATATATTTAGAGTTTCTTTTTTCACAATTCTTTGCCAGTTGAATATAAGATACATTTCGGAGCCTCTTTTCAATGTCCTACGTAAAATGTTGACTATGTTACACGAGTAATAAGAAAATTTCATGTAATTAGTGCCATGCATGTGTTGTAGTGGCACTTAGCTTCAACTGAACTTTAATGTAATCTATTTTTATATATCCTCAATACATTTGGCCAGGACACAATATACTACTTTTTGTTTTCAAAAATAAAAAATTAAGAGTAGTTTGTGTCTTGGTCCACATTGTACATGTTTATATATATAGAGAGAGAGTCTGTTTCTGGTACGGACTGGTCATTTTTACAACGGTTTTCTGTCATAAAAATATTGGGAGAGTGTTTTTTATGACGCAAAACCGTCATAAAAAGGACCAGTCCGTACAGATTGGTCCGTACCTAAAAATTTCCATATATATATAAATATACATCATCTACATGGTCATATAGAACGTACCATGTCCCATTTATATTACGCATTCTGAAATTACAAAATATTTTTCAAGTAAATAGTTTTATCCCGCATAAATAAATTTAATATTATCACTGATATTTAATTTCACAATTATTTGTCTTTCTAATTGTTGGATTCTTATTATTTCAAAGTATAGAATTTAACTTTTTCATCATCTATATATCATTCTATTGAACTTAATCCTCATTGCTGTTTAATTAAACATTTTTTTATGTTATAATAGAAACATTTACTACAAAGTTATACTGTAAGAAATAAAGTTATACAATAATTGTGGTGTTATTCATCTCATTTTTATTTGAACCGGATTTTATAATTTTCCTGATATTTATCTAATATTTTTCTGATATGTTATATTTGTTGAGAATGGTTGGCTCAAACCATTGATCCCACATAGAAAGATTGTAGAACTCAACATGGGTATAAAAAGTGGGGGAGAGTCTCCACATAGTAACGAGACCTTTTAAGCTAAAAACCCCACACCTGTGGCCCAAAGGTGTTTAAGTTGGGGACAATATCGTTACTATGTGCACTGACCGGCGGGCCCGGTTGGTGCTCGGGTCCGACCCGAGTGCCGGCGAGCACAACAATTGGTATCAGAGGACTATGGTGGATCCACGAACTTGTGAAGCAGTACCGGTGGCTAGACTCGGTGGAGTCGAAAGAATTTGGTTGAGCCTAAGGTGATAAGTCGTTACAAAAAGCGTCCCGGTAGCTGGACTTGGTGGAGCTTATGGTGGAGTTAGACTCGGAGAAGCCGGGGGTGGAGTCGCTACAGCCTACGTACACCCAGGGTGCTGCTATCAAGGTGATTGTGCAAGTTCCTCGGGTGGAGTCACTATAGCCTACGTACACCCCGGGTGCTGCTATCAAGGTTGTTGTGCAAGTTCCTCGAGTAAGGTGAAATAAGGTGTACCTCGAGATGTGTGCATTGACCAAAGGTGTAAGATCTTGCGGATGGACATTGTTGAGTAGTGACCTACATGAACAATTCAAAGGTGGATTCATGGTGGACTATGGTATAGGTCTAGGTGGAGCCGGACCGGTGTTAGTCTAAGGTGGAGCCAAGGTGAACTGGTTTGATCCAAGGTGGAGATTGTTGAAAATGGTTGGCTCAAACCATTGATCCCACATAAAAAGATTGTAGAACTCAACATGGGTATAAAAAGTGGGGGAGAGCCTCCACATAGTATAAAAAGTGGGAGAGTCTGCACATAGTAACGAGACCTTTTAAGCTAAAAACCTCACACCTGTTGCCCAAAGGTGTTTAAGTTGGGGACAATATCGTTACTATGTGCGCTGACTGGCTGGCCCGACCCGAGTGCCGGCGGGCACAACAATATTAATATGATCATTTTTGTGCCATTTTACTAATTAATGTTTACTTCTCGTCTATGCTATAATTGCATTATATAAATGTAAGTAAAATACCATACCAATTAATATAGATATGTAAAACCTAAAATTTTTTGTTACTCAAATTCACGTTCACTTTATTAAAATGATTATCAACCTTTTACAAAATATATAAATCTGTCGATATGCCCTATATATATATATAAATCTTAAATTTCGCGAGTAATGTTAACAGTTAGAATATTATCATACTTGCTGTTTATTAAATGACCTGTTTATATTCAAAATATAAAAATTACATTAACAAATTATGCAGACGGGGCAATTAAAAAAAAGGGCTTATTAGAGAAAGATTTTCACACTAAAGTCAAGAAATAAATTTTTTTAAAATAAAGGGCCTATTTTTTATTTTATTGATAATATGACATGTGTCTTTTTTTTTCATTATAAAATGACATCCCAACCTTTAAAATAAACTAAAAAATACCAATATGCATTAAAATATGGAGTGCAATATAAACTTTGCAGCCTATATTTCACTGCAATATGAACTTTGCACTCCATATTTCACTGCAATGTGAACTTTGCAGTCGATATTTTTAGTGCAAAGTTCATATTGCAGTCTATATTTCACTGCAATATGAACTTTGCAGTTCATATTTTACTGCAATATAAACTTTGTAGTCCATATTTCTTGTGCAAATTTCATAAAAAGGGGTAATTTAGGTAATACATAACATGTTTTTATTAATTAAATGATATTTAAATTTGTTCAAATACATTCATCTAAAATATAAAACAAAATAGGCCTCTTACACTAATTACCAATTAAAAATAGGCCCTTCATTCAAAAAAATATTATTCATTAGATTTTTTGTAAAAATCAATGTATAATAAGCCCTTCTACCTAATTTCTAGAATCATTAATTATATTTGCATAAAGTAAGGATCTCATTCTCTCCATATATAATAGACTTTCCAAAATTGTAGTCTCAAAGCTATATGTTGTATGATGAGTTGTCAACTAATTTACGTAAGACTTAAAAGAGGGACCAATAACTAAAATTGATATGTTGGTTGGTGGACAAAATCTTATGTTTGATTAAAAATAGTGACAGAAAAAAAAATCCTGAAAATAAAGTTCTTGCTAACGTATATTAAAATTCTCATGAATAAATACGACAAATACTCATGTAGACTACTATATACGATCAACATATATTTACTCTTAAAGTAATTTTAATATTTTTATTATTTGAAATGAAATAATTTGTTTATTCCAGCAGAAATTCAGTGCAGCAAAAAGGAACACAACTTTGCTTTAGCTGACGGCTAGCAGCGCCGGCTTCACCGTGTGTGTATACTCATTTGAAGCCAAACCAAATAATAAATAAAATCTAACATATTCATAAATGACTAGCTTTCTAGTCAACATTTGACACACTCGTTCTACACTATCAAAATTTCTTCTATAAATGCCCCGTCCGTTTTCCTCTCAAACATCAACCAACATACATATCGAGAGAGAGAGAGAGAGAGAGAGAGAGAGAGAGAGAGATGGGTTTGTTTAATGTATTTCTGGGTATTGGTCTTGGGATGGGTCTGTTAGTTATGTTCATGTTGTGGAGATTAATATACACTTGTTGGGTGTTGCCGAACATGGCATATAGGAAGCTTAAGAGGAATGGGCTAAGTGGTCCAACTCCAAGTTTTCCTTTGGGGAATATTAGTGATATGACGAAGAAGAAGAAGAAGAAGAGTGATTGTACTTTATTGTCCTCCTCTTCCTCTGTAGCCACTAGTAATCCACATGATATCCATTCAAGTGTTTTTCCATACTTTTCAAGGTGGCAAAAATCTCATGGTAAGCCTTAATTAATATATAAATATGTGTGCGCGAGCGCGCGCAGTATATGTGAGATATTACATCTTATTTTCTTAATAAGTGGTTTTTGTTAAAAGTAAATTCGCGTGGGGACATACACCAATCAAACAAAAAGAAAGGCAGACATACAGAACGTTAAATGTGTGGCCCAACCAGTTCATTTGAGCGGTGCTTATCAGTTTATACAAAAATTGAATAAACTTAACATATTTCTTAAAAAAAAATGCAATACTCTAGCTAGCATATGTTATCGCTCTTTCAGTAACAGCATTTACATTTTGCCCAGTTTCGCATATAATTAACCGCGGGTGTGTTTTCTTATCTATCCCACGTGCATCAAATACTATTATACTTTTGCAAATTAATATGAAAGGGAAAACTTACATTTTATCTTGTGAAGAGATCTATATATGGTATCTTTCAAATGTCGTCGTCTCTATTTACATAGTTGTTTCTTTGAAATAATTATGTTCATATATATATACACATTAAAATGTCAAACTTGAAGTGCATATATATATGCGTCAATGTAATAGTATTCAAATTCATGCATGATAGTATTTGAAAGATGACATATACCAAAATTATAACATATACCAAAATTATAATTAAGTTGTATGGAAAATGCATGACATAATGTTTAATAATTATTGCATGCAGTCCACGTAAATTGGGAAAGATGTATATATAATAAATGTTTTATTTGATTATTAATTTTGGTTTTTAATAAATTCATTGCAGGGAAAGTGTTTATCTATTGGTTGGGAACGGAGCCATTTCTGTATATTGCAGATCCTGAATTTCTAAAGAAGATGTCATCAGGTGTATTGGGGAAAAGTTGGGGAAAGCCAACGGTGTTTAAGAATGATAGAAAACCAATGTTTGGTAATGGTTTGCTTATGGTGGAAGGTGATGATTGGGTTCGTCACAGGCATCTTATCACTCCTGCTTTCTCTCCCTCCAGCTTGAAGGTACCTACAATCTCTCTCTCTCTCTCTCTCTCTCTCTCTCTCTCTCTCGTATGCACTAACTTATCTGACTGAGTGCTTTGATTTATTCTTACAGTTTTAATAATTGTACAAAAGTATATTATTAAAATAGATGTACATGCCTAATCAAAACAGTTAATCAGATACGCCAGTTGAATAATTTAATTTTGCAACTGTATCATTATTGTCAGGATTATGTTCTTTCTAATATACACTAAATTTGTTTATTAGGCTATGACAAGCTTAATGGTAGAGTCAACCACGGATATGCTTGACCGATGGACCTCCCAGATCAGTTCTGAAAAGTCAGAAATTGATGTAGAAAGGGAAATAACCATTACAGCCGGAGAGATCATTGCTAAGACAAGTTTTGGGATACGCTATGGAAATGGGAAAAAAGTGTTCTTGAAATTAAGAGCTATGCAGCTAACTTTGTTTAAGTCAAATCGTTTTGTAGGGGTACCTTTTAGCAAGTTTATGTACCCGAAGCAAACCTTAGAAGCAAAACGACTGGGAAACGAGATCGACGCCCTCTTTTTCTCAATTATAACTGCTCAGAAGCAATCAGTTAGTGGAAATTCGCAGCAGAACCTGCTTGGCCTTCTGATGTCTCACAACCATGCCGACGGAACATTATCCACGACAGAGCTCATTGATGAGTGCAAAACTTTCTTTTTTGGAGGGCACGAGACCACAGCCTTGGCGCTGACTTGGACAATGTTGCTGTTGGCCATGCATCCGGAGTGGCAAAATCAACTTAGAGAGGAGATCAAAGTAGTCGTCGGAGATGGAGAGATAGATGCCACCATGCTTGTTGGACTCAAGAAGGTAATATCTCTTTTTCTCACATTAATATTGCTTCCATGCAAAAACATTTTGTCTCGTTTTCTGTTTTCATTTATCTAAACATTATCTCCATTTAAATCAAATTTTATATTTTAAAAATTACCTCCCAATCATACAATACTTTATTGTATATTTAGTAAAAAATGACTATCGAATCAGACGTAATTTGTGAGGTTGAATAGTGAGAAAGTACAATTTACAAAAGCCATATTTTCAGGGTGATGTATAGGCAGGTGATTCAATGGTGAGAGTCATTTACTGCAAAATCCAAAAAGGGCGTGCTAGTCCACGCGTTAAAGCGCGTAATCCGTGAAGCGCGTGATCCCCATGTTATCAACAAATGTATCCACGTGGAATTTCTACTAGATAAAATTATGTCAGAATTTTCTATTAATAGTACCGACCACCTGAACTACTGAAAAAATATACAACTAGAAATACAAGGGGGAACGTCCACCTTGCACCTAAAAAGTTTCTCTCATATTTATCCTACTATCACTATCGCATTGATAATTCTGTTTTTGTTTTAAAAAAATCATAAATTAATATTTTCTAGACAATAACTAATATATCAAAATTTTCCTAGAAAATACTCAAAATAGTAGTATTCTTAAATAATTTTTCTACTAATTGGTTTCTAGCAATAATAAATATATACTATTTAAAAAAAATTCCAATGGAGCAAATGCTCAAACACTATTTCTCACTAATATTGCATCTAGTAACTATCTCATTGACAATGTTTACATTAGTGTTTTTTTCTTTTTCGAATATACAATGTGAGCACTGGTTAATAGTATGTCTAAAATTTTACTAACAATAATAAATTAACTCTTTATTAAAAGAAGTTGGTTTCCAAAGAATATGGATTTCTTGGTATATCTTAATCTACAAAATCTAATAAATCTCTTACTTCAGATGGGATGGGTGATGAATGAAGTTTTACGATTATACCCCACAGCACCGAACGTACAAAGACAAGCAAGAGAAGATATAAGAGTAAACGACGTTGTAATTCCAAGTGGAACGAATATGTGGATTGACGTTGTTGCAATGCACCATGATCCTGAGTTTTGGGGCGATGACGTTAACGAGTTCAAGCCGGAGAGGTTTCAGAAGGATCCATTGCACGGCGGGTGCAAGCACAAGATGGGTTATTTGCCATTTGGATTTGGAGGGAGAATGTGCGTGGGTAGAAACCTATCCATGATGGAGTATAAGATTGTCCTTACCCTTATCCTTAATAGGTTTTCTTTATCCCTGTCACCAAACTACTGCCATTCTCCTGGAATTTTATTGTCTCTTAGGCCTACTCAAGGACTACCTCTAGTGCTTCAACCTCTGTAAAGTGTTTTGCTTTTAGACCTATTTTAAGTTAAGGGCTAATAGTGTTTAAGTATAATCATTATTTTCTTAAATGTAATTAGAGACTTGGCTATGTCTTTCCATAAATTATTAACGATGATCTAGGGGTTGATATTGTTATTATGCATTATTTTGTAAAATAAATAACTAAAATAAAGAAATATGGTTCATCCCTATACTTTTAACCCATCTTTGTTTGGGTGTAAATTTACTATGGCATATAGAGCTGGCCTTACACCTTAGTTTTGAATAATTGTACTTGGAGAGATTCGAATATGGATCTCCCGCTAAATAAATTGTCTTTTGCAAAACTCTAGTGAACCACTAGATCAATTTCATAAAGTCTATCAGCCCTACACCTTGAGTGACCTAGGCATTTGCCTAGAATCTCATAATATAAGGGAGCCACTTTTTTATTGTACCTTATATATATGTGTGTGCATGCTTTTTTATTTTGTATGTACGTATTTATTTAACTAGAAATTAGGTAGAAGGGCTTATTATACATTGATTTTTACCAAAAATCCAATGAATAATATTTTTTTGAATGAAGGCCTATTTTTAATTGGTAATTAGTGTAAGAGGCCTATTTTGTTTTATATTTTAAATGAATGTATTTGAATAAATTTAAATATCATTTAATTAATAAAAACATATTATGTATTACCTAAATTACCCCCTTTTTATGAAATTTGCACAAAAATATGGACTGCAAAGTTCATATTGCAGTTAAATATGGACTGCAATATGAACTTTGCACTAAAAATATGGACTGCAAAGTTCACATTGTAGTAAAATATGGACTGCAATATGAACTTTGCACTAAAAATATCGACTACAAAGTCCACATTGCAGTGAAATATGGACTGCAAAGTTCATATTGCAGTAAAATATAGACTGCAAAGTTCATATTGCAGTCCATATTTTAATGCATATTGGTATTTTTTTAGTTTATTTTAAGGGTTGGGATGTCATTTTATAATGAAAAAAAAAGGCACATGTCATATTATCAATAAAATAAAAAATAGGCCCTTTATTTTAAAAAAAATTATTCCTTGACTTTAGTGTAAAAATCTTTCTCTAATAAGCCCTTTTTTTTAATTGTCCCTTTATTTAATTAAACGAGTGAATCTAACCTACTTCATTTTAAATTTTTTTAATTAATTATTTAAATTTACCGACAATTCCTCTTCCCCCCTACACGCTGACTTTCAACATTCAAGACATCTACATGCCTTCTTTTTAAATAAAGATATGTACTTTCAAGACAATTCTTCTTAATTATATATTTTCTTTTCACTTTCTCGATTTGAATATTACTCTCTCTCTCTCCCCCTCAAAACTTTTAACTTAATTGATCCAACAGAATTACACCTCCTCATCAAGTTAAATTTATAATTTTAGTTTTATTTATTTATACTTATTTTATTAATTATTGTTAATCTGTTTATATTTTTTATTAATAAAAATGTTTAATTTTATTTGTGTAGATTGTATCATCCTTTTAGATTGTCCGATCTGCAAACCACCAGTATCTATTGTTGTTATATATATATATATATATATTATATGCAGAGAATATTAATCAAGATTTAAAAAGCGTGAAAAAAAGAAAAAGTTATATAGAAAACTTTATTCAATCTCAAAAAAGTGCTATAGATAACAAATTTATAGGTAATAACAATAAAAATGATTCTTAGTGAGAAAATTAGTATAGATGTTGAAAATATTTCAAATGTTGAAATTGTTGATTCCATACAAGACGATGAGGAGAGAAATGAGAACGTAAATCCTTTGAAGAATTGCATACTAATCTCATTGAACTAAATAATTTTACGATTGATCCATCAAAATAGAGAAATATTGATACTAATTTAAGAGATTTATTAGTAGACAAATTAAATGACCTATAACAGAAAATTATTTGGTTACCCTCTTGACGAAAATTGATGAAAACAAAAGTATTGTGAATGGAGAAAAGATTGATAGGAGTGGTTGGTATATTCCAAAGGTGTTAACGTTGGTAAAGTGTCTTGCTTTTGTTGTAAATTATTAAATTTAAAATCTAGAAACAAAATAATTAAGCAGTGAAGGAACTAAAGATTGGGAAAATATTGGTTCTAAGCTAATTAAAAAAGTTATTAGATCTCAAATATCATTAACTAGTATGAAACTTTGGATTAATCTTAAAAAAGGATTAAAAAAATAAGATGATTGATAATACTTTACAAGAAAAAATTATTAAAGAAAAAGAATATTGGAAGAATGTATTAGTAAGAATTATTGTTGTTGTTAAAATGCTTGCTAATTAAAACTAATTTGGCATTTCGTGGGCCAAGGAAAAATTATATCAAAATAATAATAGAAAGTTTTTAAAATTAATTGAAATGATTGTTGAATTTGATCCGATAATGCAACATGTATAAAAAATGGTGAGTTAAAAACCATTATCTTGGACATAAATACAAAATAAATCAATACAATTGATAGCATTGGAAATAAATGATAGATTTTGAAATGAATTATAGAATCAAAATATTTTTCAATCTTACTTGATTGTACTCCAAATATAAGTCATCAAGAACAAATTATGCTTGTGTTACGATGTGTAAATATTTCAAAATCTCGTGTAAGTATTGATGAATACTTTATAGAATTTATAAAAGTAGATAATATAATATGACAAGGACTTTTTATTGAACTTTTGAATATTATTGAAAAATTAAAATTTAGTATTAATAATATTCGAAGACAGGGTTATGACAATGGGTCCAGTATGAAAGGCAAACATCAAGGTGTGCAAAAACGATCATTAAATATAAATCCTTAGAGCATTTTACATACCATGCATGTGCTTGTGATAGTCTTAATTTAGTATTTCCATTCTGGCAACTTCTTATGCAAAAGTTAAATCACTTTTTAGCTAGCCTTGTACAATGTATATATTGTTTATTTTCCTCTGCACAAATAAAATTATGTGCAGTAAGTATCAGAAAATGGATAAGAAGAATACATAGATTTTTTATAAGGGTAGTTCTCTCAACCAATAAATAGTAAGTCTGGTTTACGTCAACCTGGTGATAATGTCGATATATTATTGATGATGGAAAAGATAATTATAGAGAGAGAGTTATAATGGCACTTGATGAATTTTGTACACCGAAGGCCTTTTTTTTTTTTTTTACTTTATCTTCTGATAAAGTAAAAAATGCTAAAACTTCAAATATAATAAAAAATAAAACTTCAAATATCATCAAAAGTATACATCATACAATTTTTTTTTACTTTATCTTTTGATTTAACCAGTAGGTCTGGTTTACGTCAACCGGTGATGATATCAATATATTATAGGTGATGGAAAAGATAATTATAGAGTGATGAGTTTTGTACACCTAAGGCTTTTTTTTTTCTTTTAACTTTATCTTCTAATAAAGTAAAAATGCTAAAATTTCAAATATGATCAAAAATAAAACTTCAAATATCATCAAAAGTATCATACAATTTTTTTACTTTATCTTCTGATTTCTAAACACTAAAAATAAAAATACTACAAATATGAAATGTTAAGATATAATTATGAAAAAAATCGACCAAAATTACTAAAATGCATAATCTATCTTCTTCGTGTTAAATAAAAAGACACGCTTGGATCGAGAAAATAAAATTTAGCATTGTTATTGGCACTTTTCCCTACACGCATATCATCACATCTTAGTAATATATTTTTTATTTCTTAACATATATCATTAAAACACGTCTTAACATTCTTTTTATAATATGAAATACAATATTACATATATTTTCAGTTTCAAAACTTAAATCCGAATTCCTTCCAGATTGTACTAATTAAGAAGGTGTACTTTATAATCGACCCTTTATAAATTCTGTTACCACAGGCCCACATGTAACTATGTAAAAGAGCTGAGTGCCAAAACATGAATAACAAGGCGATATTGGGGTGATGCGTCATTGACGAGATTTATATATATATTTTTTTTAACTATATCCATATAATTAAAAGAAAAAATCTCTTTACACTCTAAAACTTGTTAAAAAAAAATTAAAGTTTCACTATATATTTTTTAAGAACATTAGTGTGAATATTGGAATACATGCAATTAGTCATGTTCTATTTTTTTTTTAAATATAACAATAAAAATTGAACTCTGTACTTCTCTCCTTCCCTTCCAAATCTTGATGTCAAGTCAGTACCACAATATTAATAAATTTATAGATTAGTCATATTTTGTTTACTAATGTTCAATATGCAACCAAACGCCCCCCTCCCCTCCACCACACCACTCAAAAAAAAAAAAACCCAGAAGTTTCTGACTTCGTCCCTATATCCATGTGGGACCATGAGGGGTGACCTCGATCACCTCAAATATTCTCTATTACTATACTAGTATTTAGTTATGATGTTTTTAAAGTTATAACAATTCGCTTCCGATTAATTACATAGGAACAAAATAAAATTGTTGGTGAAAATGATGCAATCATGTTATAAAACAAATCACAAATGCATTTCTCGCTAAAATTTCTATTGTGGAAAGACGAATATTTAGTGGAGATCTACTTGTGAGAAAAACACCACTAAAATATTTAGCACCTTCGATGTGGATATTGATCATGACAAGCTACTAGCTCCTTATATATGATAGAGTTCTTGAGTCCACACTGATACCAATAATTACTCTAGTTCTTCTCTAAAACAATTAATCCTAAGTGTAAGTTAAATTCATAGTATATATATATACACTAGGAATTTTTTTGTATTATATTGCCGATGTAGAATATTTTACGTACTAACACTTCACTATTCGAAAAGAATGCGCAGGTAATGGTAGAATTTGATATTTGGGTATAAAGCACTTGAAAAATGTGGTCCAAAAATACCTTTCATGTACACATCACCAATGACCTAATATATTTATTTAGATAGGGTGATTGCAACATGTTTAACTTGCACTCCACATCCACACATACACTTTTATTATTATTTGAAGTCTTTTTATGTTCACGTGAATGGTCTGCTCACAATCAACTTAAAATAATATGTATACATGCATGGTATAATAAATTAAATTCCTTTTGTTTCTTTCCTTTTTAAGTTTTACTTGGAACGTCCGTCAATTTCCCTTTTCGTCGATCTGTAGTAGTACTTTTGACATGCAATTGGGAGAATCCAATCTAACAAAATATAAATGTGAAATTGTGAAAAATAAACGAGTGTACAAGACTAAATTCAAATTATTTTTGTCTTATTTAAACGGTCTTGAAATTTGTTGGTGTCTTTATTGTTCTTGTGATAAGGCCTTTTTTGTTCGAAAATCAAGTATTTGGAAGCGAGAGTTTTTGGTTCTCAAGGAAAAGGTAAGATAGTGGGTTTAGTTTATTAGAGGTTGAAGCATCCAACTCAACAACAATTAGTAATACATGGAATAACCACTCTATCTTTTATATTGGTTTAAGAGGATCTATTTTCTCGATGTGGGATTTATATTGTCAACATGCCCAATTGGTAATGGATGGAGACATGGAGTAGCGTCTATCTTGTATATTACTTTGGGAAGATCCATTTTCCCTATTTTGGAATTTCTTTTCTCAACACATCCCCTCTAAAACCATATTAGAGTTCAGATCATTTAACCCAAAATCAATTGACAAAGGGTGGAGGAACCCCTCTATTTTATATGTTACTTTGGAAGGATCATTTTTTTTCATCATGGGATTTATATTATCAACACGCTTGATGTTGTAAATGAAAATACTATTATTTATTTTACACTTTTTCCCCATTATTTGATGCAAACCAATTACGCACCAAAAAGTAGTTCAAATAATTTTCATCATCTTTGATGCCAAACAAACAAATTATAAACATTCCAGCTCCGTTTAATAACAATATAGAAAATGATAAGAAAAAAAATTGATTTTTGTGAGAAGTTAGAAAATAAGTTGAATGTGTGGTGGTGTGATGTTCTCTTAATTTTTCATTTTTTTCCATGCAAAAAAGAAAATTGTGTCATGAACAAGAACAAAATTCCAACAAAAAAAATATATAAAATGATAGAGGATATCTATTTATAAAAATAAGCTAGCATGAGATGGGAAACATTTAATCATATCATCAACACTAATCATTTTTTAAATTCTCATAAAATTAAATCTTCTATTTTTGTTATAATTTTTCAACTTATTATCAATGGAGTTTTCATAGAAAAACTAACATTAAAAACAATAATTTCCATTACAATGATATCTCAATCAACCAAACACAACCTAAAAAGAGTAGAGTCCATATTTGACACTTAAATTAAGCAGCTGAGTCGAATCCTTGTAGCCAATGTAAAGATTTATTTATTTACATAGGTTACCCCTACCTATAAACGAGTGAAGATTGCAATAAAGTAAAATGATCGAACTTTCGACTTTTCTAGACAGTCTAATAAATAAGTCACCCCTAATTTTTTAATAAATAAAATGAACTTTCTGACTTTTCTTGATAGCCCATATGAAATCGCAAGTTCTAAACAATTAACCGATATGAGTTGCACATATACTTTTAATTTCTTTCTTCGAATTTAACATTAATTAATATAATAATAGAATAATATTTAACGAGAAGTCTCGTTTTCTTTCCAATGAAAATGTAAAGACAAAATCCTTCTCATGTGTCCACTAATATGGTATAACATTCAAAAGATAATGCCACGTGAAAGAACCACCCTATGAAAAAGAAGGGCAAACAATATATTCAATTAAAAAAGAAAAAGATAATAATAATATTTGTTTTGTGTTTTTACAGACAAAAATTAAAAATGATATCCATGATTAGTAAATTATTTCTATCAAATTTTATAAAAAAAAATTAATCGGAAAGTGTCTAAACCAAATATCTAAAATTTCATCGTATAGACGCGCGCACACACACACACACACATATATATATATGTATATTGATTTTTTAGTTAACCTACTACTTGGTTGAATGTTTTAACAAAATTTGGTAATAGTCATAGACATCTTCAGCAAATTTTCATCAAAAAATCTGTATCCATTTACCAAATCAAAATAGTTGGTTCATACTTAAAGTTGGTCCTTAATTAGAGAAGGGGTTTGAATATATCTATATCGGGATTGAATATTTCTCATACATACCAAATATACACATTGGGGCTTCAAGGCGGGTAAATGGGTAATTGTTTATTTTTTTTATGAAATTTGGTAAAGATGATTTTCATGTTTAGCAAATTATTTTCACCAAATTTTATTAAAAAATTTATCTATTTACTATTTCAAACCATCCCCAATTCATGTATCTAGTATAAAAAAAAATTCCCATATCTATATATGTATATATATACACAAAGACAAAATCCTTTTCACATGTCGACTAATATAATAATAATAATGCCGCATAGAAGAAATCATAACATCGGTGTGCTATCATCCCCCTTCAAAGTTGCTCTTGAATATTCCCCCTTTATGATAAAAGACACATTAGGATAATGATAAAAATAAATTTTATCATTGGTTGATATAATTACTTGGAAGAGGTGCTCACTTGTCTATGGAAATGGAGAAATCTATGGTTCAAGTCTTACCACACACGTACTAGGAAGAGTTTGGGGGGATATTCGTTGTTTAATTGTAGTTAATTAAAGTGACGGATTTAGACATACCTTTTAGTTATAAAAAAAAGAGCATTGAAAAATGTCATTTTTTTATTTTTATTTTTTAAAATATCTCTAGTTAAGTATTATAGTTGAATTTATTAAGAAATTGTAATGTGTTACACAGATGCGAGTAACCCTTCTCATTCAAATTGACCGTTAAAGGGATTTTTGAAACCGTCCTTAACGGAGTTTGAACTTACATCACTACTGCTCTCGAGCTCTTTGAGTACGAATGTCCGCTTACATAAAGAGTGAGCGGCCATACTGTCTAAGCTACAGTTCAATGGTACATTGTCTATAAAATTATTCTCAATATTATTCATCGATTCTTCTACAAAAACTTATACTTAATATAGTCATATTTAATTTGGTACATCTTAGCAAAAAAATTTAACAATAAATTTTTTAATAAGATAGAACTTTAAAATAAAAGCTAAAATACTATGAAGTTCGAAAAACATATCGTTCTCTATGTAGTGTATATGACTTCATTTTCTTTTCCCTCCTAATTTATGGTTAGATTGGAGATGCAATAATGCCACATAAAAGAAAGAGAAAATGAGTATTTAGGGAAAAGTAATAAATTAGATTAAAATGATAATAAGACTTTACATTTTTAGGCGCTGGGGAGTGTAACACTTTTAATGGACAAAATGCAAAATTTATAATAATAACCCATGAAACCAGAGATGATTTTATTCAATATAAAATATAAGAATAAAATAAAATACTAAACAATAAACAAAATAACACTTCAATAACGAATATTTTGACAAAAAAAATTATGTTTATCGTGGTAACTTACATTAGTATCAAAAGATTTTGTCACGATGTGGTCACCAAAAATGCATCACTAAAACTCTGTAGCCGGTGACCAAAAAAATAGTCACAAAAGGTTTTTGTTACAAAAGCTCCCTGCATCACTATAAATTTTTGCCACAATAGTGAAATATTTTTTTAGTAATGAAACTCTGACTTTTGTTATCAATCACTTGACTATCCCAACTTTTATAACAAATTTTAAGTTTCATGGCTAAAGAAATACATTATTTGACAAAGCACAACTTTTTGCCACTAATTGGTTGATGTTTTAAGTTGAATTTTTGAGTTAAGTTTTTGAAAAGCATGAATCTCGATGAGTAGGTTTCAAATAATTTTTTTTTTATCTCATTCCGATTTTTGAATTTAAAGTTATGGTGTTTTAAAAATTTGATGAGAGAAAAAATAAAGTAAACAATAAATTTTGAGATGTGTGAAGTAAAGTTAACTTTTAAATAAAAAACTAAAAACATAGATTTTAAAACATGAACCAAACTTTAAAAGTGCATTACATTTTAAAACAAATTTTCCCATCACAATATTTCGTAATTTATTAAATAATTTGTTGCACTGTAAATAAACAATACAAATCTATATTTTTAGTTACTTTTTCTCAGTGAATAGATCGTTGATATGTATGCTAATTAATTATTATATTATATTTTTGGTCTCTCTTTTTCGATGAATAGCAAGGTGGCACGCATACACATTAATGTATGTTTTAAGTCCTTATTTTTTGGCGAATAGCCTGATGACACTTGTATACAGCTTTTACAAAAATTGCAAATAAAATCATAAAGCAATTTTTTTTAATCATAAATGTAAACAAAGCAAAAAAATAGGGATTTAGGAACGTAATATATATAATTATTAATTACATGTCGATCTTAAACATAATGCCCAACAAAAGTAGGGACTCGATCAACTTCAGATTTAATTTACTCAAAAGAAATTTATTTTATCCAAAAGAATCTTTCAATATTTTGATAAGAAAAATGAAGTTTCAATTTTTAATGAACAAATTTATCGTGATAGAAACTTACCAAGAAAGACATTTCTTGTTAGGTAGAGTTAATTAATTAGATATTTCTTTCAGATAACAAAGACTGGTATGCATACGATTAGAGAATGTTTCAGCAGTCCAAGTTAGAATTTTATGTTGACAATTAATTCTATGTTTGTTTTTCTTAATTTTGTCCAAAAGACCTCTCTGTTTGATTTGTCCTCACTAGTTTAACTAATTTTAATTTCAATTTTGTGAAGAATGATATATACAAAGAATTTATGGGGAGCAATTCATCAATTACAACAAAACTCACCGTATTCTATATATCAATGTCTCAATAACTCACTCTCTAACCACGGTTGGATAAACCACATGCAATTGAGCCATTTCGAACACTATCAAAAAATCCTAGAAAGGCTCTTACAAAATCTTTCTCTAATTAAATTGTGAAAAATAAAAGAATCATTACACTGCTTTTATACGGGTAACCTAGACCTAGCTAGTAGCTATACTTATAGTCCTAATTGGATCCCAATCGCATTAGAATTCTAATCAAATAGACCAATTAAACAAGCCTAATTTCACGTACTAGATTGCATACTAGCATGCCTATACAATCTCATGAAATGAAAAAAACTTAACAATCTCCACTTTCGTGAGCCATTTCAAGCCAATTAAGAACCGATCTTAACACTACGGGTATGTTTGGTATGTGTCTAATTTTTTTTTTCCCCAAATTTTAAAAACTCAACTCAAAATCAACTCTATTTTCACACTTCCCAAAATTTATTTTACTTTACTTTCTCTCTCTAAAAAAACTTTTAAAACAATATAACTTTAAATTCAAAAATCAAAATTAAATAAAAAATATATATTTAAAACATACTCGTCGAGATCTATAAAGTATATATTTAAAAAATCAACATGAAGTAAGATTGAGAAGACTTAGGGGGGTGTATTCAATTCAGATTTTAAAAGATTCTAACTGACTTTTTAAAATCCGTGGATTATGTTAAGTCTATGGATTGTTTCAAATCCTTATAGAGTTTGACAGATTTTAATGCATGGACTCTTTTGAATTTATGCAGATTTTAATAAGTCCATGGATTTCTGCAGATTTCAATAAGTTCATAAATTTTTGCAGATTTTAATAAGTTCTATAAAAAAATTAAAAAGACAAAAGACAAAAGACAAACAATAAAATAAATTAATTACGAGTTTAAAGTAACATTATCAAAAATGTAAAGACAATTAACGAAATACATTATAAAAATTCATACTGCACCTACAAAATTAGACTTCTCACCCCAATAGTATTTTTTAATGAAATTGACATGAATTGTTTTTAAAAATTTGAACGATAATTAGCAGTCTAATCATTTGAAATTATGTTAATGCGTGATAACCACATTAGTAAAAGATAGAATAAAGACTTTATAGGGATGGAGAAAAAATTATAATGCATTCATCACATAATAAGAAATTTGGATTTTGAGAGAGGGGGAGGGGGAGGGGGAAGGGTGGAGAGAGAGAATGTTGAGTAAAGCTCTTAAATGAATTAGAAATCCATCTGAAATCTCTGGGTAAGTAAGAAGATTTCAAGATGAATTTTTATGTATAAAAAAGGCTTTACAATCCACCAAAATCCACCACTAATTAAAATCCTACTAAGTCATTAGACTTTTGAATACCATAAAATTTAGACAGATTTTTTAAAATCTTAATTGAATACATCAAGATTTTAAAAGACTTTTTAAAATCTCAATTGAATATCCATAAACTTTAAAAGTCCATAAAAATCCTATAGATTCTAAATCCAATACACCCCCCTTAGGCAATGTCAAACTTCTTAGTTATTAGTAACCAGTTTATATCTGCGCATTTTCATTCGCATGTACCTTTTAAATGAAGACGTACTCCACCGGAATTAATTAAATATCTTGTAGCACTGCTCATCAATGTGCTTAACTTGTTCGACCATGATACACTTAATTCTAGCACTCTGGCTATCACAATGAAGAAGAACGCTATCTTTCTTCAAACCCAACTCAGTGTACCACATAAGCTTCCGTTAGTTTTTTGTCTAACTGGGATGGACGGTGGTGGGTTAGCATTACAGCAGTAATTGTACTTTTGGGTCAAAATTGTAGAAATTGAAAGAGGGGACAGATTGCAACTGACCCCTTATTTCAAGGTCCAATAACACAATTCTCCCTCCAAATATGTCACCTAATTCGGCTTAATTTTTTTTTTTTCTGGTCATAGGATTAAGTGTCAAAGTACAAATTTTATCGAGAATATCATTTGTTTTACGAGACACCTTACTGTCAAGGGAATTGTAATTGTTGCTAAAATTGTTTCAGTCATATCTCATTATATTTGAAGTATTATAAACATGTTGTGTTCATGTATATATATATATACTTGGTAGTTTTGTAGATATATTTTTTGAAAATAAAAGAGAGAGATGGAAAAGGATTGGATTCTTTTGGAGTGATTTTGACACCATCTTTTATTTAAATGAGTTCTCCCTAGAAGCAATTTTTTTTTGATAAATTTGAGTCATCTATTTTCTAAACTATAAAGTTAGATTACAATTATACTCGAGAATTGAATGATTTTCATAACTTTAGAGGAGCGGGATCCCCAAAATGGGGCAACACAAATCAAATTAAAATGGGGAATACATCAAAAGCCAGTTTAATTAGAATATATGTATAACGTTTCGTATGGTTAATTCAAATTCTCGTATTTCATTTCGGAAATTATTAGCGGTTCTTCACACATTATGTATCTATATATATATATGTATATGTTTGTTAATGTACTAGTTTAGGTTTTTAATTAATTAGGCGATTTCACATGTGAACTTAAGTGATTCACTACATATTTTTTGCCAGAGTTCAACTCCCAGGGATAGCAATTGTGGTAAGGGACAACTTTAAACTATTCGAGTGAGAATTAATCCCACCCTAATATGATGTGAGGACACCTCGTCGCAAAGACCCCAAAAAAAGGCCACTATTTGATTTTTCACATTTTAAAAACACTAATTTCAACCTAATTAGTCGTTAATAAAAATAGAATACTATTGTGTTTATGTATATATTTAAACTATGATATGTTAATTATATCTTTCAAAAATATAAATCTAAATTTATGGCATACTTTTTTTTTCGGCTCCATTAATTGGAGTAATGGTGGGACAAATAGGGTAAGAATCCTACCACCTAGTGCACAGGTTTCAAATCCTCGCGATAATAGGGTGGGTTAATCTCATACCAATTAAACTTTAACCTCTTAACCCTATTTAGAGCATACTAATATAAATTAAATATCGCAAGTCTTACCTTGAAATAACTGAAATTTATAAGATGTTAAGAGTTATGGAGCATGTGGGTTGTTTAAAAGGTAATGATTCTCACTCGTACTTAAAGATCCATATTTTAAGTTTCACCGGCTACATAGAGTAGCATTAATCCCCTTAAATAATATAGATTTGCCAAAGAAAATGTTAAACTTGTTCTTTTGAATTAGGGTTGATCCTTCCTCGTTGCAACATTATAGATTTCCTCAAAGAAAATGTTAAAGTTATGCTTTTGCATGGAAATTAAAACATTTGACATTTCTTCTAATAGGTGAAATTAGCTTTTGATTTTGCACCCGAGAAGGAGAAGGGAGAAAAAAAACATACATATTTATATATATTATATAGAAGGAAAAGAATTCATCTTTGACTATGACTATGACTTTGATTTATGCGTGTGGTTGAACAAAATTGTACGTACCAAGAATATAACTTCATAAATTAAGCTTGAAAAATGGTGGCCGGAACAATTTTCTCTCACTAATCTTTCACATTATTCAAGCCCACAGCTATATACCTTTCGATGGTAGGTGGGAGCAATATGAAGTACCATGTGCATACGTTGTGGTACTCTTCTTTCCAAATTATTATTATTATTATTATTATTATTATTATTATTATTATTATTATTATTATTATTATTATATGTATTGAATTAATAGTCCATTTTTTTTAAGAACGTAAATAATGTAGCAAATTTTACAAAGTAATTTTTTGTTAACTATTGATTTTCGTTGAAACACATGTAGTTAAAAGAAATTTAAAAGTCAATGTAAATGCGTTAATAACCAATGTAAACGCATCATTGATAAAAGTTGAGTTCATTAAGGTAAAAAAGTAGAGTTCTTTTTCCAATGTCCAACTTAAAAAGTTAAAATGTTGAGTATCTTATGCTAGTAATATATAATCTACATGGTCATATAGTATGTACTATGTCCCATTTCTACTAGGTATAGTATTCTGAAATTACACAATATATTTCAAGTAAACACTTCTATCCTGCATAAATAAATTATATAATATACATTGATACATTATGATTAAAAAATAATGTTTTTTCTAACATATGATAAAATTCACATAAATAAATACGACGCAAATACTTGTGTAGATGGTCATATATAATCAACATATATAAATGTACTCTTAAAGTAATTTTGATATTTTTATTATTTGAAAATGAAATAATTTATTTAATCCAGCAGAAATTTAGTGCAGCAAAACGGTACACAACTTTGCTTTTACCTGACGGCTAGCAGCGCTGGCTTCAACGTGTGTATACTCGTTTAATGAAAAGTAACATAAAAATAACACCCACATATGGAAAACATATAAAACATCCCTTATTATAAAATAATAAATCAAATTAAGTAAAGAATGGTCAAACCAAATAATAAATAGAATATGACATATTCATAATGAGCTTTCTAGTCAACATTTGACATTCTTGTTCTGCTCTATCAGAATTTCTTCTATAAATACCCCCGTCCGTTTTCCTCTCAAATATCAACCAATATACATATCTAGAGAGAGAAACATATAGACATAGAGAGAGAATCATAAAGATATAT